>JAPJBO010000152.1:0-321580 GCA_030068145.1 Diplonema papillatum
TTATGGGTAACCCCTGACGCAGAATATAGCCCATTGTGTGTATGTGAGTGTGTGTGTGTGTGGCGTACAGGATAGGGGCGTTCCGATCTCAAAGGAAGATGTCGGAAAGTGGATCTACGACGAGCACACCAAGCCCGGGGAGGAGACGACAACAGGTATCTGCGGAAAGCGGTTACCATTCCTTGGTGCATCTACAAGTGCCATGGTGTCCCCTGTTGTTTGCGAAGCTTAACTTAGGCACCGAAGGCTCGGTTGAGAGACTGGCACCTTTGAATCTCCGGATGAGCCTTCGTCATACTTGTTGGGGTGCTCTCCTTCGAAGAGTGAATAACGCTCTTTTTTTTGTAACACGCGGTATCTACAATTGCCGTGGTTGTACGTTCACGCAACAGACGCGTGGATTTCTTTCCTACGTGTCGACTACCCTCCACGCATCTCGGGGCTGGCGTTCAACAGCTGTCATTGAACGTTACCATTCATAACTCGAGGAACTTTGTGGAATAGTGACGTACCAACCGAGAGTCCAAACGAAGCGAGTGCTGCCCAGGCATTCACTTCGTTCCCGGATTAATTGCTTTTTTACTTCTCTCATACGCATCGAGTTGCTTGCTTGATTTGTACAGACCTTGCTACCTGAAGCTGCATGGTCACTGATTCTTTTGCAATGCTCCCTCACCTTGAAAAGGTGTTTCTGCCGTGGTGCGTGGTGCCAAGAAAAGAGTCGCAGCGCGCTTGGCAGGTAGGAATAGCTGAGTCGCAGCTCTTGACAAAGATAGGTGGAAAAAAGAAGGTGTGTTTTCATTCTTCGCTCGGTCGCTGCTTTTGGGGCACACGTGTGTGTGTGTGTTCCAACGCCAGGTGTGGCGCAACAAGTGTGGCACACTGGAATTGCGGGTGGCTACAGTGTGGCACACTGGAATTGCGGGTGGCTATCTGGAATTCGCACTCGACTTGCGAGTGTGGCACACCGGATTTGCGCAGGTCACACTGGATTTCACACTGGATGTGCTTCCTCCCTGGTCCTGATCCACGCGATGCCGCAACTCCTTAACCCGGGCGGCGGCGCTTTGGCATGAGCCAGGAACCTCAAGGGGAGCAGCGCGGGAGGCATCATTCACGCTTGAAAGGCCCACACACTAGATGTGAAGTGTCGCATGTGCCCACACCCGACAATTTTGGTAGCGCAGTTAGTAGTAACTTCCCCACCGAGTGCAGGAGCACACCGTGCACGCTAGGTTTTCGGACTTCTCGTCCGCGCATCATTGGCAACCGCAAACAACGGCGCTTTATTTTTTGATAAATTCACTCAGAGGTCCCGGGGGTGTATAGTCTCCGGGTGACCGTTCAGGATTCAAAAAGTAGTGTGCGTGTCGTATCTGCGGTGGTGGCAGTACGTGTGCTTGTGCGGCGCAATTGTGCGGCGCTTCCATATACCCGTTTCTTTTTGGTCGGGCAGGGTTGGTTTGATGCAACAAAAGACTGTATTTTGTTACGACGTGTTTTATGTGTGTGCGAAGGACCTGTTTTAGAGTGAAAGTTCGCTTGAAACTCCGGGGTTTTAAAGTCTCCGGGTGACCTTCGTCGTTAAGGGAAGATATTCTTTGTGCTCTGAGTGTCGTAAGAGTGGTGGTTACACGAGGTAAGAGGATCGGTGGGTACCTTGGTCGTTGGTCATTGGTGGTTTCGGCCATTGTCCACATACCTTACTTACGGTAGGCCCTCCTCAGTATGGTGCCGCAGTAGGTGACTGTCTGTCTTCTTGGTACCGTCTGACCGTCTCTTTTCGTGTATTTGTGGTGCTGCTTATGGTTTGCGCAGGTTGAATATCCGTAACTATATCGTATTGCAATACGGGTGGGGTGCTACAATTAGCGTAGCAAGGAGTCGCGAATAGAAGTAATAAAGAAAGAATTTTTTTTTTTTAAAAAATACAGGGAGGTTAGTCTGTTCGTTGCTCGCCACAGAAAAGGCTCTCTGGGCACACTAGTTTTGTATCTTTACATGGCAGGTTCCAACGCTGCCAACTTTCTTTTTTGTACTGACATGTCCAGCGTGGTATGTTGTTCCAGATGAAGAAGAAGAGAAAAAGAAAAAGGCCGTTCCTGGTCCAGGAACGTGACGGTCAACCACAGCTTGCAAAGCTTGAGTCGGGGGCAGCACAGTGCCACAACCCCGTCCGCTCTGCCCTGTGGCTGACCGTCTCGACGAGCTTGTGTTCAGCGCGAGCCAAGCCTTGATGCTTTAGTTTGGGAAATCGGTAGCCACTTGACCCGTAGGCCCGTGGCTCTGCAGTACCGAACACGTGAAGCTTGGCTCCCGTGTAGCAGGCTTTCCCTGGTACCTGGTACCTATGTTGTTCCAAAAAAAAAAAAAAAAAAAAAAAAAAAAAAAAATGCATTTTTGCAGTTGCTCGATGCTGGGTGCTGTCTCTTTCTCTCCCTGCTGTGTCGTCGGCTTTTTATGGTTTCAGAACGCGGCCAAACGACAGCGAGTTTTCGCGACGTGCGTTTGTTGTGGTTTAAAGGTTCGGTGTTTTAGGGTCTCCGGTTGACGATTGAGGCCGGGAGTCGGGTAGTGAAGGGGATGTAGACATATTAGCACACGTTCACTGTGGCTAGCCACGTTTGTGACTGATGAGACCGACGTCGATACAACAACGAATTCGACATGAATTTAGCCGCCTTGGGCCCACCCCGTTCCTGTGTGAACACCTTTTTTTCGCTGGCTTCAATCAATTGCGTATTTTGGGAATATTCCCAGCCCGACGAAACACGAGGATGGCGACAGGGAAAAGCAAAAGAAAACAATCCCTCCTGCTAGCTGGCTGCGCTGGTACTGAGCGACGAATCAACCTATTCTGCGCAAACCGCAGGCCAACGAGTATTATTGCCTGAGGGCCAGGCTCACACGGCACCAAAGGGATTTTTGAGGGACGGATGCGGAAGTAATACGAAAAAAAAGCGAAAGAAGTGCGTAGTTTTGTTGAAGTGAAGTACTTATACTGACTACCTTTTAATGTTTCTTCTTTTTTTTTCTCCCCCAACGACAGCAAGTGACAAACTAGGCCACCCCAAAGGCGGTTGGATCCTTTGGGCTGGGCTTTCTCTCTACCAGCGGAAGGTGTTTTGGGATAGCTTTTTTTGATCGCGGTGCCTGACTGGCCAGCCAGGAGCCTTATGAAAGGGGGCGCGTCACAGGGTAATGCTTCTCTTTCAGGTATGCTGCTCTTTCATACGGCAGTGCTTTCCAGGCCACCCTTTTGGGGGGGGGCGGGAGAGGGGTTTTTTCGAAACTTTAGAACAACATTTTTTTCCAAACGCACGACGTTGCTGGCGAACAAGGGGCAAGGGACTAGCGTTCGCCGGGTTTCTTCTGACATGAGGGCGGGTTAAAAGGTGAAGCCCACGTCGTTTCGTTGGACTGCTTGCACTGCAGACTTGTATGCATACCACTTGTAATACGGATGGCATCATGTCCTCAAGTCCTTGACAAATCCTGATCGAACTAAAGTTGTGCATCTACTTGCCGTGTCATCCGCATTACAAGTACGTAGTACGGAATTTTAGGCGGGGAAATCTTTGCTTCGTGTGTGGGCAGAATCCTGGGTTAGCATCAAGTCTTCTTCGAGGGTGGAGAATCTTAGTTAATGCATTGGCAGAAGACTGCTGTGCATGGATCATGCTTGCATCAAGCCTTCTTCGAAGAAAAAGAGAGAAGAAGGGAGCCGAAGACTCGTCAGTTAAAGGATAGGGTGGTGGTGAATTTTAGATTAAGCGTTTCGGAGAGGTCGAAATTCGGATGGGTTGGACAGACTGAGCACGCAGATCGCTTTTTTTTTTTTTCCCCCCCCGGGAGGGGCCGGGGAATTGTAACTGACGGAATAATTTCCGGAACACAAACGGTTGCAACGTGAGAAGCGACGCCCAACGTTAAAGTGCTAAAACAGGGGGTGCATCCATCCTCTCGCCGGAGAGGTGTACCCTGTACACGCAAAGGAGAAATACTCGAGGGCGTCGTGGGGTATGGTATACGGAGTTTGGCGGGCAAAGGAGTGATCGTGCTGCGCAGTGCGGTCCAGGGATTGCCTCAAATGGAATAAAAACTGGAACCCGCAGGGCGTCAACAAGCCAGACCAAGAACCCCCCAAACCCTCTGAAGCCAGATTTTCATTCTGGATTCAGACCCAATGTGGGGTTCCAGTTTTGAACAATATACGACCCGCATCTTGGTTCATTTAGCCAGAGGGGGCATTCCCGAGGATGTGTCGGCACCTGCCAAGAAGAGGCAGAAGCTGGCGGTTACGGGAGGCGACGGTGAGGGAAGTTGCAACGTGAGAAGCGACGCCCAACGTCGAAGTGCTATAAAAGGGGGTGCATCCTCCCACCGGCGGTGTACCCTGTACACGCGAAGGAGAAATACTCGAGGGCGTCGTGGGGTATGTACGGAGTTTGGCGGACAAAGGAGTGATCGCGCTGGCAGTGGGGTCCCGAGGATGTGTCGGCACCTGCCAAGAACGGGCAGAAGCTGGCGGTTCAGGAGGCGACCCGGAGCGGATTCCGAAGGTATCCCGTTTTCGAGGGAAACCAGCGCGTGCGTCCGCTGCACGGCAAGCCGATCTGCGCGTGGGCTGCACCGCCGAAAAGTGAAGCTGAAGGGTGCTGCTCCGGCCACCATGAAGAAGGAACTGGCGGTGAAGAGGTGCGAGTTCTTGGTGCCGGGTCTGTGACGGCATGTCGCAGGAGCTCGCACCCACAAGTCCGAGGATCGGTGCTGACGATCGTGTATCGAGCAAGCTTTTACGCTCTACCCGAGTTTTCTGTACCCGCTGAGCTTGCCTTAGGACACCTGCGCTAATGTGTAACAGATGTGCCGCCCCAGCCAAACTCCCCGCCTGATTCACGAGCTGCGTTACGTGCACGCGGCACGAGCTGCAAGCGAGGGCACCACAGAGCACGGCCAGGCGAGAACCTGTCGGTCAACGGGCGAGCGCGTGCGCCTCGAGGACGCCAGAACCGAAACAGTGGCAAGGCCACAGGAGTAATCAGCGTGCTGCTGATGGGTACCACACTTTCAGATTTCGCGACTGACGGCCTCCTCAGGTGCTTATGCAAAAAGAAAAACATTTTTTTCTTCACCATTGATCAGTTGATGCCGATCGGCCGGCCTTCCGTTCACCACGTAAGCCGGGGAGGTTGGGGAGGGATAGAAAAGGAATGGGTGAGGGCATCGCTCGTTTTCGGGCTATTAACAAGATCTTCGCACAGGGGGCGGGGGTCGAATGATAACAGGTAGTTGACACGCGTCTGGCTGTCAACAAACGCTGCCTGTATTTTCACCCTGCTACTGTTCGACACATCATGCCCCGGAATCTTTTTTTCAGTATTCGACAAAATAGAATCAGGGTATACTATTCAATCCGACCCTTTATGCGCCAGTGCAGCTGGCGCTGACCTTTGTTATTATTTGCTCTTCTTTTTTTCCAAACGACAGCGAGTAAAGTCCCCTGGACCGGTAACGTTTTCGTGCTGGGGGCATCCACAGTGTCGGCAAAGCCCATGTCTTGTCAAGTTCTGCGGCTTCACAGACGGAGGCTGCATTGCTGGGAGCCTGAACAGCGTCCACTGCATCACATAGACTCAATGGAAATGTTCGCTCTACCTGACCACCATCACTTGGCGCATGACAAGCCCATGACAGTTGCCCGATCAAGCTGTCCGGCCAGCATCAGTATGAACAGCAGTTTGCGCACATGTGGGTTTGACTTGCAGACCGCACATGCGTTCCTCTTGGCCCGCAGACCCTCTTTCAAGATACGAGACCGCTGTGTCACGTGAGCCTGCGAGCGTTTAACCACGTCACCACTTGACTTCCCGCCCAGGAGATCTAACACCGCGAGGTGTTATGATCCGAGCCAGTTTGGCCGCAGAAGTGCTAAGAAATTGTGAGAGACGGGAACGCTCGAACATGTCTCACTCTTGGAATGGCATGGGTGCGGGCTGGGGGGCAAGATTTTAGGCCGGTTGTAGGGAGGGAGTCTTCATGCCTCCTGAGCTCGCAAAAGGTTTTGCGTTTTGTTGCTTGCTTGTCATTGCTTTCGGACGGACGAACTTTTGTGTGTGTTGGATGAGCAATATAGCGGCGAGGATCCGAGCGCATTTTTTGTCGGGTCTACTCTCTTCTGTTACCTTTTCGGTTCTCGCTCCAGTGCGGAATTCTGGTTCGAAACTCTGACCGACATCCAAGACAAGTGGCCTGCGTTTGAACGTGCCGGTATGTGAGTAGAGCATGATGCCTAGGCCAGACACCCCCCGAGCACACGTCCAGCGTTCTCTAGTTTGTCACAACAAGAACAACAGGCGCGGGGGTTCGTCTGAACGTGCCAGGGGGAGGACCTAGCTCGTTGGTGTGCGAGCACCATCGTTAAGTTAATTTCCTGCCCAAACACGCTGCCAGTGTTCTCTTTCGATCCATTGTTACTACGAACGACAGCCAGTATTGTGAGGCGAGCACTGTTTCTGGCCATGCCGGTCAGCGCATGAAACTGGTGTCTTTCGACTTCTTTGTGGTTTGCGTGTTGAGGTTCAGTTGAGGCTAGTGCATGCTTTGGGTGGTCGGTGGAACGCGCGGATAGGGAGAGGCAGACTGTATCGGGCTAGGGACTCATCTCAGCTTAATGTTTAGGCAGAACAACTGCCTCCCAGGCATGTTTGGTGCTGGCAACAAGTCTTCTTCGAAAAACAATGGAGAAATAGAAAAAGAAGCTCAAAAAAACGGGGCTGTAAGACTCCGTAAAAGAAGAACGAACCCCACGAGGGATTGGAGCCCTTGTTTTACGTCTTTGGTCACCTGGCAGCGTACCTGTTCGCAAACCCGCAAACTCGATACACCGATCCCGGGAATACGAAACATCATGCCCGTTACTAGCGCTGTGGTTTAGAGATTCGGTGTTTTAGGGACACCGGTGGACCATTGAGGCGGGGAGTCGGGTAGTGAAAGGGATGTGGACATTTGCACACTTTATTGTTAGCCAAGTTTGTGGCTAACTTCTTCGGAAAAGAATGGGAGGAGAGAAGAAGGGAAGGCGGGGGGGGGGGGGGGGGGGGGGTTTGCAAGAACGTGCTTGGAATGGGTATGTGCTCAACACCGCACTGGTCCCGTCTGCGCCGTGTTTCGGTCCTTTAAGCCACGGACACATAAGGCGGACCATCATCAGCGTGGAACCTGAGTGTCTGCAGACAGGACTGCGGTGTGAGTCTGGTTTGTCAGGCGGCTGTTCGTAGCTCGTCACAGCCAGGACCACCCGTGCTACTAGAGCACAGGCGAATCCGTCACGGGGAGAAGGCCCCTACAACCGGGGGGGGGGGGGGGGGGGGGGGGCAGACCGTAGTTTAGTGTTAACCCCAAATGTGAAACGTGTTAATGTTAAAGGTAGAAATGATGATCAGGCCTGCTCTTTCTACTTGCGTCTTCGTAAAAAAAACAGAGAAAAACGGTGCGTAAAATAAACAATTCGCGGGGGGGGGGAAATCTTAGTTTTATGTTTAACCCTTTGCCGACGGGGACATGTATGTCGAAAAAGCTAGAACCCGAGCTTGAGTTCGGACACTTTGCCTCCAGAGTAAAGACACGTCAAAAAGGATCAACTGTTTGCTGCTGTGAAGAGATGACGAAACCTTTCCAAGGAGCATCAGGTTTCCGGTTTGGGGTCGTGACACTCTCGGGTTTGACCCCATCGATTCCTCAGAAGGCTTTCTGCTCGCTGGCCCTCTGTCCGTAAGGGGTAAAGTAGTAACTGGCACGTACTATCGCAGGGCACACGAGCAAAGCTTCACCCTGGGAAGCAGCGGCCGCTCCCTTGCAGGTCAAAATACTTTGGATGCGGTTGACCGAGAAAAGACCCAACACGGTGTGTGGATGAGCCAAGCACACGACGTCGAGTCGGCGCAAGCCCAAGAGCTTGCCGCCCCGTTAAGGTGGTGTAGTGAACTGCCGCGGCTGTAACGGGGTAAAACGGGGAATCAGGGTCTGGGCCGCAATTTTTCCACCGTGTGCCGGAGAAAAGTTTGCGGGCGGGTTGCGGGAAACGCCTGAGCATAATGCTCAGCCAGAACACCTCTAGCCCCTCAGACATGCCGGTTGCCGTGAAACAGCCCTTCCCCCTGGTGGCTTCCAAACATTTGCTACCGCGTGCAAGCTCCTGGGCAAGCGAGGCGTGAAGCCGCGATGTTTTTTTGGCTAGCGACGGGGGGTGTCAAGTAGCCAAGCATTAGTCGGATACATCGATCTTCGAAAGATCTGCAATCTAGGTGCAACTTTTCAAAGACCGCGGAGGTCAGCGGGCCGGGAGCTACCGGAGAGTGTTTGTGCGTTGTGTGGTAACCTGATACGTGTGTGTGCGGTGCTATGTGTTGCGCAGCAGCCTGGTACGTGTGTGCGATGGCTGCTACACGAGCTGGATGCTCCGCGTGGATGCTTGGTGCCGTGTGCCATTGGCGCCGCCCGCTGCACACGGGGACTCGTTTGCGACAATAAAACCTCGGTGGGGGAAAAAGACTACTTGTTAATCCCCACTCAATAAAAAAAAAAATGCATGATCGCCCTGGAGAGTTCTCGTGCGCCGTTGGCTCGTCACAAGTACCTTTTTGGTTGAGGGATTTGCTGCTTGCGGGGGCGGGTTTCGTTTTTTGTTTGCTGGGTTCTTTCGGAGTGCCGTTCAGGTTTAATAGAGAGCCATGTGTGATTGCGGTCCTTTTTTTATATATGTAGAGTCTGTTGGGAAGGACGGGTTGGGGGCGGTGGGAATGATATAAGGCAGAACACTGTCTTTTCGGGCCTGTTTGACAGGGAAAAAGGAGACACATGTATGAGGAGGTTTTTATTTCCCTTCACTGGGATGGCTGCCGTGACGAACCTAGCTTCTTCGTATCACATGCGGAGAGAGAGAGAGAGAGTGCAGAGAACGACAGTGAGGGTTTGGAGGAGGACGCGGCGTGCCGTCGGGGCCCGTGAGGAAGCACCGGTCACCTTGCTAGATAAAACCTGCCTTGGAACCTGCCCTGTGGAGGCGCCTTACTACTCTACTAACTTTTCAAAGGCCGCGGAGGTCAGCGGACCGGAGCTAAGCTACCGGAGAGGGTGTATGTGCGTTGTGTGGTAACCTGATACGTGTGTGTGCGTTGTGTGGTAACCTGATACGTGTATGTGCGTTGTGTGGTAACCTGATACGTGTGTGTGTGCGTTGTGTGGTAACCTGATACGTGTATGTGCGTTGTGTGGTAACCTGATACGTGTGTGTGTGTGCGTTGTGTGGTAACCTGATACGTGTGTGTGCGTTGTGTGGTAGCCTAATACGCGTGTGTGTGCGGTGTGTGGTAATGGCGTTGTGCGATGATGTGGGTTTGCGTGGCAGCCATCCTGATACGTACACGAGCTTGATGCTCCGCATGGATGCTTGGTGCCGTGTGCCGTGGGCACCGCCTGCTGCGCACGGGGATTCGTTTGCGACAATAAAACCTCGGAGGGAAAAAGACTGCGTGTTTATCCCACTCAAGAAAAAATAGAGAACGGGTTTCGCTCGTCTTCCGTGCGTTCGGGGGTTTTCGGCGAGCGGCCGGCCAGTGATTGCCGCATTTGATGACGCCCAACGCAGTTTTTACGCGTTTGGCTATATTTTCTGGTGAGATTCCCTTATATCCTAACACTTGAAATTATGTTCCCTTATATCCCAAATGGGACTGCCTTGGGTAGAAGATGGAAAACGCAGTCCCTTCGGAGAGGTTGACCCACATAAAGGCCTGCAAAGACCAGAATTCACACAAAAGCGGGTGTGACACCCGCTTTTTGTAACTCCAACTTTTTAGCTCCAGCGTAAGAGAGGCTGGACTCCATCATGTATACTCTTTGTCCGCGGGGGGGGGTTTGCAAGAACGTGCTTGGAATGGGTATGTGCTCAACACCGCACTGGTCCCGTCTGCGCCGTGTTTCGGTCCTTTAAGCCACTGACACATAAGGCGGACCATCATCAGCGTGGAACCTGAGTGTCTGCAGACAGGACTGCGGTGTGAGTCTGGTTTGTCAGGCGGCTGTTCGTAGCTCGTCACAGCCACACGGTGCAGTAGTAAAGGCTTTCACTAGTAAATTTACTAGTGGTTTTACAAGTGAAAATGGTTTACAAGTGCCACTAGTAAAATTTACAAGTGCACTTGTAAAATTTACAAGTGCACTAGTAAAATTTACAAGTGATTTCAGGTGTTTTGGCAGGTGTTTTCGGGTGTAACAAGAAGAAACTGTGGCAAGTGAAGCACACATTCAGAAGAACCGGCTTCTTTTTCACCTAACTCGTCAAAATGGGGCTGGGAGAGCAGGGCAAAGTGTCAACCCAGTGCCTGAGAGCCCCGCGCGTAGGCAGACCGCGTCAATCCAGGTTTCCCCCACTCCAAGACAAACGTGAACACTCGAACACGACCCCCCTGTGGCTCGAAGCGGTGGGAACACAGGACAATAACATCGGAAGAGACGGAGCGCGAGGGAGGAGGCGTCCTTGTCCTCTCAGAGCAGAGTCGTGCACAGGTACGTCCTGGTACCAGAAATAGAGTTGCACGGCAAAAGACGCTCCGGTATCTTGCGTTTGGCCCAGGAGGTTACGAATATCTCTGCCTGCGTGCGTCTTATGCCGGACAGGCTTGGCATCCATTTTTTGGACTGAGTCGTGGGCAACAGTGCGGTCAACTCTGAAAGGCAAATACCGTAAACGGAAATAAGTGGGGCTCTACGCGTGCCAGCTGCCCGGGAGACAAGTGCGCTGAAAGGGCAACATGGGCCCTACAAGCATAGGAAGAAGGTGAGAACGCAAGCATGGCAGCGGCAGCAACACCCCAAGAATCAACGACAATAAAATGAAGCAGTAGGCACACCGCGTTCGTTCCCAATACCCCGACCCGACCAAGCAACCGCCAAACCCCAAGAAGTACTAATCTCACGGCAACAGCCCAAACAACTTCCCCTAGCACCCTCGTGTGACAAGAATTCTCCAGTCCTCGAAACCCCCCGTGGAGGAAATATGTTGGACCGAAAATATGTTGGACCGGACAAAAGTTGGACCGCGGACGACCAAAGCAACTGGACCATTTTGTCCGGTCCAACATATTTCCGTTTACGGTATTTGCCTTTCAGAATTGACCGCCAGGCACGTATCCACTTAGGCGGGGTTGGGTCGATGGGCATGAGGTAAAAAAATGTCCCTTGACAAATGGGTAGTCAGGCGCGAGAGATGCGTTGGGTTTCTTCTTGAGCGTACCAAGATCGTCGTTTATTGGCGGCTCATACTTTTTCCTTCACTGTCAGCCAACATCGAGCCACTTCGTTTGCACTCTGCATTTTTGCGTTTGCACTCTACCAAAGCAATGGGACAGACGGTGGACGCATCTTGGTCCACCCTCGGCACTGACCAACCGCAACCGGTCGCGATCAAACATCCTTCCACGCAAGGAAGATCTTGTGATTCCACCACAGGGCCATGGCGACCAATGGCTGGACCATGACCAGGGTGCTTCGTTGCGAGTTGCTGGAGGGAACTCAGCGGGTTACGCAGCGCCGCGCACTGTTCGGGAACTCCTGGCGGCGGACCCATGCGCGATTACGGAGTGGAGCGAGTGCTGGCCAGCCGCAAAACTGCACCAGGTACACAGAACCCCCCGAAAAAAGTTGGCCGGACAAAAGTTGGACCACCAGAGCCCAAAAACCATTTCGTCCGGCCCAACGGATTACCCCGTGGTTCCCTTCGCATAGGCGTCCAGGGCCTGCATTCGGGTGGATGCCCGAACACCGGCCTTTGGTCCGCCTCCGGCTGAAACCATCTAAGGTGCGCTGTGTCGCCCGCTGTCAGAATGTGTTGAGAGGTGGCCTTTTCGTTGCACCCTCCTAAACCACATATCTCCGTTGTGCCGTTTTGTAGAATCGATTGCCTCACTAGCGCACTGCTCCGCTGGACCTCCGGAGTTGGTGCAGCGTCTTGCCGTTGATGCTGCACTGGGGCGCGTTTAGTCGCTCTCGGAGTCTGCGGTTCCTCTGATGCTCGAGGGTCCCCCGTGCAAACCTGCCGATCTCTTCCATCTGCACTAGGCCGGCGGCATCTTGGGCGCATACATATTGGAGGCCTGCATCATGGTAGACCGATCCACATCAAAGACGCTTCGTCCGTTCAGCACTCTTCCTGCTGCCTCGTCCGCTTTTTCATGTTTACGAAACCTCACAAATTTCTGACTATTATGGTCGAGCCCGAGTGTTACATTGATGGGCTGTGTGGAACTCCTTACTGCGGCAACAACAATGTCAAGATCCCTGCTTGGGCAAAGCCTCCGTGCCGAAGCGTGTCGGGAAGTGGCAGGCATGCTCGGACCGACTGGAAGTATTCGCAACAGTCAGGTGGCCGCTTCTGCCCAGGGTTCCCCGCTCCCCGCTCACGTCGCCACTGTAGAGTGTGTTTCACTGTTGTGAATTTGGCACGACACCACTCACAGTGCGTCTCTCTTGCCTCTGTTTCTTCTCATTTTGTAGACGCTTTTCCTCGACAGCTGTCAACTAGCTCAACAAAAGTCTCAGGGTAAAGGGGCTGGACAGTGCGTACAGTTCCAGTTGGGTGCGCGCTGCTCCTCTCATCCTTTTTCAACGGCGCGGCTGTATATCAGGGGAGATGATTCCCATCAAGGCTCCCAACAACCCTGCCCAACTCAGTCCGAGGGGTAGTGCACATCGACCAAACCTCCCCGGTTTTCGATCTCGCAATTTTTCACGCAAAACCCCCTACAAATCACTGTTTTGGACTGAAAAACACCTGAATTCACTAGTAAAATTTACTAGTGCACTAGTAAATTTACTAGTAAAAGGGTCATTTTACAAGTTTACTACTGCACCGTGCAGGACAGACAGGGGGGGGATGGATTGGATGGGGACGTTCCGGTTTTTAAGAGTGCGAGTTCACTTATTGGTGCAAACCGGCCTTTGCAGCGTCCTGCTGCGAGTGGGAACTGTTCGAACCGGGTTCGCAGAGGGGCTTCTTTCCTGACTTTTTTGAGGCTGCGCTGGTATGCGGCGGCATACAGGCAACGCGGGACCTCGAAGGTCTGCTAGAAATGTGGTTACACCGATCATGAGAGCTCGCCGGGAGGTTACACACTACCGCAGGTGTTCTAAGGCTAGCAGCAGACATCAAAAAAAAAAAAACAAGGTGCTTTGCATTCTTCGCTTTTTCTTACGGGGGAGGATCCTGCTTTAGGTTTCCCACTCCCGCAGTCGTGAGCAGCACAAACTCGAGAGGTCTACTCAACTATTCCCCGCAGCATTCGCACACTTTCAAGGTTTGCTCGATGCCCGGTGTCCCTCGTATGAGGCCACGTTTTCACCATCCTTCTGCCTCATTTTTGAGCAATGGGTGGCCAAGGGGGTCAAACTGGCAGCAGCCAAATTCCGGTTTCCCACGGGGTATCTCTCACCGCAGTGCTTGTCTGGCCTGCTGGCGCTTAACTTCCACACCTGCCAATTGCGTGTGTAACCGTCGCAACGAGTGTCGCTGGTGCCTTCGTTAAGACGTTCGCGTTCGAGGCACGTCGCAATGTCGCGCCTCGCATTCAAATCGAAATCGTGATATCCACACGTAGGTTGATGCGTCGGATGCATAGTGATCTTCTGAAGTGTCCAAAGATCCCCTGTTACGACAAAAAAATGCAACGACGGGAGATAAATTACCTCCCCTCTCTCACCAGAAATGAAAATGAACGGATGGTTCCATCACCTCCGCCGTACGGGCGGGGCGTGTTTCGTTCATGTTCTTTCTTCTTTTTTTCACAGGTGTGCATTCGTTCGTTCGTCACGTCGGCCCACCTACACTTGCTAGTCCCACCTGCCACCCCAGTACCTGGCCGTAGCTCGTGTCCTGATGAGTACACAATTGTTGCGTGTTGATGACTCTTCACCTACGTAACAAGAGAGAGAGAGAGAGAGAGAGAGAGAGAGAGACGAGTTGGAGGGCAGGGACCATCTCTCCGAGGAGTTTCCGGTCGCCTCACTACAACCCCGTACTTCTAAGGCGGGCGTAGGTCGTTCCGTCAGAGGCACGGTGCGGGCCGCTGCCCCGTCACCGAGGGTGACGGCGTCGGTGTTGACACAACCGGGGCTGATCTGGGTAGCGGGCATGCTCAAGCGAGGATACCGCTAACTAGCTACAGTGAAAAGTGAGACTCCGATCGTTTAAAGTCGCCGGGATACCTGCGTCGAACGCGTAGCACAGTTTTTTTGGATAAGCACCTGCTTTGTAGGAAATACTTGAGGAGGCTGCCAGCTGCAAAAGATCAAAGGAGGTAAATGTGCTGTAGCCCACACGAAACACAGGTGAATCTGGGTTTAGTGGGGGGCGTAAGCGTTCAACAACCCCCCCCCCCCCCCCTAGCCTCCTTCCCGTGGAGTGAACGGTTCCTGCAACAATTGTTTGGCTGGACATTCAATATATCAAGACAGCCCACAGTCTGGGACCGAGCCAGGCCACAGGCCAGGACAAGTCGGACAGGGTTGGATAGTGTAAGTCCTTTCGGTGCTGGTGTTCCTCTTTTCCCCGGTTCCTGCCCACCCTCCCTAAGGCTAAGACGGCAAGTAAACGAAAACGTTTCCCGTTTCCGTTTGCGTTTCCAGTGAGCCAATTCACCTACCCTCCGTGAAAAAACTCGAGCTCAATAACACGGCGAATCTTGATTGCGCTCGATTTTCGCTCTAAGAGGTAATCACGAAAGAGAGCAGATGCAGTTTATCGCCACAGATTATTTGCATTCTAACCCAAACAACTTCCGCTCGATTGCGCCCGATGCGGATTATCGCCACTGACTCCTTGCATTCTAACCCAAGCTCAAACTCACACAGACGATTACGCTCGGCAACATTTGATCAGGCAGGGGGGGTGATTTGCTCATCCGTACTTTCAAGAAAACGCTGCAGGGCGGACCGAAGCAGACGTCTTCGGTTTCCGTTCCCATTGTTTTCAATGCGGATGGACGGCGCCTGTACTTGCAGTCGCAGCCATTGTCCCCCCGACCCGCCCATTTTTAAAGAATATCTCGGCGGCAGCGAGAACGCGAGCCGGAGGGGGGAGTGTAGCGAGCCTTCTCGGGTTAGAAAGGCTTTTCGTTCTCGTGTTGCGGGAGCTTCCCAGGTGACGTCAAGTGTCAGACGAGCTTCACCCAGCTGTGAAGGGTCTCTGTACCGTAGTGCATGACTTCAATATTGGTACCCCCGAAAATCCCGTATTGCTTTGTGCGTGCGTAGCTCGTGCGGGGTTTGCGAAACGGCGAGGGATACATTTTAAAAGTGCTCTGGACTTCCTTTTGCCGCAGTGGCAAGTTATATAAGCCGGACCGTTTAGACACTCAGTTAGCCACCAGCTGCACATGGAGTATCAAAATGCAGCCCTACCCCGTATTGCGTAGTTCCCGCGTAGTTTGTGCGTATAAGTCGATCTTTGAGTGCGTGAGCCCCTCCGAAGAAAGGTCCATCACACTAGTTCCAAGCTACTTAGCCCGGGTCTCTGGGTCGCGTCCCCCTCCTTCTCTTGGTCGCCTGGTCTTGCGTCTTGTGCGTATAAGTCGATCTTTGAGTGCGTGAGCCCCTCCGAAGAAAGGTCCATCACACTAGCGCGTAGTTTGTGCGGAGTTCTTGCGTACTTCGTTACTTCGGTTTTCGGGGGTACCAAATATAGGTTCAGAAACTGGTTCGTCGGTCGGGCTGGCTCATTCACTCCCCGCCTTCAGCAACACCCTCCCCCTGCAAGCGTCAGGCTGGTCCGCCAGATGAAAAGGAAAAACGGAACTGTTCCTTATTTTTTTCTTTTACTTTCCTCGCGACGACAGCGGTAATTAACCTCCAGCGTCGGTTTCGTGCCATTCTTCTGGTGACGGGTATTTTTCGGGGTTTCTTTCTGTACCGGGCGGTGCTCTTGAACACATCTGGTGTCGTACACAGTTGCTTTTCTTTCTCTACACCGTCCCACGTCGATGAATCGTTGGATCTTTTTGAGGATATGAGCCGCATCACGGTCGTTGCCTGCCATTGCGTAGTCAGGATCGAGTAGCCGTGGCGGCAGCGGGGCTAGCACTTTCCTGCGATGCTGTTGAAGTGGATGAGCTCAAAGGCGCGTAACCGATCGATAATATTATGGCCGTCATGGCTGGCAAACGCCAACGCTAAACGAAGTGACTGGCATCATCGGGCACACCTGTGTGCCTCCAAAAGCGAAGAAGGAGCGTGCCTACTGTAAAAACCCGTAACAGTCCAGAGCTTCCACCCTTCCACCGCAACTGTGCTCGCATCACCCGCTACCGCGCTGACCATTACGAGAGAGAAAGAAAGAGGCGTCTGCCCTGCAGCCTGCGAGTCTTGGTCCGTGGTTCGCACGGCATAGGGACTGAAAACTCAACACCCCATTTCCATTTTTCTTTTCGAAAGAAGTGCGTAGTTTTGGTGGAAGAAATGTTCTGTTTCCGTCTTCTGAAGGCAGACGCAATCACTTCCCCGCGCGGTTCAAGCCGAAGGGTTTGAGAAGCCACGGGGGCGTGAATAGCCACCAACAATGCGAAAGAAGAGGGGAACGTGCTTGGAATGGTTGCGTCCTCAACACCGCAGTGGTCCTATGGCACCGTGTATCGGTTTTCTAAGCTACAGGCTCATAAAGCGGCCTGAGTATCCGCGGACAGGAAAGCGGTGTGAGTCAGGCGGCTGTTCATACCCGAAAGGGGGGAAAATGTTTCTTGGGTTTGAAGAGCGCGTGGTGCTTGCACCACTGGGGCCAGGTTATTTAACCGCGGATTTAGTGAAGGATTGTTCAGGAAACGGTCGCGAGCGAAACCCGACCAGGTAACGACCATTTCACTGTCTTCTTTGTTTTGTGATGCGAACATCACGAGGTGCTGTCCGAAGACACCGCCCACGTGAGCACTGTTAAGCAGCGGTTGCCAGATACTCCCGTAGCACCTATTCACGGGTTTGCAGGGGTAAAAAGGAAGCCCGGGTTGGGGAGGGGGGGGGGGTGGGGGCTTCTGAGCCCGTGCACGAGTTGAAAAGTCATCTTGACGCACAGGCCCGCCCTATTCACGCTGATGCAGCAGCTACACAAGTTTTCGATACCGGCGAACGATGGCAACAAGCAAAGCGCGGCCAAGACAAAGTGGAGTCAAACTCAACAGAGTTTCTTTCCCCAGCGGACAGTTTCAAGTCCGCATGCCCGGTGCTTGGCCAGATAGCAGGCACGGACAGGAGGAATCTCGTAGGCCCATGCACGCACGTCTTCAGTTAAAAGACAAAGCGTTTCGGCTACCTGAAGAGATTCCAGCCGCACTGCTTCGACCTACCGCTCAGCGTTTTAGTTCAGAGGACGGTTTTGACGACCGAGCAGGCGTCTTCGTCAACAGGCTGAACCATCATTCATTCCGATGCAGCAGCTGCCCCAGCAGAAAAAATCAAAGCAAAGGGGGTTTCCTCGACCGACAGCGAGCCTTGAGAAAAAGCAGGTGCCCTTTCCCTTTTTGGTGACCACCCGAGGGAATCGTTGAGTCGCAGCTTTCGGAAAAAGCAGGCTTGTTTGCGCTGCGTTTCCCCCCACGAAATCAGGCGGTTCGTTGGGGGTTCCGGCCCCACAAACTTCCAGCCAACTATTCCCCCGCAGTACATTTTGCATTACTTTTCGTTTTTCCTTCCAAGAATCTTTCTTAGACTGTTGCGTGATTTTGAGGGAGCAGGTGGTTGCGAGGTTTTACCCCAGTTATATGTCAGTAAGCCTCAAAAAAAGGGAGGTGCCGGTGGTCGGCACCTTGTTTGCATTTCCGACGACCGTATTATTGGGCGTGCAGATTGGTGTGTCTTCCGACCTTTTTTGCTACTTTTTTTCCCCCGGGGCGAGGTCCTTGGAGCTTGAGCTTGCTTCCGTCGCCAAGAAAAGAAGGAGAGAATCAGTAAACAATAGAGAGCTCACCACTCGCCAGGAGAGGGGCTTCGATAGCTTTTCCATTCTCGTCCGTGTGGGTGCGCCTAAGCAGTGATGCAGCACCAAGGGACGAGGTATGGACCGGCTGAGTCACACGGTATCCTGTCTGCGTCCTGGTTCAGTGGGTGGCGGTGGCGAGCTTCCCTTTTTCCCCCTCTTCATTCCTAACTGCAAGTGGCACGCCGAGTGCAAATTTCTGGGATACATAAAAAAACAAAAGAAATGCTCGAGGGCCACCAGCACCATACATACTATCGTGAGATGGTACGAGCTGCTGATAGCTGGTGATATGCTGCTGTGCATCATCACCTTTTGGCTGCTAGCTAGTGCTGCTACGTATCACTGGTAGCTGTATGTGGTATGCATACATACATGCTGTTGTACTGCACAGTACACTTACTAGGTGGAGTAACTGCGGGTTTATGGTTGAGACGTCTGGACCTACTCGGATCGTCCAAGCTTCCGTTGCGAGACGGCTTGCCAAGTGGACATTTTTTAGAGAAAGTCGTTTGTTGGACGGCAGCAATCCCTGATATACCTGTGTTTCGTAGGCGCTTTTCTCGTTTGAGATTTTGCAGCGCGGCGGCCTCTTCGAGTCTTTCCTCGCAGTTTGCAAGTGAATGTTCGCCTGGAGGCTTTTCGTGTATTCTGCAGAGTAGTAGGAAAGAAATATTAAAGAAATGCGTAGGTTCGGGAGGGGGGGCTTTATTTTTCTTCAAAATGAATAAAAGATCGCTGAATGAAAAGAGGAAGGCGAGTATTCGCCCCGACGACCTCAAACCCAGGGCTTACGCTCCACGTGTGGAACGTGTGGATTTCCACACGTTAATTCTTTTTGGATTTTGTTCCCCCCACGTGTGGATCCACAGGTACCACATGTGGATTCTGATTTATTGGTCCACATGCAGGGGAGTCTAGGCCCACTAGCGGTCAAGGCCGCACAGCCAGGTGTCGCCAAGTCAGTAGCGACACTATTTTTTTTGCCGTCGCACATGAGGGGAAAGGTTTTTTTTCCCCTCATCCTTACCTCAAGCGCCCACACGTATTTTCTCTGAGACCGAAAACGGAGCGTAAGCCCTGCTCAAACCGCTGGTTTTGAGTTTTCTTTTTTTTTTTAGAGTTAAAGTTCGCTTGAAATACCGGGTACCATTTTTGTTTGTTGAAAAGCTTTTTAAAGCTTTTCAAGTGGGGGCATGCGTGGAAGGCGCGGGCAGGGCCTGTTTTTAATTCAGCCCTGACAGCCGTTTGTTTTCCCTTGTGTTTCCGACGATCCCGGATGGGTGCTAAGCTTGGCGCTTTTCGAGCTTTGCCGTTAAGCTTTCCTACTTTCAGACTGCTTCGTGCTTAGCCAGTTTATTTAGAGTGAAAGTTCGCACAACGGGGGTTTTGTGGTGTGATCTTACCGGGTTCCATGACAGGGCGCAGACCAGTAATTCTTTGCTTCGTAGCTCCAGGCGACATGGCTCCGGGTGACACACGGGAGGAAGGGGCTCGGTTCTTTGTCTGGCAGCTTCGTCGAGCATTTCCTTCCGAGCTGGTGCTTATGTAAAAAAGGTGAGCACAGCATCGCAAGGCCACCAATGCCGAAGTGGTTGGAAGAGGCGGTGCCGTCGGACGGGAAAAAATGCGTGTTTTTGTTATACCGTGTTCGGAAAAATGTTGAACCGGAAAAAAGTCCCAATATTTTTTCAAACCCCCAAAAGGTCCAAAAAATTAGTATGGCGCTTCCGTTTGTTTGTGCGCACTCACCTGCTTTGGTAAGTTTCATGTAGTACGCTGCCAATTAATTTTTAGTACCAACAATGCAGTGTTAACACAAGAAATTTCCGGTCCAAACATTTTTTCGAACAGTGTTCAACACGGTATTCTTTTACGGGCTAGTTGTCGACAACTTGTTTTGTGAGGTGTCATTCAGATGTAACGCCCACGTCAAACTTGTCCAGCCTTGAGTTCCGTAAAGTGCAAGTGCATGAAGGCAAGCGAGCAAGCTTTGAGTTCGTTTGAGTACGTCGAATTCTGTCAAGCAGCGGCTGCCAAAACTTGCCGTGACACCTATGATCAAAGAGAGTGGGAAGGGGAAAACGACTACGGAGCACTTCGCCTATTTTTCTTTGCGGTCTTGCACCGAGCAGCACGCAGCGTCAGCGGCGAACGTTCGAGTGTCTGCCCCGCAAATTGAAGGCCCCGGTGAGGAGTCCGCCGCCTGACGTCTAACGTTACGCCGTCTAACTACGGCCATCCCCCCCCCCCCCCCCCCCTCTTCTCGGTAACCCCACGGATGCACAGCGCTCGTAGCCGTTGGGTGGTAGGGTGCCAAGGGGCCACCCGGCACTCGTTGCTTTAATGCCGCAGCTTGGACGTTGCCCCGAGAAGTGCGTTGAGCGTGTGTCAGCGTTGGAGCCTAACCATCCTCGGGCTTCGTTGCCGCTCCGTCTAGCCCCGCGTTAGTTACTCAGTCATTCCGCCTGACCATTCATTGGCAGAAGAGTGACATTAAGTTTCCGTCTGGCCATCCATTGTCCACCTTCATCAACAGTGGTCGGGCAGTTAAGCATGCGCGTGCAGCGACTCTGCAGTGAGGAGGTTGCGTCGAGAGGTGTAGTGCAACAACTAACCTCTTCACGCCCGATGCGAACGATGAACGACACCAAGATCATCGCACTTCTTGCTCGTGCCCCTCAGCCCTTTCTTTTTTTCACTCTATCAACGAGTCTATTTGTTACTTTTCCTTTTTAAGGGGGGCGGATGGTTATTCTAATAGGAAAGAATGAAACTCTGAATAGGACAGACCACTATATTTTTTTGACTAGCCCACCCGAAGTTGTTCGTGTACACTACAGGACGAAAACTTAGCATTTTTCTGAGGCTTAAAGGTCTCCCTGACCATTGCAGTCGCCTTCTTTAACTTTCTTAGTTGTTCCAAGCACGCGGAACAATGAGGAATAGTCTGCCCCCTCAGTAAAACAGCCTTTTCTTTTTTACCGGTTGTCGTAGTTACTACTAAGTAGCAGCAGCAGTTTGAACTTGGTTTGCAGCAACAATCCGTGACGATAGACTGCACAAGCGGTAGCAGGGCTTACGCTCCACGTGTGGAACGTGTGGATTTCCACACGTTAATTCTTTTTGGATTTTGTTCCCCCACGTGTGGATCCACAGGTGCCACATGTGGATTTTTCATTCATTGGTCCACATGCAGGGGAGTCTAGGCCCACTAGTGGTCAAGGCCGCACAGCCAGGTGTCGCCAAGTCCAGTAGCTACCTAGCGACGCTATCTTTTTTTTTTTGCAGTCGCACATTAGGGGAAAGGTTTTTTTCCCCTCGAACCATAAGCGCCCACATGTGGACCACACGTATTTTCTCTGAGACCGAAAACGGAGCGTAAGCCCTGAGCGGTAGTGAAGAAGGTCTTTTTGTAGAATGTGTCGACGTGCCAAGCGGTCGGATTTTTGTTCTGTTTTTTTTTTTAACCACGCAGGACGTCATCCCTGGTAGAGTCGGCTTTCCGGCCTCAAAAGCTGACCTCCGCAGTGACAACTCTGCGCAAAAGACTCTGTCCGACGAGGGGACTCTTTTTTTTTTTGTTGCGGCTGGTTTCTTTCTTGTGAGGTGATGCTCGCGCTAAGGCCGTCGTTCCTGGCTCTGTTGTTTCGGCGTCGTCTGCCTTTTCCATTGTGTCTGTTCATTTTCTTTTTTTCTTTTTGGCATTGCTTTGGGTTGTAGGACCAGGGGAACGATATTCCGCCTCGAAAGTGGACTTGGGGTCAACCAGCCAACTGTAGCAGCAAAAGAAAAACAGTGTTTCACGCTATTTCTTTGTATAAGCACCTGCTTTGTAGGAAATGCTTGAGGAGACTGCCAGTTGCGGTAGATCAAAGGAGGTAAATGTGCAGCCCACACGAAACATAGGTAAATCTACGCCGGGCCTTGCCGCGCCCCTCCCCGCTCGCGATTCGGATGTTTCACCCTTTTTCAGACGGGGGGACACGCACTTTTCTCAAAAAGACAGGCGCTTCGTTTTGTTTGTGCGTGCCGGTTGATCGTTTTCCCACTACCCTAGGTAAGGAATTCTGATCAACTACCAAAAACACGCTGCCTACGTCTTTTTAGCCTGCACAATACATTGAAGGGCAACCCACAAGATTGTTAGTACTAAAAAGACAGGCGCTTCGTTTTGTTTGTGCGTGCCGGTTGATCGTTTTCCCACTACCCTAGGTAAGGAATTCTGATCAACTACCAAAACACGCTGCCTACGTCTTTTTAGCCTGCACAATACATTGAAGGGCAACCCACAAGATTGTTAGTACTAAAAAACAAAAAGCGAACTATAATAACTCTAAAAGACAAGGCACTTCTCGTTAGTATTTTGTTGCGTCCCGGTTGATCGTTTTCCCACGTATACTTACCCTGTTGTCATTTTCAGGAGTTAAGGAATCCTGATCAACCACCAAAAAACACGCTGCCTACGTCCTTTTAGCCTGCACAATACATTGAAGGGCAACCCGCAAGATTGTTAGTACTAAAAAGACAGGCGCGTCGTTTTGTTGCCTACTGACTCTGGACTGGGGTCCCGTTTATCCGGCCATCCGGCCAAAATGGCTGATCGTTACCCAGAGGGCTGCAGCCTTCCCCCCTCCTCCGTCCACAAGGGGTTAAAGTGGCTCCGGCTCTTGACCGCAGATTGCCAGGATTGCTCCATTCGCAGTGCACAATGCCTCTCGTCCGGCGCCGGCGTTGCGATGAATAAAGCACCCGGCGAGGTATACCTCACGGGAAACACTGTCATTGAGGAACATTTCCGGAGTTGGAGCTTGCACTGATAAACGAAGTAACGGACGATCAGCATCAGCTATAAAGCACAAGTTTCTTGCTCTTCGCGTGTGTACGGGGTGGAAACCTCTCTGCGCGGGGGGGGGTGTTCCTGTGTTAGCACTTTTTCGTTGGCTTCGTTTTATCTTTCATGTGCAACCGTTGATCCGGAAATGTTCCCATCAGTACAAAACATGTACTATTAAGAAAAATAGGGAAAAGGGGGGAACGGGTTGCGTGGTTTTGTTGTTGGCGCAACAAAAAAAAAAAAAGGAAGAAACTGAAACGTCGGCCACTTCTGCAGTGGGCTCTTACTTTTTCTTCTCCCCCTCCCCGACGACGACAGCAAGTGTCAGACCAGCCAACCCGGTAGATGGTTGGTCCTTGTTTTTATTTTACTTTTATCTTTTTAACCGTGTGTGTGTGTGTGTGTGTGTGTGTGTGTGTGTGTGTGTGTGTGTGTGTGTGTGTGTGTGTGTGTGTGTGTGTGTGTGTGTGGTGTGTGTGTGTGTGTGTGTGTGTGTGTGTGTGTGTGTGTGTGTGTGTGTGTGTGTGTGTGTGTGTGTGTGTGTGTGTGTGGTGTGTGTGTGTGTGTGTGTGTGTGTGTGTGTGTGGTGTGTGTGTGTGTGTGTGTGTGTGTGTGTGTGTGTGTGTGTGTGTGTGTGTGTGTGTGTGTGTGTGTTTGTGTGTTTCCCTTTCCCCCCCTCCTATTTGACACAGCCAACACTGCCCCCCGGCCACTGCTTCTGCCACGCCCACTGCACTGCGGGCGAAACTGGGGAGAAGGTGCCCCCTCTAATTATTTCTCTCCTCCCCTCCCTACGACAGGCAGGAAGTGTCCGAGGAGCCCACCGGAGGTGGTTGCTTTCTTTGGTAGGGGTGCTCTACCGGCGAATGTTGCTTTCATTCGCGTTTCTTTCCCGCTCTCTTCTAGACGGTTTCTTGTAAGCGGCCGGTTTTTTTGAAGTCTCCGTTTGACTTGTGAGGCGGAGGGGGAAAGGGGGGGTTTTCCTTGTGTGCTGTTAGAGCAGGGCCTGGGCAGTGTGGTTTCATTCCTTTTCGTACTTTGTGTCGCTTTTACTTTACTGTTTACTGTCACATGTGGTTGCGCATCCGTGTAACTTCGTTTTTAGCGTATGTGACCGACACCAGGTCCACTGCGTTGTGCGAGTGGTCCTGGGCCCTCCTGGGTCTTCTCTTTGAAGCGGAGCTGGGGATTTTGAAGAAAGAATGCGTAGTTTTGTTTTATTCTTTTACTTACTCGAAGGACGGCGATATGAAACTGGGTTTTCTAACTACCACAGTGCGCCACGTTGCCATGGTCAATCGGGTTCATCCGTGTAAGACCGCACGGGCAATTCTATGCAGCTCAAGACACGGTCCCGCAGACAGGTCTCTCACAATCAACTGTGCATTCTAACTTCAACATTCACCGTGTATCACATCGTATATCCCATGTCTATCACGAGGGGATGGGGCTAGGTTCGTATCGGAGGGTATAGGTACTCTAACGGTAGCTCCTCATGAACGTCAACTACACCCAAAGACATCCAGTACCAGTGGTAGTGGGAGTGCCTTCCGAACCGGACGAAGGACCGCAGCACCCGCGGGCGAGAGAGGTCCGGCCGATGTTTCTTTTTTTTTTTTTTTTCCCCCGTTGACAACTTGTGTCAGACTAGCCCACCCGGGGGTGGTTGATTCCTTCAGGCAGGGTCTCCCCCGCAAACCCGTTTCTTTTTCTTTTGCCCGACGTGCAACACGTCTTGTGAAGATTGAGCAGTCTACCTCCTTCTCTTGGGGCATCGAAGTACCTTGGTCCACCAGGGTTGTCTGCCAGAGGGGGATTGGATGGCTCAGTAATGTCTCTCCGTCGAAAAAGGCGTGGCTTTCACGTACATACGGAGCTCCGATCTTTATGGTATGTCATTTTTGTGCTTCCGACGATCCCGTCGTGGGCGCGTTCGGATTGACCTTTTTAAGACCGCTGTCTCGAATTTCTTTTTTAGAGTGAGAGGGAGAGTTCGCTTGAGAATCCGGGATTTTGAAAAAGCCTCCGGGTCAGGTGGGGATCTTTTTTAGAGTGAAAGTTCGCTTGATATGGGACGATATCCTTTGTGCTCTGAGTGTCGTAAGAGTGGTGGTTACACGAGGTAAGAGGATCGGTGGGTATCTTGGTTGTTGGTCATTGGTGGTTTCGGCCATTGTCCACATACATAGTACCGCAGTAGGTGACTGTCTGTCTTCTTGGTACCGTCTGATCGTCTCTTTTCGTGAATGTGTGGTGCTGCTTATGGTAGGCGCAGGTTGAATACCCGTAACTATATCGTTTTGAAACACGGGTGGGGTGCTACAAATTACGTGCAAGGAATCGCGAATAGAATTTTTGAGCAGGCCGAGTTCCAGGCCTCTCTTCAGGTTGTTCTTCTTCTTCTTCTTTTTCACCTGGTATGTCTTGAGTTAGGGATCTCCATGTGAAGCACGGACATGTAAACTGTGACAGTGACATGATCTTCAGTTTGGTGTTGGTTCGCTCATTGCTCAGGCTTACACTTTGGAACACATTGCAATGTCTCGAAAAATAATAAAATCCTCACTCCTATGCTTGTGTCTGTCACTCTCGTCCACCGCCCGCTCTGCTTGCCGCGCGCAGTATGGTTGGAGTAAAAAAGTGAAGCCAGAAAGCTGCTAATCTTGCTGCTGACCACATGAAGTGGTGCACAACAAAAAATTGTGGAGGCAAACGCGCACGTTGACTTTTGCCCGCGGACCTTTTTTTTTGCCGGGACTTTTTCCGGAATTCTTGGCTGTGGAATTGGGCGCCAGGGGCCTTCCTGTATTGCGATGCATGAGTACCGGAAGATGACGAGCACCTGTCCGAAGTCAAACGGTGTGGGCCTTCACCGTGGTGGAGCCAGGTTTCGGGGTTGGTAACTTTGCGACCGCCTGTGTGTTCGTGGCCCTGCAAAAGCCTGGCAAACACCCCCAGATACCTGTCCTGTGCGACCGACCGGATTTTGCGGATCGAAAAAGCTACGTAGATCCCTGCTTTTCTCGTGTCCCGAGCTTTTTTATCTTCTGCGTTTCGCCGTGGTGGTCGGGGCGTTCCGATGGGTGCCGAATGCTGTTCTTCGCGTCTCCGAGCTGTTTTGCTTCGTAAAGATACCGTGCCGGTATTCGTGTCGGGACAAGCGCGCCAACCCGGGTGCTTGTGCGAGTGCGAGGCACCGACTCCACAGCAGCCGGGCGGCGCAAAAAGTGTCGCCGGCCCAAAAACATACCACCTTTTACGCGGGCGCGGATCCCGCAAAACGCAGCTTCAGGTAGACTTCGAGGGGGGGGGTAGGGGGTCCAATGGCCAAAGGAAAAAACGTGGTGTTCAAACGGGAGGCAAGAAAAGGCGTAAACAGCGCCCTTCGAGGCCCGGAACGGTGCTGAAAATATGCTGGGGGGTATCAAACACCGGGAGGTGTGCGGTATTCCCCCTCAGCAAATGCGTAAACATGGATTTCAGGCCGTTTTGGTGTGTTTCCCGCAGCCCCAAATAAATCACCAAAACGTTCCTTCGACTCTTCAGCGGTCGTTTGCGGCACAACTGACGCACACCTCCTGAAAAATACATATTTGTGGACCCATCTGAGAATTGACTTACGTGATTCCCACTTCATCTCCTGTCTTGCCTTCGTAAAACTCGTGTTTTCGACTTCGAGCTCACATCCCAGTTGCGGCACTTTTCGACGGCGAACCCAGGTTTTGCTGTGGAGGTCAACTTTTGAAGATGGAACGTCGGTTCGAGCCTGTTTCCAGCGTTGCCAAGTTGCCAAAACACCTCAAGCGGCAGTCATTGGTAGCTCAAGTTGCCTTTGGGGCTTGCTAGCCCGGATTCATTGGTATTCTGAAGTATCTTTCCAAGCAGCTGACCGAGCTTCCAAAGTTCTTAATTGCTGCATTCCGTATGCAATGAAGAGCGAGAGAGAGACGACGAGGATGAAGGGTGTTGAGGGCAGAAGGCGGCTATTCAGGGAGATTTGGAGCATTTGGGCCAAACAGGTGCGGATTCCATGGGTCTGCATGTTGAAACTACATGCACCGCACGTCATGACGGTGCCAACTGATTTCTCAACCGCAGACGAGAGAGCAGGCTCACAGTCGACGTCTGGAAGCAGCTTAAAGTCAAACAAACCCACTTTCTCCGCCGTCTGCTCCCAGGCCGGCACCTCTGAGCGTCATTGCCAGCAGTACCATTGTTGGGGACCACTCTCGACCCGACTAAACGCTTCTCGGCGTTCGAAACTCCTCGAGTTCTTCTTCACGCTGTTTGCCTCGCTGTTTCGCCTGCGCACAGTATCCTGTAAGGCGGTGCTCTGACTGTCGGAACCATAAAATGTGGCCAAGGAGCCGTACAAACGAGTCTGCCTGGGCTTCCAACCTTCCGAGCAGGCCCGCAGAGTCCACCAATCCCAGTCTGCTCAGAATTTCAGCTCGTTCGCGGGCCGACTGTCTCGTCGGCAACATTGAGTCGCGTTTCGCTCGTCAGGGGGTCGCTTTCAGCTTTTTGTTCACGTTTTAAGTTCACTCCGCTACGGCTCGTCCGGCAAGATGACACAGGGGGGTGTTTGGGCGCTCCCCCGAGGTCGTATTTCCTTCTTAACCTCCCCGAAAGTCTGGAAAAAACGAAGTTGCGTACCGTGTACACACCGTGTACACACCGTGTACAGACCGTGTACAGACCGTGTACACACTGTGTACACATCAATCCATGAGGTTTAGTGGTCAAAAAATGCCCTGTTTTTGACCGACTGACCCTGCTGTTGACACTATGGTACGGTCACAGGCCGAGGTCTGCACAGTTTGCGTCAGTTCAAGAGCTCTCTGCGGTCATGTGAGCTGGGTTTCTCACAAAAGTTGCAGCATTCCGGCTGGTCCTACCTTTTTTTACGTGAGGCTGCACAGTCTCTGAACGCTTCTGGAGTCCAAAATGCACCCGGATACATCTTTTAGTGGCAACATGACCCGCAAGATGGTATGCTTGGCTGAAACTCAGCTCGGAGTCGCACTTTATTGTCGCCGGCGGCTGAAAGGAGAGAATTGTGCAAAGTGTCCACACTTTGTCCACACTTTCAAAACCCTAAAAAAGAGATTTTGCGACCAAATGCGGGCGGTAGGTGGCTATTGGATGCAGTTTTTGGTATTTCTTTGGTGTGAAGGCGCCGGTATGGGGGTGGTACCTCATGCAGTCAACCGACTTTGCCGCCAGAGCTCGAAAAAATGCAAAACACGTTTTTTTGGCTTGCCATTGGACCCCCTAGGCATACATCCGATCCGACTCGTATGCGAGAATGATTCTCGCATTCTCGCATGAAATTCTCGCATATTCTCGCATGCGAGAATGATACGAGTGAAATACGAGAATGTGTAAACCACTCAAGAACCATGTATTTGACCCGTATTCGAGGCTCCGACAGGAATACCAAGTGAAGATAGCAAAAGAACGAAATAAGGCTACGCCAACTGCAGCTTGCAGCTGGCATTGTGTCTTGCTTTCAAGACAAGGAGACAATATGGTACGATGCCAAAAGGGGGGGGGGGGGTTTGGGCGGAAAAATCCCCGCATAGTTCACCAGGGTCTGACGGGTACTGAGGCCCCATACCCTTCCTAAAACATCATTCTGCGTTCAAATACGCCCTCAGAAGCCTCCGGAGAGCCTTCTATGATGTCCCAAATGCGATTTTGTGGGTTTTTAGGGGGTCCCCCCGCCTGCTGGCCGTAAACCACCATAGAAGACACATACGCAACCTGATGCTGGGTCGCTTCTCTGTGCAAGATCCCAGCCCAAACACACGTTTTCGGCGTTCTCTAGCACTCTCCAGGTGCATTCGACCCTCGGGCTTCGTGGTTTCTTTCACTCACAGGTGTTCCGGGACGTGCAAAGATAAGGAGAATGGCCCCCTGCATTGGGGACAGACCGAACTACGCCCTGCCTGTCTATACAGGCTTTGGGGTCAACCTGCACTGGCTTTGGCGCCACATCCACCGTTTCGGGCTTCGTTTGTGCTGCTTTGGAGTCCATTAAGAACTCTGGTCTGATTTGCGGGACGCTTTCCTCGGTTTTGGCGCCCACTTTCACTGTTCTAAGGCCTGTTCAGGCTTCTACCTGCATCATGTTATGCTATTCTGGTGATTCTGCAAGGCTTGGTGAACGAAGTAGGACAAGCGTTAAGTAACAGGCGATCATCAGCCGTTCTCAAGCGGTTGACTACGACGCGTTCACTTCATGATTTTGAAGCAGGCTTCACCGCTTTCAGGGCAGGCTTTCAGAGCTTTCCTGGCAATGTCTTCCCTTCTGGCATCTTTCTCACCCATGGCTGCAAAGTGCTTCTCGCTGGATGTCTTTGCACAGGCGGCACATGACCCGAGGGATGTGTGGCAAGCTCCTGTGCAGTGAGCTTGGTCAGACAAACTGTGTGGCGCACACACCTGCCATGGTCGGCAGTATCACCTGGGCCACAGTTTGAGTCCTGTTCCGAGACCCGCTCACGGTGAAGTGGCGCCTACTGGGTCGCTTCCTCTCCAGCTTCGGCGCAAAGTCTTCACCACTGGATGCACTTTGAACGGTGAAGTGGGCACCAAAACCGAGCAAAGCGTCCCGCAAATCAGACTAGAGTTCTTAGTGGATCCCAAAGCAGCACAAACGAGACCAAAACGGTGCACATGGCGCCAAGGCGGCGCAATTCGACCCCAAAGCCTGTATAGACAGGCAGGGCGTGGTACGGTCTGTAGGGTCCATTCGCCTTGTTTTTGCACACCCCGGAACACCTGTAAGCGAGATAATTTATGAAGTCCGAGGGTCGAATGCACCTGGAGAATGATAGAGAACGCCGAAAACGTGTGTTTAGGCCGAGATTTTGCTCCGAGGAGCGACCCAGCATCAGGTTGCATATGTGTCTTCTATGGCGGTTTACGGCCAGCAGACGGGGGGACCCCCTAAAAACCCACAAAAATTGCATTTGGGACATCATAGAAGGCTCTCCGGAGGCTTCTGAGGGCGTATTTGAACGCAGAATGATGTTTTAGGAAGGGTATGGGGCCTCAGTACCCGTCAGACCCTGGTGAACTATGCGGGGATTTTTCCGCCCAAACCCCCCCCCCCCCCTTTTGGCATCGACTCATATGTTGTCGACAACAACTCTGGTTGCTCCATGGTATTGCCTTTAATGCTTGAATAATGGTCGAAAACACGCTTCACAACAAGTGCTCCGTCCGCCACTGTGCCCGCAACTTCTTCAGCTTCGACTTCTTGTGTTTGCTTCTACGATTTCCTCTGCCACAGCTTGTTTCGCCGAGCTGGTGGCAAACATTCAATTGCCTCTGACTTAAGAGGCACCGGCATTTTGAATGTTGGCCGCCTTTTCAGGTGCATTATTAGGTTGCAGGCTCTCTGGATGGCAGGTACGTCCGCGAGCCCTTGGAATCTAGCGAGCCCAGCGACAGCGAGTCAAGGAGACCTACTCCACAAATACGCTAAAAGCACAAGCAAATCCGGTTTCCGAGTTCACAAACAGCTTTGAAAGCCTGCATCCACGAACAGACGAAACGAACTGTGGCAGTGAAGGCAGAGGAGGAATGGAAAGTTCATTACACAGAGGAAGCAGCAGCTGGAGAAGTTCGGAGGCCCAGTGGCCGAGAAATGCACCGCAGAAGCCTCGGAGACGACCGAAAACGTTGATTCCTGCCGGTTTCTCATGTGTAAGCATCCCGTACTGTGAGTAACCTCATTCTCGCATATTCTCGCACGTGCGAGAATATGCGAGAATCATGCGAGAATTGCGAGAATATGCGAGAATTTTACGAGAATCGGGGCCGCGACCCCCCAATACGAGAATATGCGAGAATACGAGTCGTATCGGATGTATGCCTAAGGGGGGGGGTGTGCTTTCAGAGAGGCGGGAGAAACTCAAACCAAACAAAACACAGGAGCAAAGGAGTGGAGCGGAGAGAGACGGTTGACCTCACTCTCCCGGACGCTGTCATGACTCTGCCTGACAGGCCCCCCTCCGGGGGGCTTGTCAAAGGGGAGTCGCGGAGATGGCCTCCTCAGCAGCAGTCTTCGAGGGCCGGTTGTTTCAGTGGGTACTTGCGTCTCGAAAGTCCGCGAAGCGTGATGCGTATGTGCACAAGCGGAACTCGCCTGCTTTGGTAAGTTTCATGGAGTACGCTGCCGACTACTAGTTTTTAGTACCAGCAATGCATTGTTAACACAAAAAAACGTGGTGTCCGCACCCTCGCAAACCATGTCCTGTCTGCACCGTGTTTTGGTCTTCTAACCACCATCGGCGCTTAATGTGTCCGCAGACCAGTCAGGGCAGCGATGTGAGTCTGGTTTGGCAGGCGGCTGTTCGTAGCAAGACTCCCCCATGCTACGAGAGCACAGGCCACGTCCCGATTAACCCCGCCGCCCTCAGATTGCGGAGACTGGATGGTGGGGTGACTTTCGTTTGTGCGCACTTCCTTCAAACCTGTCTTGTTCATCTAACGGGAGTGAGGATAGTACACTGCCATCGATCTGTTTTTGTTCTGACAAATTGCAGTACGCTGCCATCGATCTGTTTTTGTTCTGACAAATTGCAGTACGCTGCCATCGATCTGTTTTTGTTCTGACAAATTGCAGTACGCTGCCATCGATCTGTTTTTGTTCTGACAAATTGCAGTACGCTGCCATCGATCTGTTTTTGTTCTAACAAATTGCATTTGTTAGACACAAATAAGAGCTCGTCACTCGCCTCACAACCGCGGCTGATACAAACCTAATGATGATGATGATGATGATACGAAGAGAGAGTTCCGTTGAACGCAGTGCCTGACCGTTTTTACGAAAAGCTGGATCCAGGACGCAAGTGAAAATGCCACGGTTTGCGGCGACGAGCTTCTCATTTCCTCCAACATTTCATGTTTGGTACGAAAAGAAAAAAGACTCTGTCTGCAGCGACAAAAAAAGAGAGATAATTGTAAAAAGAAAATATTTTCTTTTTTTCACGGTCCTTTCAGAGGGTGTCGGAACAACGAAATGCACTGTAAGGTTTCTTCGAAAGACAGAAAAGATCGGGGGGGAAAAAAAAAGGGAACTGGTCAGTCTCGTTTTGAGTGAGATGGGTTGTAAATTCTTTAAAAGCGTATTTACTAGCTCTCGAGGAGGTCCATTCAGAGGAAACGCCGGGGAGTGACGTCGGAAGGGTAGACACGCGGTGAAAGCATTGCGTTCGGTTGCACAGCACGTTGAACCTTAGAGCCCCCAATTGTGGTCGGATCGGCTCTGTGGTCGTACGCAGGCGCAGTCACCGAAAGGGGGGGCTGCCTGTTGCTCACAGCATGCCGATAACTCCCCCACTACCGCTTCAGGAGACCGAATCACAAAGAAGGGAGGGCAAAAATGCTGCTACCCACACGAAACTCAGGTAATCTGGCCCCCATGGGCGGAGCCCATATCTGACGCTTTCTCAAAAACCCGTACACCGCGAGAGAAGGAGAAAGTAGAAAAGGAAAACTAGAGTTTTCATTGACGTCGAGTCCTGTATGCGGTTTCAGGTGACAAATTTGCAAATGATCATGACCAGAAGGTCCTACTTGGGCGGTTCAGCTTCCTCACACACTGCACGTGGCTAAAAAGAAAAAGGTAAGCTTGGTGGCCCCAATACCCTTGTACTAGAAAGCCCCCGTGTGCTGTTACAACGGGGATTCGCCCGAGAGAATTTTTTAGCGTTTATTTTGCGAGGGAACCCAAAAACGATCCTCATCGCAGCGGTCGTTCTGCCTTCCGCACCCACACCGAGATGAACCCATGTATGCGAGAGTTTAGAAAAGCAGCGACGAGTTTAGCTCGAGAAGAAGTGTGAAAACGGGGTTTTGCCTGGAGGCTTTTCGTGTGATTCTGCAGATGCTTTGAGCTATCGTTGTGTCTATGCTTTCAGTCGTCTTCTTAACCACGTTTAAGTGCGCAAATGAAGAATGACACAAAAGTACGAGTCATTTGACGAGAACTTGCTTGGAAACCGGACTACGAGCTAGACAAGAATACGACCAGGCTCAATTTGTGTCACAAAAGGGACCACCAAGTCGGAAGTTGAAGTCGGAATACTCACGCCACGGGCGGCCCCTCAAAGGAGCCGAGACACACGGGTAAAAAAAACTAAGTTTTGGTGGTTGAGGCAGGAGGGAAAAAGATGAAGAACATTTCCGGGAGTTGGAGCTTGCACTGATAAACGGCGTCAACTGACCACCAGGTGATGAAAACGATAAGGCCAAAGTTTCACCCTTGTTCCGGAAATGTTCGTCAGTGCGAAGGTAATATTGAAGAAAAAAAAACACTGCCTTTCGTTGAGTCTGCGTGATGCTAGCAATGGAGGGAGGAGGAAGGGACGAGGGAGGGTGAGAGTCAGGCGTTAAGTTAGGACTTTTTCTTAAAGCTCTATTCCCGGATTTTCCAGTTTATTCCGTCAGTTCCGTCATAGTGGCTCGGTCTGCAGTGCAGTCGTACAGTACAGCCGGTCCTACAATCCCGTTTATTCATTCCTTGTTTAAAAAGCGAACTTGCTCGAGACTCCGGCATTCTGAGTTTGCAGGCGTTGCTTCGCGGAATGGTTTCTTTCATAGAAACAGGCTTTTTTCTTCCGGAACTGGATTTTAAAAACTGAACCCCGAGCGTAGCTCATACCCTGGGGAACACTTACGACGAGCTAAGCCCGGGAGCCGCAATGGGGCTGCCCGCGCAAGGCTGTGTTGTCGGTCCTCTCGGGTCATTCATTTTCTCTCGGGAAAGGTCAACGCGGTAGCGGTGACCACGAGAACACATACAGGTGGGTGGGGAGAGGCCCTGGGACTGCTAAGGCGTGACTAAACCCCGTCGCTGTCCCTCCCAGGGAGCCACCCCGGAACTAGCCTAGTCCACCTGACGGTGGGGGCCCCTGACGAGGCCCACACCCTTTAACTTGTTTTGATGTGTTCTCTCTCTCTCTCTTTTTTCACGTGCCGGTTATGAGGCACTTTTGTGGCCTTGTCGGTTATTTTTTGCTTTTCTTTTACCGCCAGGTAAGAGCGGAACGCTGACTTCCTCTTTGTTTGTCTGTGTAACCGCTTCTTTATCTCTCTCTCGCTGAACATTTTACCCAAGAACTTCTTTCGCTTCGCTTACGAAAGTTCTCGGTATGCCTTTTTCCTAAGACTTTCTCGTTTTTTTGAAGTGAAAGTTTGTTATTTTCCCTTTCTGAACAATGAGCCCTTTGCGACCATTGCGATTTCTTTGCACATTCTTTTTCAGACTGTTTTTTGCTTTCTTACCTCGCGCCGTTTTTGCTGTGGTCCCCTTTCCCCCCTATCCTTATATAATCTAGACTGTTTCGAGTTTTTAAGAAGCTGGTTCTTACCTTCTTTTCCCGAGGACAGCTGTCAGTAGCCCACCCAGGGGCGGTTTGCTCCTTCTTGGCAGGTTCTCGACCGTTCTGGAAGCTTTGTTTGGTCTCCGATTTTTTGTGGTTCTTTTTGCGTTTAAAAGATAAAGCTTTTGTATTTGCGGTGTTCTAATTCTTGCTGTGCCGGTGCGCATTCCTCGACACGGTTGGTCGTGGAGGCCTGCCGCTGTCGGGACGCAGCCGGGGGGAGAAAATAAAGAAAAGGTTCCCCCCGAGGCGCACGCCATGACACGCGGGGTTTCTAGACGATTTGTTGCTGCTCTCACCGGGCGGAGGGTGTGTGTGTGTGTGTGTGTGCTGCGCGCGGAGCAATTTTGCTGCGGTGTTCAACGCTGCTGTGCCGCGCCAGACGACCTTCTTTTTTTGCTGTGTTGCGCGGCATGTGCGTCCTTTTTGGCGTGCTAGGACAGCGCTCTTCGGTGTATCCATGCGTAGACGTCAGTGGCTGAGCGACGGCTGTAGCTGTGGTTACGTCCCGTGTGGTATTTCCTGCCAATTGCGCGTGCTGTGCGAGGAGGTGCGAGAGACCCGTACGGCCGGCCACGACACCCTGCGGCGGGAGAAATACGGCTGCGGAGACGGCAGCGTCGGCAAGGTGGGCGCGCGGAGGAAGGCGTCCGTCAGTGCGCAACCCGCAACAGGGCTTTGCACGGACGCACTCTTTTTTCCGAACGTGAGCCGGTCCATCCCCTCTTGATAGACCGTGATAGACCGAAGAATACAGCACCGGGCAATTCGACGCAGCTCTAGGGACTAGGGATGGACCTGATAGACCGTGGTGGACCGTGATTCACTGTGATTAACAGCGGCAGGCACTTCGATGCAGTTTCAAGAGATAGGGACGGACCGGCTCAGAACGGGCAAAATAACACAACACGATCGCCCGCGAAAAAACGTGGATCGGCGTGCCCGTCCACGCTTGCCGTCTGCTTGATCCGATTGGAAACGAGAAAGCAACAACCTCATGGGTTCGTTCACACTTCCGCTGCCACCCGCTCGCCGCACCTGAAGGCGCGTGAGAGACTCGTGGCGGCCGTCTGCTATCAGACACCCGTGACGACTCGCACCTTCGAAGCTGCGGCGGGCGAAATACAGCTGCGGAGACGGCAGAATCGGCAAGGTGGGCGCTTGGAGGAAGGCGTTGGTCGGTGGTCAACACCAGGCTTTCTCGAAAACATTGGCGCACTTTTTCCGAACGCAGCGCGACTGCCCGCAAACGCGGTTCGGCATGCGCCGTCCACGCTTGCCATCTGCTTGGTCGCGCCGATTGGAAACGAGAAAGCAACAACCTCATATGGAGGGTTCGTTCACATTTCCGCTGCTACCCGCTAGCCGCACCTGAAGGCACTTGTGACTTCTTGTGCCTGATATCAGACACCCGTGATGACTCTCAGTACCTTCGAAGCTGAATACAGCCGCGGAGACGGCAGCATCGGCAAGGTGGGCGCGTGGAGGACGGCGGTCGGTGGACAACTCCAGGCTTTCTCGAAAACTTTGACACGCTTTTTTTCCGAACGAGCAAACACAAGAGCACGACTGCCCGCTAAACGCGGATCGGCATGCATGCGCCGCCCACGCGCTTGCCAGCTGCTTGATCGCAACGCCGATTTGAACCTGACAGCAACAACCTTATGGAGGGTAGACGGGCGGGTTCGTTCACACTTCCGCTGCCACCCGCTCGCCGCACCTGAAGGTGCTTCAGAGACTCGCGGCGGCCGTCTGATAGTAGACACCCGTGAACGACTCTCGGCGCCTATGAAGCTGCGGCGGGAGAAAACAGCTGCGGAGACGACAGCGTCGGCAATGTGGGCGCGTGCGTGAGAAGGTTAAAAGTATGGATGGAGCGGTGCCACCCCAGGTAGGGTCGAATAATGACAGACGGGACGTGACTCAGACTGGTTCTCAGGATCATACTCTGAGAAGAGCTAACCTCTCAGTTTCACCCAGGGTCTTTGACCAGAATTCACGACCTTCCTTTCTTTTGTAGGTCTCGGAGTGTCAAACAGCAGCGAAGTGGAGATCGGGCAACAGCAGTGGAGAGTCGCATGGCGTGCAGGTTCCTTCAGCCCGACCGCACACGCATACACTTTTCTGAACGATGACCCCCCCCGTTAAGCGACGGCCCGTACACGGTGCAGTCCACGCCTCAGAAGCTGAAGTTAAAGCTGGGAGTTGAAAAAGCACATTTTGGTCGCAGCACCCGCTTTTCGGGGTGTGACTCGGGCACACCCTGCTTCTGAGGCTGGACCTCACCGTGTACGCAGTAACTCAGGAGCGAAAGCCCGTTCGTAGTGACGAGAGCAGGCGCGCGGGTATGGTGTGCCAGGGTCGGAGGGTCGAATTGTCAGACAAGTCCCGCTGCTTCGGCGGGATGCGCGCGGGATAACGCGTGGGCGGCAGCGGTCGGGGCGCAGGGCCGGGGGCGCCTTCAGCACATCGGGAGCTGCGGCGGGAGCAGCAGCTTCGACGACGGCAGCGTGGGGATGGTGGGCATCTGCAGCGGGGGCGTGGCAGGAGCCCTGGACCGGGAGCGGCTCGAGGCGGACTTGTAGGCGACCTTGTTGCTCAGCATGTACTGCGCCAGGAGGTGCTTGAGGGACCCGTCGCAGCCGTCCGATATCGAGACGACGTCGTTCATGCTGCGGGTTGAGGTATTAGTATTACCAGCGTTGATTGTGGTTGAGAGAGGTTCGGTGGTTTAGAGTGAAAGTTCGCTTGAAACTCCAAGGTTTTGAAGTCTCCGGATGACCATCAATACGGGAAGATATCCTTTGTGCTCTGAGTGTCGCAAGAATGGTGGTTTCAGAGTCTTCGGTTGACCATTGAGGCTGGGAGGCGGGTGGTATGAGGGATGTAGGCATGAATACACACTTTAACGACGGCCAGCCAAGTTTGTAAGTGTTGCGACCGACACCAAGAAGAAATTCGCTTTGAATTTGGTCTTGAGCCCCCCACGCTATCTACTATTAGAGTGTACGATTAGAGAGTAAAAGTGAGGTGAGGCTGGTGTGGTGAGTTGCAAGTGGCGCCAGCAAAACCAAGACGAGGGGTGACGACCCCCAACGGAAGGTGATCAAGCTCGTTTCCTTGAGTTAAGGCGGGCACTCAACATTCCCCTTGCGCTAGTGATGTCAGTTACAAAGGCGTGATCTTACTTCTCCCTTTCTTCAAGGCAGTTCTCGTCAGACGATACGAAGCGCAGAACTCCCAACGGAATTCCAGCGCCACGTGTGAACGCGAAAAGGCAGGGACCGCAGAAGCATGCACACCGGCGAGGAAGGGAAAGGACACGCGAAGCGACCGCGTTAAAAGATACTCTGCATCCTAAGGGTAGATAAACTCCAAACTTTGTTTCTTCGTTGCGCGCGTTCGAAATTTTCTGATCTTGGTTGGTTGGTCGGCCCGCCGCAACCCGCCGGAACCCTCTGAATGGCGCTTCCAACCCGCCGGAACCCGCCGGAACCCTCTGGAAAGCATTTTCAACCCGCCGGAACCCTCCGAATGGCATCGCCAACCCGCCGGAACCCTCTGGATAGCATTTTCAACCCGCCGGAACCCTCTGAATGGCATTTCCAACCCGCCGGAACCCTCTGAATGGCATCGCCAACCCGCCGGAACCCGCCGGAACCCTCTGAATGGCAATTCCAACCCGCCGGAACCCGCCGGAACCCTCTGAATGGCATTGCCAACCCGCCGGAACCCGCCGGAACCCTCCGAATGGCACTTCCAACCCGCCGGAACCCGCCGGAACCCTCTGAATGGCATTTCCAACCCGCCGGAACCCTTTGAATGGCATTGCCAACCCGCCGGAACCCGCCGGAACCCTTTGAATGGCATCGCCAACCCGCCGGAACCCGCCGGAACCCTCCGAATGGCACTTCCAACCCGCCGGAACCCGCCGGAACCCTTTGAATGGCATTGCCAACCCGCCGGAACCCGCCGGAACCCTCTGAATGGCATTTCAACCCGCCGGAACCCGCCGGAACCCTCTGAATGGCACTTCCAACCCGCCGGAACCCGCCGGAACCCTCTGAATGGCATTGCCAACCCGCCGGAACCCGCCGGAACCCTCCGAATGGCACTTCCAACCCGCCGGAACCCGCCGGAACCCTTTGAATGGCATCGCCAACCCGCCGGAACCCGCCGGGTTGGCGATGCCATTCAAAGGGTTCCGGCGGGTTCCGGCGGGTTGGCAATGTCATTCAAAGGGTTCCAGAGGGTTCCGGCGGGTTCCGGCGGGTTGGAAGTGCCATTCGGAGGGTTCCGGCGGGTTGGCGATGCCATTCAGAGGGTTCCGGCGGGTTCCGGCGGGTTGGAAATGCCATTCAGAGGGTTCCGGCGGGTTCCGGCGGGTTGGAAGTGCCATTCAGAGGGTTCCGGCGGGTTCCGGCGGGTTGGAAGTGCCATTCGGAGGGTTCCGGCGGGTTCCGGCGGGTTGGCGATGCCATTCAAAGGGTTCCGGCGGGTTCCGGCGGGTTGGAAGTGCCATTCGGGGGGTTCCGGCGGGTTCCGGCGGGTTGGCAATGCCATTCAAAAGGGTTCCGGGGACGTCTTGCAGCCTTCGTGTGCGCGCTGCACCCAAAGTTTTCTTTGAGTCTTTTCTTTTCTCTTTTGCGCGCGTGCGTTCGCTCCGGCGGCAAGGCAAAAACTAAGAAACAAAGTCTTGAGTTTATCTACCCTAACCACAACAGTTTCAAGTTTCTCCGGTTTCTTGCCGAATTTGTGTCTGGTTCTACGATAGGTACCGGGTTCTATGATAGGTAGCTCTATGATAGGTAGCAGACCGCGCAATAGCTTGAGCACGAGAGCCCGGAAACCTTTAAGTCTCCAGACACCCCTTTCAAAATTGGCTGAGCAGAACAACGGATGGGCGGCAAAAGCAGGACCAAAAGACCCCTCCAGTGTCGAAACCATCAGCCCTACCCTATACAAGCAAAAACTGATGCCTCCGGCACCTCTAACTCATGCGATACATCATTTTCGGGACCGTAAACCCCCTTTTCAAGCTCTTGCGTATTCCCGTGGTCGTGGAGCCGAAGAAATATGTACTGGGAATGATGGGGAGCAAACCTGAAGTGGCCGGACCATCCTCCGAAAGTGATAACTTCACTGTCAGACGTCGCCACCAAGGCGTGGTAGCTGTTGTTTTGTTGCAGGTTGGCACGTTGAGGTGGGGAGATGTGCGCGAGGGCAGTGCTTTCTGCCATACAGACGGCTATAACAGGCGCTGATTCCGCTCTGGGAGTGTTTGTTGGGTGTCTTCTTGGGTGCAGCGTCCGTGCTTTGTTTTCAGCCTGGTGTTCTCTCTCTGAGGTGAGTATGTTAGGGTGCGTATCGTATCTGCTGTAGTGGCAGTACGTGTGTCTTGTTGCCTACTGCCGACTCTTCGACTTATTTTGCGAGCTCATCTTTGCTGCATACCTTCTTGCTCGAGGGCCGTCCTTCATGGCCAACTGGCTCCACGATCTTTTCTTGACGTCGAATAATCGCAGTTCGGAGCTCGCTTCCCGTCGGTGCTGACAGATGTTCCCTCCAAAAGTCATGAGCATGCCTCTGTGTGCGAGTATGTGTGTGGGCGTGGGGAGTATTTTAATGATGAGTAACACCTTGACGCGGAGCCCAAGGCCTTCAAGTGTAATACGCCACGGCTGAAGCTCCTGCCGGCTGCTCGTGGTGATCACGCGCTGTTCGGAACGGTAGCCACGATTGGTGCAGGCTTCCTGCTTCGTGCCCCGTGTGTCGCTGGTTGCAGCATGTATCCGGGGGAAGTCGCCTAGCTCTTCCTCCTGCTTCTGCTCCTCTATCTGCCGCCCCTCTAGCTGTTCTATCCTCTAGCTGCTGCTCCTCTAGCTGCTCCTCTCTTGCCCCTAGGTGCTGCTCATCTTGCTTCTTTCCTCTTGCTGCTGCTCCTCGAGCTGCTGCCCATCTTGCTCCTGCTCATCTTCTTTCTTCCCCTCTTGCTGTAGCTCTTCCTCCTGCTTCTGCTCCTCAATCTGCTGCCCCTCTAGCTGTTTTATCTTCTAGCTGCTGCTCCCCTGTCTGCGCTGCAGCTCGATAGCATGACCTCAAATTCCCAAAGAGTCGCGTCTGAATGATAAAGAGCGGCACAAGAACGACTTTTGCTCGTGCCCCGTCTCGCAGCGGCGGGCGTCGTGCTTCTCGCATTTCGCCGCCGCCCAACTTCGTCGCGGTTCACAAATTGTGTTGGTTCAAAAGATGTCCCCATTTATTTGAGACTCTCACACATGAGAAATGGGGCCTTTCGTCTTCCAATTCACGCTGTCGCGCACGGGTCACGGGTACCTGGGGGCCTAGAAGTGGACAAAGGGACACGACCACAAAGATATATGCAAGGTTGAATCCACATTTTCCTTCGTATTACATGATCGCCTCGTGTTTATGCTTGACGTTTTAACAGTACATCTGTGCGTGCGGTAGGCATGATGCCCGCTGCGGCAACACGCCGCCGCCGTCTTGCACTCGCCGCACTTCGTCGTGCTGTGCTCTGCACACCGCGATCGGCTGCCCATCGTCCGCGTGGTGATGGTGCCGGCAGCACATCTCTACCGTGGGAGCGTCCCTTCGGACGAGTGTTCTGCACGCCTCACACTTTCCTTTGTGATGGGTCGCGCACGTGACGAGTGCTCTATACCGACACCCGCATATGCTCGGGGTCTGGGTGCAGTTGTGGTGGGGCAGGCCGGGCCCACCTCGCCGCTCTCCCGATCGTCCAGTCAGGGTACGTCGGGCACTGCGTCCCTACATCGCTTCCTTTCACTTGTTCCTCAAGTATCGTCCCCGTGTGTGCCTCGCGAAAGCGTGGCCTGGGCCGTACACCCGATATCCCCGAGATGCCCATGAACGTCGTCGGGCACCTCTCATGCAGCTTCCCAGCCCTTGCTGTGCCGCCAGCTTGTCCAACGCGCTCATCATGCAGCGCAGGACGTTTCCCCGTTCTCTCACCCCCTTCGGCGCATTCCCGTGCAGCGGCATGCTGAGGCCCGAGAAGAGTTCAAAGTCGATCGCAAGCTCTAGCATTGACGCCTGCCCGTTCTCGGTCCATTGCATGTCCGACAGCCACGCTACCAACGCATAAAACGTCGGTAGTCCCCAGGTCTTGTTCCGCTCCCACGTCCATGCCGGGACAATCCGCGCGAAGGGGTGGTCAAATTTCTCGGCAGGCATCGCATTCGCTCTCGACCAGGGGGCCGTGCAATGTAGGCCAAAAAACGAATCCTGGAGCAAAAAAACAGCAAAAAAACAAGAAAACAAAAAAAACAAAAAAACGCAAAAAAAACAAAAAAACAAGGCCCTCCTGGTGAACCCAAATACTCGTGCACACGCCCGGCCGAACCTTGCTACACCGCACCTAAGCCACCAAAAACGCCCAGCTTTTCACATCCTGCCTGCCAAGACCATCCAGCTACTGCTCAACAATCCTGATAATTCTGCAGACTGCTTCAAAAGCTTCTGATAAGTACTCGAAATGCCACCTCACCAGACCGCTGGCCTGCACGTGGAAGACCCTGGCTCACCCGAGCCAGCAAGAGTGCACCAGCAGACCACCAGGGCAAAAAAACACAAACCTCCAGAGCAAAAAAACAAAAAAACAAAAAAAGACCACCAGGGCAAAAAAACACAAACCTCCAGAGCAAAAAAACAAAAAAACAAAAAAAAACAAAAAAACAGGTAGGGTGCCAACATTGGGGTCGTGGGGTTCCTGGCCACCCAGCCACGTGAACCACATGGATTAGCATGCACTTTGTTAAGCAGCGCCTGCCAAAACTTGCCGTGACACCTGTGATCAAAGTAAAGGAGGAAAGGAGAAAACGAAGCCAACGAAAAAGTGCTAATACCGGAACCCAGAGAGGTTGATACCCTGTACACGCGAAGAACAAGAAAAATTTGCCTTATCATTTTCATCACCTTTGGTCAGTTGATGCTGATCGTCCGTTGCTTCGTTTATCAGTGCAAGCCCCAACTCCGGAAATATTCCCTTTTTCATCAGTCGTAAATTGTTGCATTAGCGTGATTGTCAGGCCTTCGACTACCCTGAGCAACGCACTTTCCTCAGTCGAATTTGGGTTGCTGTCCGAGTCCGTTCACCCCATTTCTCCCCATACACATTCAAGTGCCCCACATAGCTAGCATGTGTAAATCTTGGCAATACAAAGAATTCGTGCCGACAATTCTGTTGCACCCACCACCAGTCGCTCAGGCAGGTGGCGGCCTTTTCGAACACACGAAGTCTGTACAACGACGCGGGCCCCCACGGCGCCGCCGCGATGTCGTGGGTGCAGATTGACCTGTCGGTCAGCACCATGATGAGCACCGCCCCCAGACGCGGTGCACGACCAAAAACTGTACGTCTTCAGCGCGGCGTCGGCGACGACCGGGCGACGGCCGACCCCGACAGGCCCGTCTCCGGCTGGGGACGTCGTGTTACCGGCGCTCGCGTAATGAGGGAAACGCGAACGAAATGAAAGAAAACGGGAAAACGTTTTACCGTTTACCAGAAAACCCCTAGTCTCCTTTTGAAAAAGAGACATACTTGAATACGGCAGCTCCGTGGCCTGCACTTGGCGGCGGGCCATCGTCGCGGTTTTCCGAGTGCATTTCTTCCCACTGCATTGTCTCGAGGTCGAGCCGCCACAAGTCGCCTGTTTGCCGGTGGGTTCTAGTGTGTGCCGCAATATAACATGTTACCTCCTTGGAGATTGGACTCCTGTTGCGATAGTGGAGAGTTATCGGCATGCCGATTAGAACCGCACTAAACACTCTAGTCCGTAATTAATCAATTTCTAATTCGTGAAGACCGCCAAAACCGTGAAAAATATGCCTTCGCTCTTTCGCTTTCCTTTCAAAAACTGTTGCGCTGACGCATCCACAATTTCTTGTTGAGCAGGCCGAGTTCCCGGCCCCTCTTCAGGTTGTTCTTCTTCTTTTTCACCTGGTATGTCTTGAGTTAGGGATCTCCATGTGAACCACGGACATGTAAACTGTGACAGTGACATGAATCTTCAGTTTGGTGTTGGTTCGCTCAATGCTCAGGCTTACATTTTTGGAACACATTGCAATGTCTCGAAAAAATAATTAATTCCTTCACGAAACAGAAATTCGTGAAACTTAGCTTCATGATTTACAGGCCCGTCCCCCCGTGCAGGTGTAACCACCACTCTTACGACACTCAGAGCACAAAGGATATCTCCCCATAACGACGAGACTTTAAAACCCCGGAGTTTCAAGCGAACTTTCACTCGAAAAAAAAAGAAATGAGAGAAGAATCCGTACCCAGGAGGTCTTCGCCTTGGTCGCACCCGCCGTAGACATACAGGGAGCCGTCGATGTGCGTCGCGCTGTGCCCGCGCCGCCCGCAGGGGCGGTTGGCCGACGTGGTCTCGAGGGTGAATGTGTTGGTCAGGAGGTCGAACGAGTGCACGTCTGAGACCGCCTTCCGCGTGTGCGTGAGGCCGCCGAAGAAGTACGCCTTCGCGCCGACGAGCGTCGACGTCTGGCCGCGCCGCGCGCTGGGCACCGCGCCCTTGCACGCGATCTTCTTCCACCGCTTCGCGGCGTAATCGAGCTGCCAGAGGTCGTTGTACATGCGCTCGCACGCGTCTTCTCCGCCGAAGATGTACATGCTGCCGTTGAACGCCCACGAAGAGTGCCTGTCACGCTCCTTCGGCTGCCTGTTGAGGGCGCTGACGAGCAAGTGCTGGCAGGTCGCCTTTTTCTGCCCGTCCGCGGTCTTCGTGAGCCGCAGCTCGTACACGTTGTTCGACACGTGCTCATCTGGGCCACCGCCGAACATCAGCAGGGTTTCGGCGTCGATCATTACGAGGGTGTGCCCTGACCGCGCTGGCGGCTCGTTCTTCCGCCCCTCGTGCTCGCTCGTGTAGCTGCAGTTCCCGACCATCTCGCACGGAAACGACCGCCGCACTCCGTACATCGGGTAGCTGGGCGCCGTCGTCCTCCGCCGCGCGCTCTGCGGCACTTGCAGCACGTAGCTCGGAATCTGCACCGGCTCGCACGGCATGATTAGTTGCTGAATTGTGGCGACTTTTCTTTTTTTGGTCGGTTCGGACCGGCGATCCTTCGCTCCCCGGCTGTTCTCCTTCTTTTTTCCCGCTTTCGGGCTCGTAAGTAGTCTTTTTTTTTTGCGGAAGGACTCTTTTTTTTGGTTTTTTTTTTTAAGACTTTTGTTGTTGTGGTTGTTGGTGTTGTGCGCTGCTCTTTTTATTTTTAAAGAAGGCGTTGGGTAAAAGATTCTGTTATTTTGTGTTTCCGACGATCCCGTGGGACGTACAGATATTTTTTTTTTTTCTTGTGCTCCTTTGTTGGGTGCCTCTCTTCTCTACGTGGTACTTGTTATTGTTGAGTAAACGTTTTGCTTACTTTGTTAAGACTTTCAGACTTTTGTTTTAGAGAGAGCGAAAGAGAGAGAGTGTGTATGTTTGTGCGGTTACTTTTGCTGATGCCTTATCTTTGGTAAGGCGCTTGGTTAGGATGCGCTTTCAGTAGGGGCGCGTATCAGTCTGCTTTTTTTTTTTTTTAAAGACTGTTTCTTGTTGTTTTTTTCTTCTACTAGTCGATGGGTTTAAACGGAAAAACGAATTTCGAAATGAGAACAAGATTCTGGTGTTCTTTTCTTTTTTGCACCTCTTTTGCTCTCGGAGCGACGAGGAGTGAAGGGGGTAAAGGGAGGGGTCGAAGAAAGAGGAAACGAAAAAAGTAGGAGAGTTGTTGTGGTTGTGGTTTTCCTCTGGTTCCTGGGTTTCTGTATTTTTTCCGTGTGCTGTCACCTCTTGCTTTAGAAGGGGACCGGGGGGGATTACCGAGGGGTGGTTTACCTCTCTTCGGATTGGTTTTTTTTTTCTCTTGTCGGTGTAGTTCCTGTAATTGACGTAGAGTAAGAGAGTTTGAATAGAGTATCTATTTGGTATCGGAAAGTAGGTGCGAGATCAGGCAAACCTTGTGCGCTAGCTTCGTTTAACCGTGAATCTAATAATCAGGGCTTACCCCACATTCTCGCTTTCATTTTATTTCCATTCTCCCCAAGTAATAATGTCGATCCGCAAGGATAGCCGCACGCGCCGGGCCGCGCTGAAGCGTCGACGGGTGATGGATCCTGACTGGGCGGCTGCTGAGGAAGCGGCGGACGGGGCCACGCGGGAGTGGCGCATGTGGAACCCGTGCGAGCCCGGGGAGACGATGCACGCCCCTCCTCTTGCGGGAAAGGAAGGAAGGACCGGTCGCTGCTGAGGACCGGCTTGGAACGGTCGCCTGGGGGCTGGTCCCCCCCAGCCGACTCCGAACTTGAAGGACCTGGCGGGAGCATGACGACTGCTCTGCTCTCGTCGCCTGCTGACGATGGCGGAAAGCAGGAAGACCCGGGAAGCGCACCGACCAATGCTCCCGGGCACCACCCAGCTCGCCCCTCCTTCTGCGACAGTCGTTTCCCAACGCGACAGAAACCCTTGCCCGACGCCGGCTTTTTGCCTCGGCAGGTCAGGGGGTTGAAGTCGCGAAGGTCGAGACTGCTCAGGGGGAGGCAGCTTTTCCTGCGGCTCCACCCCCACTTCTACGACCCCCCGACCGCAGTTCCCCTCGGCTACCTGCCACCGGAGACGAGGGGCCTCACTCCGGGAATCGGTGCCCCGAGATCGACGAGGCCGCTCGACGTCACGGCTGTGCCGCCGATCGATCTCCGCGGCCTCCGGAGCCTAGCTGGCCCCGGGGCCCGCTTGCACGGCCTGCTCGACCTCCTGACGGACGGACACTCCTTCCGTCGGAAGTTGTTGGAAGTGCCTGTCCTGCCGGGTCGGAAGAGCGACGCATTTGCCCGGCATGCGGTGACGCTGGAAGGTGTCGGGTTTGTGGAGCGGGTTCCTCGGTCGCAGCCGCTGAAGTGCGTCCTGCCGGCATTCGCCGTCGAGAAGGGCGAGCAGCACTCGCGCGCCATCGTCGACGGCCGCCCGCTGAACGAGCTGATGGAGCCCCCGCCGAAGTTCAGCCTCTTGCGTGTCGACGAGGTCATCAAGAAGATGATGTCGAAGTCACACGCAGTCGTAGTTGACCTGAAGTCCTACTTTTTCCAATTCCCAGTAGGACGGTCGACGTCGGCATTCTTCGGGCTTCGAACGAAGAGGCCGGACGGGGGCGTGGCCCTGTATCGGTGGCGCCGTCTGACGATGGGCTGGTCGTACTCGCCGGTGATTGCGCAGGACTCCGCACTCGTCGTCACGGAGCCTGCGAAGGACGACAGGGTCGTCTGGTACGACGACTGGGCCCTCGTCGGTGACTGTCCGGACGCGCTTCGCGCAGTGCGCGACCGAGTCCTGCGACGCGCCCGCCAGGTGCGCATGACGGTCAACGACGAGAAGTCCGTCCTCGAGCCCAGCTCGACGCCGGTTGTCTTGGGGGTCGAGTTTGACCTCGCGGCGAAGAGGTACCGACTGAAGCAGGAGTGGGCGAGGAAGGCGCACCTCCTCTTTTGCTCGGTCGGTTCGATGCAGATGACTTTGCGTGGCGTTTGGAAGGTCGTCGGAACCGCCATTTGGGCATGGACGGTGTGGGGCACGCCACTCTGCAGAGTGAGCCCGGTGCTTGCCTGGATGGGGACCCTGGCGCACCAAGTCCTGACCGGTTCCCTGGGCTGGGAGTCGCTGGTCCGCGTGAGCGACGACGTTCTTCCGTTCCTGGCGGGGGTGAGGCGGCGCCTGTCGGGCAATCGATGGGTCGTTTTCGACTCGAAGCAGCGGGACACCCTCGTGGAGGCGTGGTCCGACGCCAGCATGCAGGGATGGGCTTGGCTAGTGGGTTCCATGGCGATGTGGGGCCCATGGAGGGATGCACCGCAGCACATCTTCTTCGCCGAGCTTACGGCGGCCAAGTTTGCGGTTGCGTATGCGGCTTCGCGGTCTCCGCTGTCGACAATCAGAATATTTGTCGACAACTTGCCCGCCGTCAACTGCCTGAAGAACTGGAAGTCGAAGACCGAGCTCGGGAACCTCATCCTGTGCCAGGTGCGCGACGTCTTGGAGGAACACCAGTGTATCCTCGAGACTGTATGGGTCCCGACTGCTGAACAACTGGCAGACGTCTGGACACGAGATCCATACAGGCGGGGTATCCGGCCGCCCCGGACCCCGTTCTGTGTTGCATGAGGTTCCTTACCTCGAAAGTTTTGTATTTGCGCTCCTGATAGCGCTGTTTTCTTTTTGCGAGACCCGGAGGCAGCGGGATCTCAGCTCATTGAGTTTCACGTCCAGGGATTTTTATTCCACATTCTCGCTTTCATTTCACCAACCCTGCGACCTTTATTATTTCACCGTTTCTGCCAGCGCGACCTTTTCCGAGTTTGAATAGAGTATCTATTTGGTATCGGAAAGTAGGTGCGAGATCAGGCAAACCTTGTGCGCTAGCTTCGTTTAACCGTGAATCTAATAATCAGGGCTTACCCCACATTCTCGCTTTCATTTCACCAACCCTGCGACCTTTATTATTTCACCGTTTCTGCCAGCGCGACCTTTTCCGAGAGAGAGAGAGAGAGAGAGAGAGAGAGAGAGATCAAGAACTTCGTGAACGAAGTGAGTGAAGTTCTGGACGAACTTATACCGAAGGGCGGACTTGGCGTGCGGGGGGGTGAACCTGTTGGTCAAGTACGAAAAAACACAAAGACCGCAGGAGCACACAGCAACTCCCCTCCCTCCCGATCGCAAACATGGCGGAAGAGTGCCCGCACTGTGGGGGCTCGTTCGACCCGAAAGGATTGGCCACCCACAAGAAGGCCTGCGGGCAGAGGGCGCTGGCGGCGCTACAAGCGACCGCCTCGGCGAGCAGCTCGAGGGCGGGCACCCCGGTGCAGTCGCCGCTGGCACTGCCGGGCAGTGTGCAAGGGAAGAGGAGAAGGGCAGACGGGGAGGAAGGCGAGCCGCAGGAGGCGGTAAGGGATCTGGAGGAGAAGACGGCCCAGACCTTTGGGCAGGCGTCGCAGAAGGTCGCAGAGCATGATGTGCGGCTGCAGATGATGGAGGCGGGGAACGCGGAGATGAAGCAGATGCTCAGCAGTTTGATGGGTATGGTGACGGGGCTGTCGGCAGGCGGGATGCCGCAGAGGAGTCGCGCGTTGGGGTTCGCGGACCTCGGGGAGGGGGCGAGATGGCCGGGGATTTTTCCAGGACCAACGCGCATGGAAGTGCTCAGGGTTTTTGAAACCCGGTTCGAGCTGGTGCTCTGCACGGGGGCGAGACCAGGGGCCCGGGAGCAGGCGAAAGGGCAGCTGGCGAACCTCGAGACGGGGTTCGATTATTTTTCGGACCCGGAGAGGCCGGTGGGGGGGTCCTTTGGGGATGTGCACATGGTCGCAGTGGTGGACAGGGCGATTGCGCGGTTGGTGGCGCTCCAGTTCGGGGAGGAGACGGGGGTAAAAGGAGGGCATGCGGGCATGTTCGAGAAGGCATTGGAAGAACAGGACCTGCCCGGGCCGCTGGCGGAGGCGTGGAAGGAGGCCGAAAGGCAGCGGGCGAGAAGCAAGGGGACAACGGTAAGATCTTACCGTAGGTGCTGACCCTGGTTAACAGCTTCCTGCCCCAATCCTCAACCGTGGCGGTCCGGCCTTCGTTCTTGCCGCGCATTGGTAACGCACCCTCAAGAGATGCGGATGTTGCGGCAGGTTTGACGGGACTGAAGAAAGGTGATTAAAGCGAAACGCTGTGTTTAAACGCGCCGTTCAGTCAGGACGACGAGGCGCGAATGGAAGAGGAATAAAGGGGGGGTAGACCTATTTTCCACCCGTTTTTTTTCCGGAATTTCCGCGAACACTAATACTAGTGGCGTTAAAAACTTGCTATTATCCAGGCTTTATCCAATGGTTATCCAAGGGCTATCCAAGGGCTATCCAGAGTGTTGTTGGGTGGTGTTTTTTTTCCTTCGCGCCTGCGGCGCGATATTGACTATTGTTTGGCAAAACCAACCTGTCCGGTCGAAACCCAGCTCACATTCCCTGTTAGTGGGTGAACAAGCCAACCCTTAGACAATTCTGCTTTGAGCCGGTCCGTCCCTATCTCTTGAAACTGCATCGAAGTGCCTGCCACTGTTTATCTCAGTGAATCACGGTCCATCCCTAGTCCCTAGAGCTGCATCGAATTGCCCGGTGCTGTATTCTTCGGTCTATCACGGTCTATCATGAGGGGATGGACCGGCTCATGCTTGTCTAGGTTCGGAAGAGCCAACATCGAAGGATCGAAAAGCAACATTGCTATGAACGCTTGGCTGCCACAAGTCCCCTTTCCTGTGGCAATTTTTCTGTCACCTCCGGCTTCATCCCTTGATTAAAACTGAGGGATTTCGATATCACAAGGCACTCCCACGATTCCCGGTCTTTTGCCGCCTGGCCGATGTTCATCCCCTGCACTGGATGCGGTAGAAGTCAAGTTAGAAGTGCCACAGAACAACCCACAGGTTGACATACCAGCCGTATCTGCACCAATTGCACTGCACCGGGTCCGACCAATTCTGAGTGCGCTGAGACAACAGAGAATAGTCCACACCAGCCACGAGGACGGCGCTTCAGCCGTCCTCTTCATAGCAGCAAAGCAAACCGCACCCAGAGAGAGTGTGCCGGCTCACAAAACACCACCAAACCGCGGCCTTTGAGAAACCATTGATCAGCCTCTTTTCGTTTTAACAGCTCTTTTTTCTCGTTTTCACTCTCTCGTTTTTGCTTGTTGGCAACATTTACATTCTAGACTGTTTCCACACGGCTTCTCACTTGGTGTGCTGTTGTTACACTCACAGCGGGTGGAGAGGCCCACTTCCATAAAACATTAACTCGCCGCTGTAGTAGTAGTAGTAGTATGTGTCATCCTAATCCGGGAACAAGTCAGGGAGAAGAACGGAGCAATCTTTACAAACGAACGAGTGAACTAAGGTGGCCGCTGAAAAATTAAAAAATAAGACGCGTAACTGGCTAACCACGGTTGAAACCGGAAAATGATGAGGGGAGGGAATTGTTTTTCGTTGAACGCTTTGCCCTGGACGTTTGTTTCTTGGTACAGGGCGCAAGGAAACGCCGTGGATGGCCTGTGACGCGTTCTTATTTCCTCCAACATTGCATGTTTGGTAAAAGTTAAATTTATCTCCAAAACCAGTCGACCTATTATCCTAGGATAATAGGTCCCACTGGATAGTAGGTCTACCCCCCCTTCAGGCTGACCTGCCGATTTAGGCCCGTTGAGGACCGATTCGCATGTCCACGTCCTGTTGGGCAGAGACAAACAACGTTATTTTGGTGTGTACACACAGGTGGTGATGTGGTAGTGGGCGGACTCGGCTGTCGCTCACCTACATGTACGCAGCCGCTAGTCTGCGCAGGCGCTCTCGAACATGCGTCAGATGCGGGTTGACGTGCTTGCTATGGAGCGGGGATTGCAAGAACGTGCTAGGAATGGGTATGTGCTCAACACCGCACTGGTCCCGTCTGCGTCGTGGTTCGGTCCTTTAAGCCACGGACACACAAGGCGGACCGTCATCAGCGCGGAACCTGAGTGTCTGCAGCCATGACAGGCGGTGTGAGTCTGGTTTGTCAGGCGGCTGTTCGTAGCTCGTCACAACCAGGACCACAGGCGAATCCGTCACGGGGAGAAGGCCCCTACAACGGAGCGGGGAGGGGAGACGGCGCCGCAGGCCCGAAAAGAAAGGAAACCTGCCAGGAGGGGGCAAACTACCCCTGGGTGGGCTAGTCTGGCACACAACAGCTGTCGTCGGGAGGGGAAAAAACGAGGAACCGGACACCGCGAGGGTGAGGAGAAAGGAATACTGCAGCTTCTTGTCGGCACTACCCTGGAGCAAAATCCTGTAGCTTGGTGGTAACTGAGGGGTTCCTGCTCGGGCGGTTCAGTTTCCTCATATCATAAATTGCGTGTGGCTAAGAAGGTTCTTGGGCGTTGTGGCACCTTGTGGACCGGGCGGATGCATAACTCAGCTTGCTGGTAAGTGGCAACGGGACTCATTCTGAGCATACCCTGCAGGGCCTGTGGTGGGTTCTACGACCGCCGACAGGGCTCGCTAAAACAGCCCTCACCATTACTCCGTGCTTCTATGGAACGAATGCAAGGTTTAATGAGGTGCAACTCCGACCCACCGGCTATGATTATATACCAGCTGACGCACTACACAATGTGTGCGTGTGTCAGCTTCAGCTAGACTACACCCCTTCCCGTGCACGGTTCTGCCACGCCGTTTGTGTTCCTTTTTTTTTTGAGTGAAGCAGGGTGCGCGAATCTCATCCCTGGAAGGAGGAGGATACCGCGAAGAATGAATCAGACGATCTTTCCGAACGGCACGCGTAGGGGTCCGGACACGGGAGGCCGCAACAATGACACACCACTACTCTTGTTGTCGCTTTACTTCTCCAATGATGGGAAGAACTTGTGGGGTTACGGTCTTCGGAATCCGTAGCTTCTCCGTTCCCAGTGACAAACGGGCTTCGTCTCGCGAATCCTCGTTTGGAGACACCAGGCGGGGAGTTTGGCGGGGGCGGCACATCTGTTGCACATTAACGCAGGTGTCCTGAGGCAAGCTCAGGTGAGCGGCCGGGCTCGGGTGGCACAGGTACAGGTTGTCGTCCTCCCGTTGTGGCGGCGTCGCTTTTCTAACGCCTCTTTTTTTTTTTTACATAAGCGCCAGCTTGAAAGGAAATGCTCGACGATGCTGCCCGACAACGGACGTGAGGTCATGCGGGTTTACCCCTACACGACAAATCACACAAACACAACAGGTCAAAGTCCTGAGTGAAAATACTCGACGCAGCTGCTTCGACTCCGAATGGAAGGGGGGAAATATAGAGGTAAGGGGCAAATACAATACAAACACAATCTGATTTGTTCTTCGCTTACACCAGCGGATCTGAGTGCGAGGCGTCGGCGGAGCGGCCAGGCAGTCGAGGGGAGGGGTCTTCGCGGTCCGGCGACACCGACCGGACCAGTTCCTCGAAGTCAGCACGGGTGGCCGTGGGCGCGGACGCGCATGCCAACCAAGCCAACACCCACTGCGCCGTCCCGCTCGGCGGCTGCTCGCCCCCCAGGGCCCCTAGCAGGGACCTCACGTACGCGTCCGCGGAAGCGCCGGCCTCCCCCGCCAACCGGATAATCGGCCGCAGTCGACCATTGTCCGGACGAAAATGGAAAGCGGACGGAACTTGGAGCCCCGTAGCCTGCTTCACCCACTCCACCGCGGCCTCCCTGCTCCACTTCATCCCTTTTTGTTCTTCGCTTACACCACCGTGTGTTGTTTTCTCACTCAGGATTTTTTGACCTGTTGTGTTTGTGTGATTTGTCGTGTAGGGGTAGACCCGCATGACCTCACGTCCGTTCAACACGTGGTTCGGTAGTTACAGCACTTGGGATCCCTTCTGTTCTTTGTCGGGCAGCATCGTCGAGCATTTCCTTTCAAGCTGGCGCTTATGTAAGAAAACAACACACGGTGGTGTAAGCGAAGAACAAATCAAATTGTGTTTGTATTGTATTTGCCCCTTACCTCCATATTTCCTCCCTTCCATTCGGAGTCGAAGCAGCGACGTCGAGTATTTTCAGAAAAGCGCCAACAATACAACAACATCAAAGACAGCACGGGCCAGCGGGTGGGTACAACTTTTAGCAAATCCGGGGTGCCCACTACGCTTTGTTGCCAGGCAAGGGTACTCTTCTGTTGATTCTCCAACTATCCAACGTCGTTCAGTGGGTGTACAAAATTGCGGGCACAATGTGAGGGAGTCCGTGGACAACGGGGGCACACAGTTGTAGGGAATCAGGCACGGCAGACAAAGGCCTTGATAGCATGGGCCAGGCCCCAACGTCTCAAGCACGCCAAAGTAACTCCCAGTGACATTGTTGGTGTAGGACGCCGTCGTCACGTGAAGCACTTGTCAAGGCAAGGACACGAGTAGTAGTCCGGACACGCGCAGGCGCCCTCGGATCGCCCGTTCAGCCTGCGCGTGATCTCGCGCCTGCTGGTCTAGGACGAGGACGTCGCCCGGAGAGTGCATGAAGAGACAGTCGGGCGGCGGGCGGAAGTTCGGCAGCCCCGGGTAGCACGCGTTGTCGCCGCCCGCCCACCCCACCTTCTTGCCAGGCAAGGGCACTCTTTCTCCTGACTCTCCAACTATCCAACGTCGTTCAGCGGGTGTACAAAATTGCAGGCACACTCTTTGGGAATCAGGCACGGCAGACAAAGGCCTTGATTGCATGGGCCAGGCCCAACGTCTCAAGCACGCCAAAGTGACTCCCAGTGACATTGTTGGTGTAGGACGCCGTCGTCACGTGAAGACTGCCCAAGCACTTGTCAAGGCAAGGACACGAGTAGTAGTCCGGACACGCGCAGGCTCCCTCGGACTGCCCGTTCAGCCTGCACGTGATCTCGCGCGCCTGCTGGTCAAGGACGAGGACGTCGCCCGGAGAGTGCACGAAGAGGAAGTCCGGCGGCGGGCGGAACTTCGGCAGCCCCGGGTAGCACGCGTTGTCGCCGCCCGCGCACCACCCCGCCTCGCGGCTGCCGAACGCTTTTTCGACGGAGCACGTGAAGCCAACGCCCTTCGGCCCGGCGTAGAACTTGGTCAGGTTGTAGATGCCCTCGACCCCCACGACGCCCCGCAACGCAGCGCCGCGCGGCAGCAGCTGATCGCTCTTCAACGCCAGGTCCGTACACATCTGGCCGCCGGCTGAGTGCCCTACACAGTAGAAGGAGGCGGCGGCGCACGTTCCTTCCGCGATCAGATGCTCCATAGCGAGCGACACATCAAGCTCAGGGTCGGGATAGGCCGCTGCGCAGGTCCCGTTTGACCGGCTCGTTGAACAGCAAGAATTGTTGGTGTTCAGCCTGTACTCGACGGCGACGTAGCGCAGCCCGGTTGCCCGGACCCCGTTGCGGCAGAAGGCGCGGCTGGAGAGGGCGTCTATCGACCCGGACTGCCAGAGGCCGCCATGCAAGAACAGGACGCACGTGCCAGCCGGGCCCCCGCCGCCGCCCTTCGGTGTGTACACGTCGAGGGCAAGCTCGGCCGGGTAGTCCTTCGGAGTGTACACAACACCGCTCTCCTCCGACACCTCCTCGGCGGGCTGGCACACCGCAGCCAGCACCGCAGCCGCTACAAGTGCGGAGAGCATCCCCACCCCCCTCTATTGCGTGTGAATGCGTACGGTCAGAAAGTGCCCCCCTTTGTTCCAGTAGATCCGTTTCCAGCCCCGGACAGCCTCGGCTCCTGCCAGTTCCGGGGTCAGCACACTGCAAGCTGTAGGAGCGCAGCAATCGTTCCAAAATCGTTTTCTTGTATAAGCACCTGCTTTGCAGGAAATACTTGAGGAGACTGCTAGTTGCAAAATCTCAAAGGAGGTAACGCGCTGTTTGTTTCTTCTTCAAATACTGCACGGAGGGGATTGCAAGGAACGTGCTCGGAATCGGTATGTGCTCGACACCGCACTGGTCCCATCTGTGCCGTGTTTCGGTCCTTGAAGCCCGGACACATGAGGCGGACGATCGTCAGCGCGGGGAGAAAAACTTAGTTTAGTATTCAGGCAGGACACTGCCTCTCATGTGTGTTTGATGCTAGGGGAGGAGAGTGGCTTGCAAGTTGCGTAAGTTCAACGCGCCGGCACTGATCCCGTCTGCAGCGTGTTGCCGGTCTTTGAGAAACTCACACAAATTAAATATTTAGAAATCTCTGACCCGTTTTGCGATGCGATGACCGACAGCTGGAAACAGCTGGCCTTTCAACGCGACAGACCAACCGTCAGTATTACGACCAGTCCACTGTGCCACCCTGTATTGTGCCGCCGGTTTCCTGGGTGCGGGGGCAAGAAGTCATCGACGCGGAACCTGAGTGTCTGCAGACAGGGCGCGCGGTGTGGTTCTGGGAGGATGTGGGGGCAGGCTTCCAACGCAACGCGGTTTCGCATTGCCGCAGGCGGCGCCGTGCAAAGAAATGTGAAAAACGGGGTTTCGCCTGGAGGCTTTTCGTGTTATTCTGCAGAAGTCTTTTGAGCTATATTTGGGTCGATGTTTTCGTTCGTCTTCTCAACCGTGGAAAGAAGACGGCACGCGTTCCATCCGCCATCCGAAACCCCCACAGCAGGCGAAACGTCGCTGTCCAGATCACGGCCGATCTGAATGCTACAGGCGATTCGAACCCTGCATGTATCGTGGGACCTCTGCGTACTCTATCTATTTTGGGCCACCCAACCGGAATTGAGAGTTCCTCTCGCCCGGATTGCTGTCGGAATGCGCAGGCCCGATAGCCCGCCGGCCGACCGCGGCCACACGCCTCGTGCGGATGAGCTCATAAACGGCCTGCTTTGGTCACCCAGTACGTGGGTGCTGAAATCGGCGGGTGTCTCCTCGTGTGGGTTCGTGCCACGGGGAGACGGGATTGGGCTTGTTTTCCGTCCTACAGCCCGTAGAGGATACTACGTAGTGGTTGTATGTGGTGGTGGCTGCTAGTATAGCATACTATACCATACATGCACCCGTAGGACTACGCTGCTGGTGGATGGGTGATACCATCCACGTATGCTGTGTACTGGGTGCTGTGCATAGCACATACCATCCTACAGCCCGTAGAGGGTACTACGTAGTGGTTGTATGTGGTGGTGGCTGCTAGTATAGCATACTATACCATACATGCACCCGTAGGACTACGCTGCTGGTGGATGGGTGATACCATCCACGTATGCTGTGTAGTGGCTGCTGTGCATACCACATACCATCTTACAGACCTTGTGACGATCTCTATCCAGTTTGCTAATACCAGTGGTCGCAATGGTCCGCAATCGGTGGTGGCCATGCCATCGATTGCCACCGTGCCTGTGCGTTCGGAAACCTGCAGAGAACGGAAGCGCGGGGGAAAAAGCGCGGCACACCATGACCCGCGGCGAAATACCTGGGTGCGGGAAAAAAAACGGCGACAAACGGTGACTAACTGCTCCCACAGCCTGATGGGAAATCTGCATTCGGAGGGGGTCTGCTTTCTACGATGAGCCGGCTGCCGGTGCCAGCATGCCCGCCATGGGAAGGGTCGATCCCTACACAGGGGTCCAAGAATCCCCCTCCGCCCCCTTCTGAAACGCGGAGAAACCTTCTCTCCGGACCTGGCTCGAGCCGAACTCATCGTAGAACGCGGTGTTGCCCAGGTTCGGGACGTTAACACTGGTTCTGCCGTAGTACTGACGCAGGGTCGTCATGTCGAAGACCTGAAGGCCGTGGTCCGCAACCTCAGATCCGATGTAAGCGTAGTTCTTGTCCACCTTCGCGTCTCTCCACGCAACGCTGGGAGTGTCGAGCGACTTACGGGTTGCCAAAGGGGGCTCGGTCTACACGCACCCACAATGCACACGTACGCTGTCTGCTTGTCCAAGACTGTTCACAACCCATCTGCGCCGCTTCGCGAAAGGGTGCGAGGGCGGCGCGAAGGCAACGGACTGCGCTCAGCTTTTCCTTACCGAGCGGAAAATCGAGGGAGGGGCGCGAGCAACATGCGCGATCTGCGAGCCCGCACGGCTGGACCTCACGAAAGAAATTGCTGTGTGCGGAAAGGGCTGAAGCAAGGCCGCCGGCGCGGAATGGGGTGGCGTTGCGTCCGGGAAGGCGGATCCCGGGGCCCGCGCTTTCTGATCAACGAAGGGGTAAAAAAAGAGAAGAAGCGATGGAGGAGACAAGTCTCCCTGCCTCAGTGGTACTTTCTCCATCCGAGGGCCTCCGCGTTCTCTCTGAACGACTGACGGTCGATGTTCATGCCGTACTTGCGGATGACCGCGTGCCTGTTGCCGGAGATTCGGCAACGTCTGCCGCCCTGCTCGGACTTCGGGTGAGACTGCCAAACGTCACGGTGACCCATTTTTTTTTCTTTTTTGTAACGGCTTTCTTTAATTACCTGCTCGAGTGTGGGTGTGTGCGCGGCTATCTTCCGTTTTCATTTTTTTATGCGCATGGCACGCAGGCCAGAAAAAGTCCGGTAGTCGGGTGTCTCTCTTTTTCAGTGGTACTTTCTCCAGCTACGGGCTTCCGCGTTCTCTCTGAAGGACTGACGGTCGAAGGGGCGTATAGGGTGTGGTACGGTACCGTGGTACGTAGATACCACGTACTGCGTAGGTGTATACTAGCTACCAGTATCGGGATGTCCTCAGCAGGTCGAAATCCTGAGGTCGTGAGTGAGTACTCACCCACCTCGTGGTCCCCTGGGGACAGGAGGTCGATGTTCATGCCGTACTTGCGGATGACCGCGTGCCTGTTGCCGGAGATTCGGCAACGTCTGCCGCCCTGCTCGGACTTCGGGTGAGACTGCCAAACGTCACGGTACCCATTTCTTTTTTTTTGTATAAGCACCCAGGGCCTTATATATAAAAATTCCTCCCACGTAACTGTCCAAAAGTTGCTCGGAGGTACTAAAAATCCCAGTTGCGGCACAACTGCACGTTTATGTATCCGACAGGCTGCACCTCTTTGTGGTTGTCACTACTGTCCATCACAGAGACTGTCCTTCGGAAGCAAAAGAGCCATGCGAAGAAGGCGAGTGTTGGGGTACTTTAGCAGTGTGCCGGGATCATTCAAGAACACTTGGCAGGAATCTGCAACAGCAGGGCGGACAGCCGCGGTCTTCGCTTTCTTGACAACACGTCATGAAACAATACACAAGCCAGAAATACCAGCGCCGCAGGCGCGGAAATTTTTTTCAAGCTATTGGGCCAGTCGCAGGTTCCAAAATTGAGGCTGTACGTTGCTTCAACGATGATCCAAAGGTGCAGTAACCGGTGCTGTGTACTGCTAGTGTGACTGCATTCTGTGCTTTTTTTTTTTTTTTTCCCGACGACAACTAGTGTCAGACTAGCCTACCCGAAGGCAGTTGATTCCTTTAGGCAAGATTTCTCTACCGGCGGAAGTTGTTTGGGTTAGCGTCTTTTTTTTTTTTTTGTTGCTCGGACTTGGTCCGAGCACCAGACCCATATATAAGCCACTGGCGTGGGGGTAACCCCCACGTACGAACCCCCTTATAAATCACTGTACCTCACCCAACCGCTGCAGTGCATAACCCCCTGTTAGGGGTCAAAAGAGGGGGGCACACCCGAATCGAGCAGGTACGGCTTGTACGTGGACATGGCAATTTTTTTGTATAACACCTGCCTTGTAGGAAATGCTTGAGGAGACTGCCAGTTGCGATAGATCAAAGGAGGTAAATGTGCTGTAACCCACACGAAACACACAGGTAAATCTGGGTTTAGTGGCGGGCGTAAGCGTTCAACAAAAAAGACCCACTTTGTAGTTGTATTGTTTTCTCCCCCTCTAGCCTCCTTCGAAATGAGCACAAGGCAGTCCCTCGAGGCTTTCTTTAATTACCTGCTTGAGTGTGGGTGTGTGCGCGGATATCTTCCGCTTTCAATTTTCAGAGTGAAAGTTCGCTTGAAGCTCCGGAGTTATAAAGTCTCCGGGTTGCCTTCTATTTTATGTGCACGGTACGGACCATGCGCATTAGGCCAGAAAATGCGGGGAAACTCCTTTTAATTATATCTTTCAAGTGCTGTATCTATTGAAAGAAGAATCTGACGACGCGGGCGACGAACATGGGTCAAGTTCTGACACCTCAAATATCCGTGTTTTGGTTTGTGGGTCGACATAGATGCTCGTTGGTTCGCCATAGGACCAATCACTGACTGAGTGACAACCGCCGGCCACGTGTTGGGCTTGCTAGCTAGTAGTGTGTCTGCATCAAATGCTACCGTGCATTATCGCTATGCAAGAATTTCGAGAATGACGTGGCCACTCTTGCTTGGGGATTGTCAGGCTGCCGAGGAAGCCGGCTAGCGGCGCCCGACCACTCCAACCAAGACGCACCGTTGTCGCAAGTGTGATGGACCTTTCTTCGGAGGGGCTCACGCACTCAAAGATCGACTTATACGCACCGTTGTCGCAAATGCTGTCTTCTGTATACACTGGCAACAGCACACCGAACGAATTGGCAAGTCTTTTTGTCTGCGAGCGTGAAAGCTATCAGATGTACAACGGGCTGTTCGACCCAAATCTTCAGCACTCTGTTCGCTATGGGGTTCCACGCGAGCGGCAACCGCGCGTACAACCGCAAAGGGCCTTCCTGTCTTGTACACAGATATTGACCAGGAAGCTTTCCGCGACATTCTGCAGATGCTTTGAGCTACATCAGTGTCCAATTTTTCATACGTCCCGTGGTTAAGTGCGCTATTAGTGTCAGTCGAAGCTGGCGAAGCTTCGACGCCGCCCACGTGACGTTTCCTGAAACAGAAAAGGCGCAAAGGCAAGGAAAAGAAGGCTGCGAAAGCAGAGCGAGGGTCCGTCTTCTTTCGGCAAGCGGGCATTAGCAGCGTACGTGATGAGAGGAAGCCGAAGACGTTCCCCACGGCACCGTTCGGGCCCACAAGGCTCCACCAGACACCGCAAGTCCGCCGAGGGACAGTGCATGTACAGAAAGCCTGGGCCTGTCGTACAAAGGGCGCCTACCTGAGCGAGGTGATAGCTAAAGCTCGTCGTTGACCTCGGAATGATGACGGTACTGGAGGAGACCCGCGACCAGCAAAAGCGTCCGTTCGCGGACATCCAGGGTGAGCTAGAACTCCGAGGGAGTTAGAGTAGCCCGCCCCACCAGTAACACAATAAACGAATCGCTTCTGAGTGTTCGTGCACACACCTCGCACACTTTCATCTGTCCGTGAAACGGGCGCACCGGTATACCGGACCTTGCTCAGGTTAGACGCAGGTCCTACTCCATGGAACGGCTGGACCAACAGCGTAGGTGCACGTTTGCCACAAGCAACAGCAGTACAAGTGCAAGCAGTGCGATGCTGTGTTTCCGCACCGCACTTTGGAACAGCACCACACACACACACACACACACGTCGCGAGCCGTTATTGGCAAAAGAATGGCTAATTGACGATGATGGTAAAAATTCTTCCCCACGTCGAGAAAGAAAAGCAGTCTCCCCGTCGTTTTCCTCTCCCCCCCCGAATTGTGCTTTCGGGGCAAGACATGCCTCCCAGAAGACTACATTCGATGCAAGAGCAGACCTCGACAGCTCATGCCCTCGTCCGTAAACGGCAGAACCCGACAAAACAATGGCTGTGCACAAGCTGAAGTAAGGCCGCCGGCGCGGAATTGAGGCGTGGGGCGAATCCAGGGCCCGCGCTTTCTGATCAACGAGGGGCTAAAAAGAAGCAGGAAAATGAGCCAGAAAAAGTCCGGAAGGAGCCGGGTGTCTCTCTTTTTCAGTGGTACTTTCTCCAGCCGAGGGCCTCCGCGTTCTCTCTGAACGACTGACGGTCGATGTTCATGCCGTACTTGCGGATGACCGCGTGCCTGTTGCCGGAGATTCGGCAACGTCTGCCGCCCTGCTCGGACTTCGGGTGAGACTGCCAAACGTCACGGTGACCCATCTTTTTTCTTTTTTTGTAACGGCTTTCTTTAATTACCTGCTCGAGTGTGGGTGTGTACGCGGTTATCTTCCGTTTTCATATTTTAGTGTTAAAATTCGCTTGAAATTCCGGGGTTTTAGGGTCTCCGCCGTTCATGAATGGGTTCTCTTAGAGCAAGAAAGGGCTATATGGTAACGGGTTGTATATTTGGTGCACGCTTTCGTTATGGGTTATGGCTAGCCATGTCCGGGACTGTTTGTGACCGACCGAGTGCTTATATGTGCAGGCCGGCTTCACCCTTTACGGACCATGGCGTGTAGGCCAGAAAAAGTCCGGAAGTCCGGGGTCTCTCTTTTTCAAGCGTTTATTGCAGTGGTACTTTCTCCAGCCAAGGCTTCCGCGTTCACTCTGAACGACTGACGGTCGATGTTCATGCCGTACTTGCGGATGACCGCGTGCCTGTTGCCGGAGATTCGGCAACGTCTGCCGCCCTGCTCGGACTTCGGGTGAGACTGCCAAACGCCACGGTGACCTATTTTGCCTTCTTGCGGAGAACATCGGCTCCCCCTTAGTTACCTGCTCGAGTGTGATCCGTTTTAACGTGGCGCCCCTCTTAGCGAGAATGCGTCCACGCTGTTTCCTGCTAGCCTACTACTGATGCCCCACTTTCTGCCCCAACGCATGAGCGTGTGTTGCAGACCCGTTTTAACGTGGCGCCCCTCTTAGCGAGAATGCGTCCACGCTGTTTCCTGCTAGCCTACTGCTGATGCCCCACTTTCTGCCCCAACGCATGAGCGTGTGTTGCAGACCCGTTTTAACGTGGCGCCCCTCTTAGCGAGAATGCGTCCACGCTGTTTCCTGCTAGCCTACTGCTGATGCCCCACTTTCTGCCCCAACGCATGAGCGTGTGTTGCAGACCCGTTTTAACGTGGCGCCCCTCTTAGCGAGAGCGCGTCCACGAACCAAGAACCGACTTCCTTTGCGGGATCTGATGAGCGATCACTCGGACAACTGAAGTCAGCTCTCGGTTCATCCCGCGTCGCCGGTCCTGCTTACCAGAAGTGGCCCACTTAGAACCAAGATACTACGTCAGAGTTCAAATGAAGTACACCCCGAGCTCAGCTTGAAAGTTTCAGAATGTCAAGGAAGCGATTTTCCCCAATGCCTCCAATCATTCGCTATACGACGTAACTCCTGTTTTTGCTTCTAGCTATCCTGAGGGCAACTTCGGGGTGAACCAGCCGCTAGATGGTTACTGCTGATGCTCCACCGGCCTACTGATGGGGGTTGTGGCAAGCTCTCTCCGCGCTACTACTAGTACTAGCTGATTCAAAACTGTACGCATCCGTCATGATTGCAGCAGAGCATTGGCAGAGAATTCTGGAGGCGGTACAGTCCACCCGAGGTTTGCGACGCCAATTCTCTGTTTCGCAGAAAGTATCCCCTTCAATAAGTACCCCCTCATGTAGTTGATTGATTGCCGTGTTTAAAACTCTGATCAACCTGCCGCAATGTTGCGTGGCACTTTCTCGGACTGACCGTTTGATCAGGGGACCACAAGAAAAAAGAGGGGCAACAAAGTGAAAGGGGACAAGCCGAGAAAAAGAACGCTAAAACGGCATTGAGCGAAGCAGGAGAGCCGTGTAAGACCGCTGATAAGCCCGACGCAAGCACACTTATAGCAACATCATGTAGGTTGAGGAGTTAAATAACTGAAGCACACTTGTAGCAGCATCATGCAGGGTGAGGAGTTAAATAACAAGTACTGTAAAGGAGTTCCAATGTATCAATCGGAGTATTTCTCCTACGCACTCTACCCTGTGGTACGTTGGGTGTGACTACCTTCACTCACCCTTCGCAAATCGCTCTTCTTGCGCTGACAAGAAAAGCAGCCGTGCGGTGGTGCTTCTTCGCGCGGCGGCTTGCCGCCAGAGTCCTAAAGCGGGTTGAGGAAGCAAAACCAAACGTTGTCTCTTTTTCTTCTTTTTTTTTTTTCATTCCCCCCAGGGAGGTAGAGGGCGGCAGACTGCGCGAGCGATGCTCCCCCGCGTCCTTTACTTTCCTCCTGTCTGACACCAGTCAGCACAAGAAGAAAACAAGTGCAAAAGACGCGCGCCCGCTGTCTGTTTGTGGAGAAAGTATAACCCTGCACCGGGTCAGGTGCTCCCCACGCTTTCAGCAAGAAATGCTCAGAGGTCCCGTCCGTTGCTCATTTCGACCGAAGGGAGGGGCCAATATAGCCGGAATCGCGTCTTTTTTATTGTTGAGCAACGCCGGTACCAAAAACCCCAGGGCTGTGTCTGAGCCAGTCCACCCCGGGTTTGCGGTTCCAGGGGATAAAAGGCGGCCGGCTCAGTGGCTCCTGTGGGATGCAGAGCATTTCCTGCAAAGCACGTGCGTTTTCAAAACATAATGGTACCCGCACGGTCCACCTTGGGATTAGGGAAATGGAACAAACGAAAAGGAACACGTCACATCGAAGGGAAGAGTAGATCGAATCATGCGAGGGTAATCGTGTCCTTCTGAAACGGGAAGGATACGAGCGAAAGCTGACGTTGCCGGGCGCAACGTCAGCTTCTGACCTAGCGCTTGCAAACAAACGACACAAAAACTGCTGCCTTCAACGTCGAAAAAGCTTGTTGCTCTGCACTGCAGCTGAAATTCGATAATTCTTGGACTCTTGCACATTAGCTCCATCAACCTTTCGCACAGGCGCAAGGCTTGTACAAAAAACGGGAGGCAAATAAAAACAAACAAGGGGGGAGGATGAGCTAACGCCATTCATCTCGACTGCAGATGGCCGCTTCATTTAGTATGAAGAAAGAAAATGAGCAAAAAACCGAAAGGAAAGAGTGCGAAGAACCCAAAGGGGTCCTTTGTTCGAACAGCAGAAAACGTGAGGGGTATACGAGCTCAGAGCTTCTTCGGGCCAGCGCGGAGGCGGAGGTTGTTGAGGACGCCGTCTTGCACGCGGAGGACGAAGAGGCCACGCTCGATGGAGTTCAGAACGATGTTGCCGGACTTGAAGTACGGGTAGTTGCTCCACGTGCCTTGGAAGGTCACGCCTCGGGTGGTCGTCGTGTCGCAGTACGGCGCCACGTCGAAGAAGGCGAGCTCAGCCGTAGCGTTGCCAAGATCCCTCGCGTCGATGATGCGGAGCCCAGCGCAGTAGTTGCTCTGGTACGCGATGTTGTCCTTGATGTACATGTTGTGGTCCACGGAGTATTCGCTCGAAATGTAGTCGTACTGGTGCACTGGTCGGGCCAGGTTCTTGACATCCCAAACAAGCGATCTCGTCTTCTTGTTGGCATCGGTCGAAGCATAGGTCTCGTCGAGCTCATCGTCCATGATCAGCATGGAGTGGTCCTCCGTGAGCCATCCCTGGTGGCAGTAGAAGTTGTTGTTGTACTCCGTGCGTGAGACCATGAAGATGTTTTCCTTGTCGCTGACGTCGACGATCGTCAGCGAATCCTCGTTGTAGTTGAAGCAGAGCTCCTTTCCGCTGTACCGCGAGTCAGGTCCGTGGTAGACGACGCACTCGGCATCGTGCGTGTATCCGTCCGTGTCCCAACCGGCCACGAACCTCGGGTTCGCAGGCTCCCTGATGTCCACAATGTGGGGTCCACCACGGAAGGTTCTCGTGCCCACCGCGTACAGCATCCCGGTAGCCTCGTTGATGACAATGTTGTGGCTCGAGCCGAACTCGTCGTAGAACGCGGTGTTGCTCAGGTTCGGGACGTTGACACCGGTTCTGCCGTAGTACTGACGCAGGGTCGTCATGTCGAAGACCTGAAGGCCGTGGTCCGCAACCTCAGATCCGATGTAAGCGTGGTTCTTGTACACCTTCGCGTCTCTCCACGCAACGCTGGCGGGGTAGTGCGTGCCACGAAGGTACCCAAGCACCGTCGGGTTCTCCGCGTCGGTAACGTCAACGAAGCTGGTTCCATCGCCGAGGCACACAATCGCGATTTCGTGGCCGGTTTCCGGGTCTGTCCAGCCCCAGATGTCGTTTCCGTTAACGGGCGAGCCCAAGTCCGCCTGGCTGATGTACGACATCAGATCAACGCCCTGGCAGTCGTACACCTCTCCCTCGAAGCTGACCTTGCCGTCGACGCAGTTGTGCCTGCCCTGTGCCCGCTTGGGCGGCGGGCACTCGTGCTTCTTCGTGCACTCGTCGATGTGCGACGCCTTCCTCATCATCATCGCCTTCATCCTCGCGTTCGCGACAGGCTTCATCCTGCACTGTTCGTTGTGGTAGCATGCGCCGCCCACCTTCGCCTCTTCGTTCACCGTCGCCACGGCCAGGCCCGCGCACGCGAGCAAAAGCGCTCTCTGCATCATTGTTAGTTCAACTGTTCCTTTTTCCTGTAAGTCGGCAATGTTGATGGATGCCTCTGCAGAAAATGATGGGAGCCAGGGAGGGTTTGCAAGAACGTGCTTGGAAAGATCTTGTGCGCAATACCGCAGGTCCCATCTGCACCGGATTTCGGTCCTCAAACCCACGGACACGTGAGGCGGACCATCATCAGCGCGGAACCTGAGTGTCGATCAGAGGAGACAGCAGTGTGCGTCGGGATTGTCAGACGGCTGTTCGTAGTTCGTCACAGCCAGGTCCACTCATCGCTGGGAGCACAGGCAAGCCTGCCGCAGTTATACCGCAGGTCCCATCTGCACCGGATTTCGGTCCTCAGACCTACGGACATGCGGTTGGATAGGTTTACGTGGCCTCCGTGCTTGAGGACTCTGCGGTGTCGACGTCGATCGGTGGTGTGGTGCTGCGAAGTTCATCACAAGAGTGGTGAAGAGAGTGGCTGCGCATAGCATACCACATACCACCACCATAATACCACATGCGATACCATCCTACAGCCCGTAGAGGATACTAAGCAGTCCTCTGTGGTGCGTAGTGCTAGCGCCACGATACTCAACAGCAGCAGCGCGTACCAGTCAAGTACTGCGAGAGGCACTGGATGACGATCTGCGCGACATGCGTGACGGTCGCCAGCGCCTGTCACGCCGCAGCATAGTGGCGAGACCGGCAGCTACCACAGAGGCCAACCACACCTCGAGCAGAACACACGAAGATGCGGACGGGCAACCGCCAGTGGCAAGTGGAAGACATCGCTAGCGAAACGAAGACGAGGGACGACCCCAGTGCCACGCGTGAAATCGAAGACAGGCTTCGCAGAAGCATAAAACCTGCGAGGAAAAAAGGACGCAAAGCAACCGCTCGAAGACGATGCTTCGAATGAGTGCAAGCGCCCGAACGATCGAAGAGGCCATCGCTACAGATAACTTGCATAATAACCTCAACTACCACGGTATACAGCGAGAAGCACCGGATGACGATCTGCGCGACGAGCGTGACGGTCGCAGAGTGCTGCGGGGGGTGCGTGTGTGGTCCTTTTTAAGATGGATTGTGTCTGGCGCTCTCTCTCCCTTAGGGTTGCCGCCCGAGGGAACGGACTGCACCAGGAGAGAACTTCGCGGCGGACCACAAAGCACCCGCCCTGCACGAGGCACGCGCCCAAGACCCGTGCACGGCTACCGTAGCATCCATGTTTGCACCTTCCTCGGATGCTACGGTCGGGAAGGGGCTTCAATGTAGTTGGGAAAACACGTTCCCCTTCCCCGCGTTCCGCGTGTGGGTTACCACCGGGCAACTGCCGCAGCAGCCGCAGATACGTCCTTCGCCCTTGGCTCACTTTCGGGAGGTGTCGCTGCTCACCTACCAGTGTGTTCCTGGTTGTTACCCTAGAGTGCTGCGGGGGGGTGCGCACCACGGATGCCAGGACCACGACATGCCGACATGTGAGAACTGCAGGGGGATATCGGCAATGATGGATAAAATCCCAGCTTCTGGCAAAAAATCCAAAAAATCCAAAAAAATCCAAAAAATCCAAAAAATCCCAAAAAATGCCAAAAAATCCCATATAATCCACTGGTCAGCAACCACCTGTTTGCAAACTCATCATCAAAAGGAGCCGAGGCGATATATCCCCCGCCGGGCTCCGGCTCATCACTTATTCGGTATCACTCCGTCCGTTTGCAACCCTGCATGCCTGTTTCCGGTCATCGCATTTCTTCGAATTATATTCGTCAGCAACGATCACCTCGTTCTTGTCCGCGTCTTTGTTCTGTCTTGCCGCAAGCTTTTCTTCTTCGTCCTTCTTCTGAGCGAGCTTTTCGCCCGCCTCCAAAAGCAACTCCTTCAGTGCATCCCACCAAGTTGCTTCTTCTCTGTTTTGCTCGAGATGATGGTAGTAAATGGTAGTCAGTTTGTGTACTTTTTCTGCAACGAGACGGTTGCGGCGCTTCTCGGACTGCCAGCCCATACAACTAAATACTCTCTCCTGCTGTGCCACGCCGGCCCATCTTCACAAGGTGAGCGCCGCCGTTCACCCAGTGCCGCGCGCACTGCGACGATCTCCGGCTTCGGCCGGCGGCGTCTTTTATTTTCTCCGAGTATGTTCAGTGTATCTTCGTCATCGTAGCCGCCGCCTTTTAGCCCGTCCCAGATTTCCTTGTGCGGAATCTCGCGCACCTTCTTCAGCAGAAAGCCGTTGGCTTAACAACACTCCGCATGCTGCTTCACCACCTCGGAAGCCGAGGCACGCGTCTTGTGCGACCCGGTCAGCTTTTGCGGCTGCAGCAGTGCTTTGCGAATATTTTCGCTCAACGCCCGCGCTTCCTTGACGACTGCCTTCTTCGGGTTGGCATTTGGGCTGCTTTTTTTTTCACAGGCTTTCGGTTCGACGCTGGCGCTGCTTCCGACTTTTCATCGCTTGTCGTGTCTTCGATTCGATAGGCACCAACTTCTTCTTTTCAGCACTCTTATTTTCTGTGGGGCCGTCCTGCTGCCGAACATTTCTTTCCGTTCGTTCGCTATTTCGCAAAATCTTATTTTCAACAAAACTACGCATTTCTTTTTTGTCAGCCTTTCAAGTGGTAGTCATGCCAAATGGGCCGAAAAACCCTTTTTCCCACCTGTGCACTACAGTGAAGCCCGATTTCCCCCCGATTTTCAAAGTCGGGGGGTTTTTTAGCCCCGATTTTCCCCGATTTTCCCCGACAAATTTGTCGGGGGTTACATGTATGATAAAACAGCAGTTCTCCTGCTGCTTGGGGGCTGATCTGTTTCACATATGTCGATGCCTTTTTTTCGGAGAGATGGTGTTTTGGAAAAATCAGACATTGAGGAAGGGGTGCTGCACGCACGCGGTTGCTATCCACGGGACATCAGCATATTTACTAAGTCGCGTCTTATACTTCGCTATATCTGCATAAGACTCTTCTCGCACGCCATCTGGGGCCTTGGTGCAGTCACGGAGATGGGCCCTCAAGTGTGTTTTCTGACGTGTTTCCTACCGTCGCTTCGCAGTATGTGCATTTCCCAGATGTAAAGTGGGCCCCGCTCCAGCACGCTTCTCTACCCGGCATCTTGAAACTCGTTGGTGGTTCCTCTATCGAGTGTTGGGTTCTTTTGTGGATTAAACAAGAATTAGACGAAATCCATCAAAAAATCTAACCTGGGGTGATTTCGGGGGTCAAAAATTCACAAAAAACCACCAGAATCAACAAGAAATCACAAGAATGCACAAAATCTCACGTCAATTCACAAAGATGCGTCGTCTTGTTGCGTTAGTGGGGAGTCATTTGCAAGCAAATGAGTACCACACTATGCCAGCTTTTCGCTACGTGACTCCAGAAGGGTCACTTTTTCCGCGCTTTCGGCGCGGCGCAACTCTAGTCGGTTGGAATGATTGAAAAAGGGGCTGTTGCAGGCGCTTGCAACACGTGCCGTGAACACGCCAGGACACGACTTCTTTTTCTTCTTTTTGGACTCAAGCTCTTCCAACCTTTGCTCCCCCGTTCGCACAGTTCTCCCGGCCAAGGTTTCGATTGTGGAGAGACAGTTGTCGATAACCCCGCCATACGTGTCCTCCAGCCCCTGCCTTTCTACGAGACTCGGGACCAAGCACTTTCGCGCAAGGACCACCTGTGCACGCAGGACAGAGTCGGAGATGTTCGTGTGACCAACGCGGGAGAGAATCCGCTTGATGACCGAGCACACACCTTCGCTAGTGCTTGCCGTGAAATCATGGGAAACCAATTCGTGAAGCCTTGCCACTGGAAACGTGGCGTACTCCGCAATTTCCTTCATGGTAAGCATGCCGACTCGCAACATTGCTTCTTGCACTATGCTGTTAAGAGACGTTGTGTTCGGTGACCCAAATTCATCGGGGCGCACCTCACCCGCCTTTTTCCGCCCTCTCTTCTTCAAAAAATCTTTGTACCTTGTGCCGTGGTACTCATTTGGGATGTGGCTCAGGGACTCTTTTTCGTCTGGCCACAACATTTGTTCCGGGGTCAGGGCAAGCTTGTAGTTGCGAACGAAGGTGGTGCCGTTGATGACATCTTGTTGAATGCCACTAGCCGGAGGGGAGCCGAACATATCGAATGACACTGTGCCGCCTGCGATATGCTTTTCAGGGTTGCTGAATGCTTCGAAGGCAGAACGGGCGACGAAGTGCCAAAAGTTCCGGATGGTCTGGGGGGTTGCAGATTCCACTTTGGTAATTGCATTTGCTCTTGAGTGCAAACCCGACAGGAGGCAATGCTCGTAACCCAGAATCCGGAGCAACGCGAGATTTTGGTCCACCGAAAAGTAAGACCTCACACTCGCACATGCAACCGACGTCGAGGTCACTGCTGGGTATTCGCCCATGTACTGGAGCACCCATTCAATGAGCATCTTGTCTTTGACTGTTGCGGAGAGCACGAAGGCACCTGCAGGGAGGCCACCGAATCTCACAGAGACAGCTTTTTCCGTGAACAACGAATTTTCGAGGACAACGTCAAAACGACGCATCCAGGAGACAAATGCCGCGTTGTTGCTGAGGAACCCAGCGGCAAAACCAATATTTCGGCTGAGGTTGTTCTGCTTCTTGCCACCCCCATCCGTCAACTCTGGCGCAAATGCCTCGTGCAAGTACGCTGCAATTCTGTCAAGGGTCCCTCGTCTTTCAGCAAAAAGCCCGTCCCTGACAAAGAGCTCCCTGAGGAGTTCCTTCCTGCAGGCTTTGTACGGGATGGGAGCGACAAGAGGCGTAGCTTCACTCAAGTCCTTCGAAGCAGCTTCTACTTGCCGGATACTCATGTATGCCAGGAGTGTCCTTGCAAGGAGCCGTTGCGAGATCGGTGTGCGCTTGACTGGCTCCGAGACCATCACACACGAGTACTCTGCGAGGGGGGCGTTCATTGAGTTGTTTGTCGTCATGGTATAGTGTGGGCATCATGTACACCGACTACCCCACTGACCTCCATTTCTGGGGGGGGGTCAAATTTTTTATCTGAGCAGCTCTTCGGAAAGATCTGTGGGCGACGCATCGATTTGTGCCCAAAATTCCCGAATACCGACCATTAGGTGGCCTACAGATGGAAAAACCCGGCGCAAATCGACTACCCCACGGTTATGGGCCCAAGCAAAAATTCCCGAAAAATCCAAAAGTTTCAGAAAATTCACGTCAATTCACAAAAATTCACAAAAATACACAAAAATTCACAAAAGTTTACAAGAATTCACGAAGATTCGCAAAAAAAACACAAGAATTCACAGAATCCCTTGTGAATTTTTGTGAAATTCAGACCCCCGGAATCATCCCACAACCATAAAATCCAATTCAAAAAATCCCGGCATCCTTGGATATCGGACCTGCGCAACCGACGGCCTGACGAGGCCACCAACCACCACTACCGGGTATTGCAACGACGCGAGCAACAGCGCCTCAGGGTACACGAGGATTCGCCAGCGCCCGCCACACCCGGAGCTGAATCGATGGGTCAGGGGGGACCAGGCGCCGCCAGGACGCCGCAGCGAAGTGGCGAGACCGGCAGCGACCACTGTGCAGAGGCCAACCACACCTCGAGCAGAACACACGAAGATGCAGAGAGCACCAGTTCCGGTACGCGGACGGGCGAGCGCCGGCCCCGCCAGTGACTCCGTCGCCGGCAAGGAAGACACCGCCAGTGACTCCGTCGCGGCAAGGAAGACACCGCCAGTGACTCCGTCGCCGGCAAGGAAGACACCGCCAGTGACTCCGTCGCCGGCAAGGAAGACACCGCCAGTGACTCCGTCGCGGCAAGGAAGACACCGCCAGTGACTCCGTCGCCGGCAAGGAAGACACCGCCAGTGACTCCGTCGCCGGCAAGGAAGACACCGCCAGTGACTCCGTCGCGGCAAGGAAGACACCGCCAGTGACTCCGTCGCCGGCAAGGAAGACACCGCCAGTGACTCCGTCGCCGGCAAGGAAGACACCGCCAGTGACTCCGTCGCGGCAAGGAAGACACCGCCAGTGACTCCGTCGCGGCAAGGAAGACACCGCCAGTGACTCCGTCGCGGCAAGGAAGACACCGCCAGTGACTCCGTCGCCGGCAAGGAAGACACCGCCAGTGACTCCGTCGCCGGCAAGGAAGACACCGCCAGTGACTCCGTCGCCGGCAAGGAAGACACCGCCAGTGACTCCGTCGCCGGCAAGGAAGACACCGCCAGTGACTCCGTCGCGGCAAGGAAGACACCGCCAGTGACTCCGTCGCCGGCAAGGAAGACACCGCCAGCAAAACGGTGGCGAGGGACGACCTCCCCAACGGAATGGAAGTCTCTAACGCCACGCGTGAAATCGAAAAGACAGGGCTCGCAGGCGCATGAAAACCTGCGAGGAAAAAAAGGACGTGAGAACTGCAGGGGGATATATGACCTGCAACCAACCTGACGACGGAAGAAGAAGTCCAGCGCCACCCGTGAAAGCGAAAGCAGAATCCGCAGAAGCATGCCGGCGAGGAAGGGAAAGGACGCGAAGCGGGCTGCACGAAGATCGATAAGTGCAAACGCCTGAAGCACGACACGGTACGATCGAAGAGGTAGCCACGTAGTGACTAACGCAGGCCATCGCTAAAAGATACTCAGCATTCTAACCTCAACTGCACGGTGAACCGCTGTATTCCTATATCAGGAGGGGATGAAACTGCTCCACACGTTGTATGCCTCCCGGCAGACCCACTCACGGCAGCAAATCTTGCGGGCAATGACCTGCCATTTTCTCAAACTCGTCAGAACGCGCACAATTTTCTTCGTATATTGTTCGTTCCACATACATAGGTACCAGGGAAAGCCTGCTACGAGCCAAGCTTCACGTGTTCGGTGGTACTGCAGAGCCACGGGCCTACGGGTCAAGTGGCTACCGATTTCCCAAACTAAAGCATCAAGGCATGGCGCACCTTGGGGCTTGGCGCTCGCGCTGAACACGAGCTCGTCGAGACGGGTCAGCCACAGGGCAGAGCGGACGGGGTTGTGGCACTGTGCTGCCCCGTTGACCGTCACGTTCCTGGACCAGGAGCGGTCTTTTTCTTCTTCTTCTGCTTCTTCTTCTTCTTCTTCTTCTTCTTCTTCTTCTAATATGAAAGCGAGAATGTGGGGTAAGCCCTGGTTATTAGATTCACGGTTAAACGAAGCTAGCGCACAAGGTTTGCCTGATCTCGCACCTACTTTCCGATACCAAATAGATGCTCTATTCAAACTCGGAAAAGGTCGCGTTGGCAGAAACGGTGAAGATGATAATTGTCACAGGGTTGGTGAAATGAAAGCGAGAATGTGGAATAAAAATCCCTGGACGTGAAACTCAAAGAGCTGAGATCCCGCTGTCCGTCTGTCTGTCTGTTCGTCACAATGAAAAATTCCAAGCAAAAATTTCACCTTTGTCAAAAAAAAATTCTGAAAAACTCAAAATTCAGAATCCAGTTTCTATTGGTTTTCCTATTCCACAGGTCAGGTTACTATATAATTATGTGGCTTGTCCGTCTGTCTGTCTGTTCGTCACAATGAAAAATTCCAAGCAAAAATTTCACCTTTGTCAAAAAAAAATTCTGAAAAACTCAAAATTCAGAATCCAGTTTCTATTGGTTTTCCTATTCCACAGGTCAGGTTTACTATATAATTATGTGGCTTGTCCGTCTGTCTGTCTGTTCGTCACAATGAAAAATTCCAAGCAAAAATTTCACCTTTGTCAAAAAAAAATTCTGAAAAACTCAAAATTCAGAATCCAGTTTCTATCTGGCTGGTGGGTTCCATGGCGATGTGGGGCCCGTGGAGGGATGTCCAGCAGCACATCTTCTTCGCTGAGCTGACGGCGGCGAAGTTCGCGATTGCGTACGCGGCTTCTCGCTCTCCGCTGTCGACGATCAGGATCTTCGTCGACAACTTGCCCGCCGTCAACTGCTTGAGGAACTGGAAGTCGAAGACCCAGCTCGGGAACTTCATCCTGTGCCAGGTCCGCGACGTCTTGGAGGAACACCAGTGTGTCCTCGAGACTGTATGGGTCCCGACTGCTGAGCAACTGGCAGACGTCTGGACGCGGGACCCATACAGGCAGGGCATCCAGCCGCCCCGGACCCCGTTCTGCGTTGCATGAGGATCTTTACCTCGGAAAATTTGTATTTGCGCTCCTGATAGCGCTATTCTTTGCGAGACCCGGAGGCCCATCCCTGCATGCTGGCGTCGGACCACGCCTCCACGAGGGTGTCCCGTTGCTTCGAGTCGAAAACGACCCACCGGTTGCCCGACAGACGCCGTCTCACTCCCGCAAGGAACGGAAAAACGTCGTCGCTCACGCGGACCAGCGACTCCCAGCCCAGGGAACCGGTCAGGACCTGGTGCGCCAGGGTTCCCATCCACGCAAGCACCGGGCTCACCCTGCAGAGCGGCGTGCCCCACACCGTCCACGCCCAAATAGCGGTCCCGACGACCTTCCAAACGCCACGCAAAGTCATCCGCGTCGAATCGACCGAGCAAAAGAGGAGGTGCGCCTTCCTCGCCCACTCTTGCTTCAGCCGGTATCTCTTCGCCGCGAGGTCGAACTCGACTCCCAAGACAACCGGCGTCGAGCTGGGCTCGAGGACGGACTTCTCGTCGTTGACCGTCATGCACACCTTGCGGGCGCGTCGCAGGACTCGGTCGCGCACAGCGCGAAGCGCGTCCGGACAGTCACCGACGAGGGCCCAGTCGTCGTACCAGACTATCCTATCGTCCCCGGCGGTTTCCGTGATGACCAGCGCAGAGTCCTGTGCGATCACGGGCGAGAACGACCAGCCCATCGTAAGCCGGCGCCACCGATACAGAGCCACGCCCCCGTCGGGCCTCCTGGTCCGGAGCCCGAAGAAAGCCGACGTCGACCGTCCCACTGGGAACTGGAAGAAGTAGGACTTCAGGTCGACGACGACTGCGTGCGACTTCGACATCATCTTGGCGATGACCTCGTCGACACGCAAGAGGCTGAACTTCGGCGGGGGCTCCATCAGCTCGTTCAGCGGGCGGCCATCGACGATGGCACGGGAGTGGTGCTCCCCCTTCTCGACAGCGAACGCCGGCAGTACGCACTTCAGCGGCTCCGAGCGGGGAACGCGTTCCACAAAGCCGACGCCCTCCAGCGTCACCGCATGGTGCGCAAACGCGTCGCTCTTCCGACCCGGCACGAGCGGCGTGCCCAGTAGCTTCCGTCGGAAAGCGTGTCCGTCCGTGAGGAGGTCGAGCAGGCTGTGCAACCGGGCTCCGGGCCTGGCGAGATCCCGGAGCGCACGGAGGTCGATCGGAGGTACCGCCGTGACGTCAAGCGGCTTCGCCGACCTCGGAGCACCGACCGCCGGGACGAGACCTCTGGTTTCCGGCGGAAGGTATCCGAGGGGGACTGTGGTGGGAGGGTCGTAAAAGTGTGGGTGAAGCCGTAGAAAAAGCCTCCTTCCCCTGAGCAACCTGGATCTCCGCGATTTCAGGCCCACGACCTGCCGAGGCAAAGAGCCGGCGTCGGGCATGGGGTGTTTCTGTCGCGTCGGGAAACGGCTGTCAAAGAGAGGCGGGTTGGCTAGTCCCGGGAGGCGCCCTGGAGCACCCGCTGTGCCGACTCCAGGGTCTTCAGGGTGTCGACGGCCGGGCCCTCGACGTAGTACCGGAAGACACTCTTCTTCCGGTGGCCCGTGACTGCCATCGCGTCGTCCTCGCTCATCGTCTCCCGCAACGCGGTGGCCGCGCCCCTCCGGAAGCTCTTCGTCGAGTAGGACTTCCCCAACGTCCGCTTCGCCGCCGAGAGCACTTGGTGGTACTCGAGGTCCGGGAACAGCAGGGAGTTCGGACCCGAGATCCCGTCGAGGTGCCGCAGGACGATGCGGGACAGAGGAGCGGCGACGAGTCCGTACCGCCCCTTGTCTGCCTGGCGCGACTTCTCCCTCCAAATGTCGACGAGGATGGTGGGGGACGGGCCGCGGCGGGACACCGTGAGGTCCCTCTTCCGCAGGCTCAGAACGGTTTCCGAGCGAGACGCCAGCGTCCACATCAAAGCCTGGGCGGCGGCCGTCGGGAGGTCCTTCTCCGCCTCTGCGGCCACCGCACGCATGACGGCCTCCTTCGACGCCGCCACCCCTCGCTTCACCGGCAGCGCCACGGCCATTCTTCGGGCGCCCGTCAACAGCCGTTGCAACCACGGAAGGCGACGTTGCTGCACGGGCACCCCTTTCGACTCGAGGTGGGCTTGCAGCAGACCGACGTACCTGCCGACCGTCGAGCCGGAAACCTGACGCACGGTGATGAGCCAAGCCCCCCAGGCAGCGATCTGGTCTGCCAGGCTCTTCGGCGGTGACGGCACCGAGTCCAGAAACAGCTGGAAGCTCGTTAGCACCGTCCGGGTGGCGGTGGAGTGATGGCGACCGCGCCCGAGCTGCGCGATGTACTGCGCCATCTGGAGGGGGTCGTCGGAGTTCACCCCCGTCTGTCGTGCGGTCTTGACCAAGGCCTTCGCCTGATCGCCCGCGGTGCCGCTCTCCCACAGACGAGTGTCGAGGAGCCGCCTCGCTCTCGCCGGGTCCATCAAGGTCTTCGGCCTGGGGGGACCAAATCCCAGCCGACTGTTCCACGCCCAACTTCATTTGCGGCCCCGGCCGCCCTTGCCCCCCTTTCCCGACGGGGAGCGGGAGCGGGCCGAAGCCCCGGAAGAGCCCCGACTGGGGGCGCTCCGTTGGCCGCGCGGTTCGTGGGCGTTCCAGCCTCCGCCCCACCCTCGGGCGTGGCTGTTGGCCGCCTTCTCCGCTTTCTCCCAGTCGGGGTCCTGCTTGCGGCCCCGCATGGTGCGGGCGAACTCGCTCCCCCATCGGGGTCCTCGCCGCGCTCTCCCGTCCAGCTCACGGAGGCGGGTGCCCACTTCGAATACGGCGGCCTCGAGGTCGCCCTTCAGCAACTTGCCCAACAGGGCAAGGAGGCTCTTCGCCTCGTGTCCCATGCTGCCTCTCAGCAGCTCTTCGTGCTCGACCTTCAGTCGAGCCACGAGAAGTTCACGGGCCACCGGGCCCGTCTGACCGAAGTCCAGCCACTTCTTTGGCTGGAGCACGAGCTCGTCGAGCTCGTCGAGGCCTTCGGCCCCGTCGTCGTCGCTCCCCTCCGATGGGGGCGACACGACGGTCGCCCTCGCCGGCCTCCTCGCCTGGCCTGCCTCGAGCCCGGCGACTCTCGAGTTGAGCCGCCGGAGCTCCTTTAACACGGCCGCCAGGCCGGGCTCTACCCCCTCGGTGTGTTCTTCTTCTTCTTCTTTCTCCTCTCTTTCCTCCTCTTCCTCATCTCGTTGCCTTTTCTTGCATGCTTTTTGATGCCCGGTAAGACCTTTCGCATCGAAGGTTCCTCCACAGTGTTCGCAATCAGGCATTGGGAAGAGGGGGTGTGAGTTGTGTATGGAATAAAAGAGAATGGAAATGAAATGAAAGCGAGAATGTGGGGCTTAGCCCTGGTTATTAGATTCACGGTTAAACGAAGCTAGCGCACAAGGTTTGCCTGATCTCGCACCTACTTTCCGATACCAAATAGATGCTCTATTCAAACTCTTCTTCTTCTTCCCACATACAGGTCATACGGGGCATTTAGGCACGTTCGCGGGTGCAGGAATAAGAAAAAGGTGAACGGTTCTATAAAGCTGTCCCCCGTTTTGGGAGAAGAGAGGGAGAACTGAAAAAGAGAAATACGAGAAAGAAATGAGATCAGATAGATGTATTTTTTTGTTTGGTGCTTTTTTTCTTCGGGAGGGAAAAAAGAAAAACAAAGGGGAGCGGGGAGACAAATAAAAGTGGAACCCGAGAAAATAATGCTAAACTGGCATTGAGTGAAGAAAGACGAAGGCGGACGTGGTTGCTGTCACTGTAAGGAAGGACCATTGAATGAGCCCTGGATGTGCAGGTGAGGACGAGCTCAGTCAGATTTCGTAACGGAAGGCATTTCCTTCCGCCCCGCCTTCAGACAGGAGAACCATGAAAGACTGCTGATACGCCAGACCAAAGCACTTACGCAGCTGCACCAGGGTGGGTGAAGCTGAACGTACTGGAAGGAAAGTCCTTTAAACCGCACAAGATCATGTGTACTTGGCATCCGCACAACGAGTACGCGGCACTAGTAGCAGGTTGACACCTTGTGCGTTCTTCGTCACCGGTAGTTTCGGCGACTGGCCTGTATGTACGTGTGCCTTCGGCTCACCAAAGCTTGTTGAGCGAACAAGTGTCTTCTCTGATGGTGGACACAGTGCACGTGTGGCGGTGGACGCCTGCTTTTCCTTTTTAAAAGAGTGAAAGTTCGCTTGAGGGTCCGGTGACTTTGTGTGTATTTCTGTTGTTTTTCTTTTTTTTTTTTTTATTGCTGGTTTCGTTTGCGTGCTTTTTCGTGGAGGGAGTGCCCGCGCCGGGTGCCCGTGAACATAGTGTCGATGAGATGACCTGTTCTTTCGGCAAACGCAAGCGCGTGTGCACACACACCCGACGACTCTGCCATTCCGACCGGCTTTCCCGTAGCGCACCTGAGCTGATCATGCAGAGAGGGGAGCCCTGAGCACATCGCTCTTTCTGCACCGATAGTAGAGGGGTGGAGCCTCGTCGGGGGAAGGCGTCTCCGCGTGGCTGCTATGCACTGCAGAGATCCACAGCGGGTCCGGGGGGAGGCCTTGGTGAACGTTTTCCTTTTCATCCTCCCTCCCCCAGGGGGTAAAACAATACAGCTATACGAACGCGTATGCCCGCCGCGAAGCCCAGATTTACTAGTGTCTTGGGTGGGCTACAGCACATTTTGTTGCGATAGTGGGGAGTCATCAGCATGCTGATGAGTACCACGCTCTAAAAGTATTTCCAACGAAAGCAGGTGGTTATACTATGAATGAAATGCAAAGAACTTCGTCCGCTAGTGGCTGCTGAGAACAGTTCCGGAGTTAGGGCTTTGCGCTGACAAACGAAGCGACAGAGTATCAACTGATAGACGATGGAAATGATGAAGTGGTTTATATTTACGTTGAAGCTCGCTCTAAACTCCGGAGGTCTAAGTCACCGGGGGACGTGCATCGAGTTGGCTCGCTTCGCTTTTTATGCAACCGTCGTTCCGAGAACTATTCTCTTCCGTGACAACTATACTAATACCGCCCTGGGGTTCTCCCTCTCTTTGGAAGCACCATGCATCCAACGTTTTCGACAAGATAAAAAAACAAGCGTTCGCACGGTCGAACTTTGGAGGTGGGGAAATGGAACAAATGAAAAGAAGACACATCACTTCGAAGGGAAATAAACGAGAGAAGACCGCCAGCGGCGACGAAGCCAGCAAAAGAAAAAAAAAAACAAGAAAAACAGAGTCCAGCTAAGTGAATGGGGGCGAAGGGTGCGGAGCAGATCTTGAAGGACATTCCAACTGTGAACACATGAATCGACACCGAGGCGTGTGGAGGACATGACCTCCAGCCCCCCCTCCGAACAAGGGCTGTCACCTTCCAATGCTCCTTGTGCACCTGTACTCCATTCATTCTTGAACTCTGCACTTTCTGGCTCCGCACGTTGTTTCGCAAGCGCAAGGCAACAAACAACGCGGGAGGCAAAGAAATGAAAAGAGGACAAAGAAAAGGGGGAGGATGAGCTCACGCCATTCATCTCGACTGCAGATGGCCGCTTCATTTCGTGTGAAGAAAACAAAACACAAAGATGTGAAAAACGCGAACCAGAGAAGCAAATGGAGAACCTTTGCTGCGAAACCTTCAAGAAACGGGGGAAAGGACGGGAACAAAAACAGAAAGAAAACGACGTGCTTTTTTCGTTTTGCAAACGGCGTGCTGCACTCCTTTTTCATCTTGTCTTCATTTTCCTCCTAGAATCATCCTTGTGGTGACTTGGACATCAAAACGTCTCTGTGTCGGTTCGCATGACGAGCTCAGAGCTTCTTCGGGCCAGCGCGGAGGCGGAGGTTGTTGAGGACGCCGTCTTGCACGCGGAGGACGAAGAGGCCACGCTCGATGGAGTTCAGAACGATGTTGCCGGACTTGAAGTACGGGTAGTTGCTCCACGTGCCTTGGAAGGTCACGCCTCGGGTGGTCGTCGTGTCGCAGTACGGCGCCACGTCGAAGAAGGCGAGCTCAGCCGTAGCGTTGCCAAGATCCCTCGCGTCGATGATGCGGAGCCCAGCGCAGTAGTTGCTCTGGTACGCGATGTTGTCCTTGATGTACATGTTGTGGTCCACGGAGTATTCGCTCGAAATGTAGTCGTACTGGTGCACTGGTCGGGCCAGGTTCTTGACATCCCAAACAAGCGATCTCGTCTTCTTGTTGGCATCGGTCGAAGCATAGGTCTCGTCGAGCTCATCGTCCATGATCAGCATGGAGTGGTCCTCCGTGAGCCATCCCTGGTGGCAGTAGAAGTTGTTGTTGTACTCCGTGCGTGAGACCATGAAGATGTTTTCCTTGTCGCTGACGTCGACGATCGTCAGCGAATCCTCGTTGTAGTTGAAGCAGAGCTCCTTTCCGCTGTACCGCGAGTCAGGTCCGTGGTAGACGACGCACTCGGCATCGTGCGTGTATCCGTCCGTGTCCCAACCGGCCACGAACCTCGGGTTCGCAGGCTCCCTGATGTCCACAATGTGGGGTCCACCACGGAAGGTTCTCGTGCCCACCGCGTACAGCATCCCGGTAGCCTCGTTGATGACAATGTTGTGGCTCGAGCCGAACTCGTCGTAGAACGCGGTGTTGCTCAGGTTCGGGACGTTGACACCGGTTCTGCCGTAGTACTGACGCAGGGTCGTCATGTCGAAGACCTGAAGGCCGTGGTCCGCAACCTCAGATCCGATGTAAGCGTGGTTCTTGTACACCTTCGCGTCTCTCCACGCAACGCTGGCGGGGTAGTGCGTGCCACGAAGGTACCCAAGCACCGTCGGGTTCTCCGCGTCGGTAACGTCAACGAAGCTGGTTCCATCGCCGAGGCACACAATCGCGATTTCGTGGCCGGTTTCCGGGTCTGTCCAGCCCCAGATGTCGTTTCCGTTAACGGGCGAGCCCAAGTCCGCCTGGCTGATGTACGACATCAGATCAACGCCCTGGCAGTCGTACACCTCTCCCTCGAAGCTGACCTTGCCGTCGACGCAGTTGTGCCTGCCCTGTGCCCGCTTGGGCGGCGGGCACTCGTGCTTCTTCGTGCACTCGTCGATGTGCGACGCCTTCCTCATCATCATCGCCTTCATCCTCGCGTTCGCGACAGGCTTCATCCTGCACTGTTCGTTGTGGTAGCATGCGCCGCCCACCTTCGCCTCTTCGTTCACCGTCGCCACGGCCAGGCCCGCGCACGCGAGCAAAAGCGATCTCTGCAGCATTGTATTCACTGTTCCTTTCTTTGCTTTTTCTGGCGTTGTTTGTGGATTGGAAGGTCTTTTTTTCTTCCTCATATCGTGTCGTCGTGTGTTGTGCTGCGGAATCACCTCAGCCTATTCACTAACAACACAGAACGAATGCGATATTGGAGACAGTAGAGCTTTAAGCTGATATTTTCTTCGCTTACACCACCGTATGTCGTTTTCACTCAGGACGTTGACCTGTTGTGATTGTGTGTCTTGTCATGTCGGAGTAGACCGCATGACCTCACGTCCGTTCGACACGTGGTTCAGTGTCTGGCAGCTTCGTCGACTTTGCATTTCCTTCCAAGCTGGCGCTTATGTAGTAGTAGTAGTAGTATGTGTCGTCTGCCAAAGCAGCCGGAGACAGCAGGCGCAGGGGGCAGGTCTTGCTTTACAATTATCATCTTCATGGAGACCCGCCCCCGGCAATCCCGACTGTCCAATCACTGTCAAGAAAGGTTTGTGCCCTATAGTGATGAGGTGGTTGACCAGGCCCCCGAAGCCTTATACACAACACGGCTACAACACGAGGATGCAGCCCTGCTTAGGTGTGCACTCAGCCATCACAGGGCCTCAGATCTCGCTACTTGACCTGACACAGCTGCCACCCAGGAGGCCGCAGCAGTAACCTTCGCAATGAAGGCACGCGCGGCTGAGTGTATGTAGGCGATCCATACAACAGCTGCATCAGACGCAGCTTGATCCGAGAGCTCGCTAGGCTGCTCACCTGCCAGTCTCACAACTGACTGCTGCCCCATGGCGCTTATGTAAAAAAAAGAAAGGAATAGGGGGAGGATTAGCCTGATAGTGAGACAGTGAGGATTTGATCGCTTGGCTATTCTTCCCCCAAACCTACTTTTTCGTATATGGTAAACACGAAAGAGAACGCTGGCAGCGTGTTTGGGGATAGATTCCTACAGGAGTCGCTATAATTGCGTTGTGCTGTGTGATGCTGCTGTGTTGTGTTTTGTTGTGTTGGCTCTGTTGCCCGCCACGAGCTTGAGCGGCAATGAACAGGCTCTCAGGTTTGTTGAACGCTTACGCCCGGCACTGAATCCAGATCCACCCGTGCTCCGGACGGGCTAGTCGCGAGGAACTGCCTGCAGGAATTGCTCAAAGCATGAATGTCGAGGATGTCAACAAAGCCTATGGTAGGGCTCGCATCAGATCTATAACCTTATGGCAAAGTGGCGCGGATGAATCAAAAACTGACTGGCACGGCAGGATTTCCCGCGTTAGCAGAGTGCAGCATCATTTCCATCCTCAAGATCAAGACAGTTGAAGTATGGCTAACGAAGCCGTTAAGGCCGCCGGCTTATCCCGTGAAACCTTTTTTATGTACGTCATAGAAAGAGTAGCGTTGGCACAAAAGCACAGCACATTTCCTCCCTTCTGAAGCTTTTTTCCGCAATCAGGTGCTTATTCAAAAAGGAAGGCTGAAGAAGGGGGGCCAATGGCCAGGCGCTACGTCGTATCGCTGGGAGAGAGAACAAATAGAAAAGTAGCAAGCGGAGACAAAAGAACAAGGCAAGGACGAGGGGGGGGAAGAAAAAAAAAGGAGGAGGGATTGCAGAAGAACGTGCTTGGAATGGGTATGTGCTCAACACCGCACGGTCCCGTCTGCGCCGTGTTTCGGTCCTTCAAGCCACGGACACAGAAGGCGGACCATCATCAGCGTGGAACCTGAGTGTCTGCAGACAGGACTGAGGTGTGAGTCTGGTTTGTCAGGCGGCTGTTCGTAGCTCGTCACAGCTGCGACTAGAGGGGCGGAGGGGGAAGGGGGCTTGCCAACGATGCTTGCGAGGGGAAAAAGACCACACGGAAGCCCACGAAACGCATACGACAAGAAGTCTCCCGCATCGTCTATTCGCATGGATAGCACAGCGGGGGCAGCGGTAGTTGTTTAACGACGGCGCAGTGACACCAGCTTTTCCGAGCGAGTTGCGCTCAGGTGGCGTACAGGAGCATGCAATACCATGCGGAAGCCCACGAAACGCATACGACAAAAGAAGTCTCCCGCATCGTTTATTCGCATGGATAGCACAGCGGGGTTAGCGGTATTTCAAACAAAGACACAGTGACACCAGCTTTTCCGAGCGAGTTGCGCTCAGGTGGCGTACAGGAGCATGCGATACCGTACGGAAGCCCACGAAACGCATACGACAAAAGAAGTCTCCCGCATCGTTTACTCGCGTGGATAGCACAGCGGGGGCAGCGGTATTTCAAACAAAGACACAGTGACACCAGCTTTTCCGAGCGAGTTGCGCTCAGGTGGCGTACAGGAGCATGCGATACCGTACGGAAGCCCACGAAACGCATACGACAAAAGAAGTCTCCCGCATCGTTTACTCGCGTGGATAGCACAGCGGGGGCAGCGGTATTTCAAACAAAGACACAGTGACACCAGCTTTTCCGAGCGAGTTGCGCTCAGGTGGCGTACAGGAGCATGCGATACCGTACGGAAGCCCACGAAACGCATACGACAAGAAGCCTCCCGCATCCGTCTATCCGGACGAATAGCACAGGGAGGAGGCAGCGGTAATAGTGTTTCCCGACAGCGCAGTGACACCACACCCACTCACCCGCGCGCGTTGCGCACGGTTGTGGACAAGAAGCATGCAACTCCACGCCGGGGAAGCCTACGAAAGCACACGACAAGAATTCCCTGCACCGTCCACTCGAGGGACACCACAGGAGGGCTGTAATTTATTACAGGTGAGTGACGCCACTTCCGCCGGCGAGTTGTGTAGATCGGTATTGAACGCAGGTTCACGTCTCGAGTTAGACAGGAAGGAAAGAAAAACGACGAAAAGTAGAACAGCAAAGAACTAATCGAACGCCATCCCGTGGGAGCACGTGCCGGAGAAGAATGAGGAAGCATGTCCACGAAAGGTCGGCCAAGGTGTCACCACGCGGCAATGCGCCAGCCAGTACGTCGTGACTGGCAGAATGACTGGCAGAATTGACGGGCAACCTGCCTGGCCATTTGACCCGCAGATTGACCGGAAGATTGACGTTTCTTGGGAACACACACGGTACGTCAGAGTGGGTAAACGCGGTGGAATTCAGGGAACCCCACTCGTGTGAGCGTTTAGTTTATAAGCCGGTCCCTATCTCCTGGAACTGCATCGAATTGCCTGCCGCTGTTCATTGCAGCGAATCGAGATCCGCCACAGTCTATCAGGTCCATCCCTATCCCCTAGAGCCGCATAGAATTACCTGCAGCTATATTCTTCTGTCTATCACAGTCTATCAGGAGGGGATGGACCGGCTTAGTTTACGGTACAGGGCCCTGCCGTTGCAGGGCACGAAGGGGTAGAGGCTTTGAGGCTGGAAGATCTTGCCATCGCCTCGGGTTTCGTCTCGTAACCGGGGAAGGAGAACCAATTCGCCGTCTCACGCCGCGGAATGGTGAAGAACCGCCCCAGAAGCTGGAGTGGAAAAAAGGTGTTGTTGAACGCTTACGCCCGCCACTAAACCCAGATTTACCTGTGTTTCGTGTAGGCTACAGCACATTTACCTCCTTTGATCTATCGCAACCGGCAGTCTCCTCGAGCATTTCCTACAAAGCAGGTGCTTATACAAAAAGACGCGGATAAATGTACGCCCGAAAAACGTGACACCCGCTTTTTAACTCCAGCTTTAGCTCCAGCTTCTTGAGGGCGCGACTTCGCCGCTGCACTCGAAGACTCGCCTATCGTGTGTGCGGAAAAAGCTCTTGGAGCTTAAAGTGGGAATCCTACGCCCGCCTTTGTCGTCGCCAGCATTGCAAAGGCAGGCTACGGAAAGTGCTGACCGGCCGGGGCCCTCTGGAAGATCCAAAGGCGTGTTGTGCCTGACCCCAACTAGACCTAGCGCCTAAAGAGCCAGGGAACTAAGTAGGCCAAGCGCGGCCGCGGGCAACATGCACGAAAGTTGGGCAAAGCCAGGCCAACGATGGTTTTGACAGACGCAACTTATTGATCCGAAGAAGCCGAGACGGGTGGTCGGTCGCAAGGGCCGCGTGTATTGGGGGGCGGTGACATCAGCCCGAGAGCCCCAGAGTATTGGGGACGGCCCCACCGGGAAACGTGGAACAGGTGCCCAGCCGTGAGGGGACACTTTTGGAAGCACCAAAATGGGTAAACCTAGACCCCGACTGTGGTATAGCAGGGTAAAGGCACCTTCACCAGGCCTTTCTCGTCAGCCTCCCCGGCCTACATCAACGGTCTGCAGAAGGACCGAGTCCAGGCCCGTAAGAGCCATGGTCAGGCACCATACAGTCGCTGCAAACGATGTCATGCCGAGATATGCGGAAGAAGCGAGAGCTGAAGCGGGGAATCATCCCGGCCGAGAGAAATCACCAACACCACGAGACCTGCAGTGTCCAATGCCTGTGGACCCAAGCTGACCCAAGCAGCGTCGAACGGTAGGTGGTACCGGTGCCGTCGGTGGTGAGAAGATCTTCCAGGCGGAAGACGGCCACGTACTGGTCAACACTCGGGTGAGTGGTCTCGACGGCAAGGGTCGAGAGAGACGGCCGCGCACAGAGACTCTAGTTGGGGTCAGCATCGGCGTCTTCGTTCGCCGGCGCGGGGTCGGTCGCCGCGCTGTCCGCACCTTCGCTGTGCTTCTCGTCCTGGACCGGGCTGTTGTTCCGGCTGCTGGCCTCGAGCGACACTTCCTCCGTCATCAGCTGTTCCTCGCCTTCCGGCGAGGCTCTCTGTACAGGTGTTGGTCGCGGTAACGATCGAAGTGAATTACGTCAACGGCCGTATCCACATGCAAACAGACTGACCTTGCCCCCGCGAGAGATAGAGAGCTAGAATAGAGCATAGAGCATCTATTCAGCATCGGAAAGTAGATGCGAGGTCAGGGCAAACCTTGTCCGCTAGCTTCGTTTACCCGTGAATCTAATAATCAGGGCTTAACCCAAATTTTCGCTTTCTTTTCACCAACCTTGTGACAATTATCGTCTTCGCCGTTTCTGTCAACGCGACTTTTTCTGAGAGACAGAGAGACGAGTAAGAGAGCGGATGGGTGGTCTTTGCTTTACTGTCATTTTTAGAGTGCAATAATCCAGGATTTTAATGCCTCCGGGCGACCTTCGTTTGATCGGTGGCTCTATTGTGCGGAAAAGAGGTCATATTCCGAGGCTAGAGGTTAAGGTAACTTGCGACTGCTTCTCGCCACCCTTTTTTGTGTTAACAATGCATGAATTAGTAGTTGGCAGCGTACTACATGAAACTTACCAAAGCAGGTGAGTTCCGCTAGTGCGCACAAACAAAACCGGGGGCAAAGGGGCAGTACCTCAGTGCTTCCCTGAGTCTCGTCGGCGTTCACTTGGACATCGAGAAGGCCATCGGCGCTTTCGTGCTCGGCAGGCGGCGTCGTTGGAGGCACGTCGTCGTCGGCGGTGCGGGGCGGGTCTTGGACTGGGGGTTGATGGTCCTCCAGTGTTCCGCCCGCGGCGGGCATCTGGTAGCCGGCAGGCACTTCTGCGTCCTCGTCGAGGGTTTGCGGCTCGGCCGGGGGGACGTTCGGCAACGCGGCGGGTGCTTCGTGGGCCTCGGCGGCATTCAGCTCAGACACGCTGACGGGCGGCTCCGCAGACGGCGGTGCCGCGGCCAACGGCTCGTGCACCTCAGTGGTCGCAGGCTCGGCCGGCCGCGCGCTCTCGTCATGCTGCACCGTCAGCAGCCACACACAGTCCTTAGACACGTTCGTACCCTGAGAGTGGGTAGGATTTAAGTCTTTAGGTTGATCCCAGCCTTCTGAATACCAGCAGTACGCTGATGCCCAGCAAACTGGGCCACTCACACATTGCATGCGGCTGGATGATATCTAAACCTGTCAATGAGCACAATTGGTGGACAAGTCTGGTGCCAGCGCCCGCGGTAATTCCAGCACCAACAGCGTATACTAATGCTGCTGCTGTTAAAAAGCTCGTGGAGCTCAGGTTGCAAGGGAAACTGAACCGCCCGAGTAGGACCTTCTGATCGTGATCATTTGCAAATTTGCCACCTGAAACCACGTCCAGGTCCTGGGCTCAGGGTAGTGCGGTCAACGAAAACTCTAGTTTCCCTTTCTACTTTCTCCTGCTCTCGCGGATGTAAGGTTTCAGAGTGTCTTGGCTGCCACAAGCCAGTTATCCCTGTGGTAATTTCTTTCTGTCACCTCGCCCGGCTTCATCCCTTTGAACATGAAGCGAGGCCAACGGATCGTTAGGCCACGCTTTCACACCGAGGATCGGTACTGAAGATCGTGTATCGAGCAAGCTTCTACCCTTATGCTCTACGCGAGATTTCTGTTCCCGCTGAGCTTGCCTTAGGACACCTGCGTTAATCCCCGCGTGAAGCGTTTCAAGGGTCAACCCTTCCTTCAAAAAGAGACGACCGCATCCTCCGGGGCCTGTGGACATGGTCAACAGGATCGGCAATGTGTCACCACTTCAGATATTTGCATCCGGGTTGCGGAATGTTCACGCATTCCCTTTCGGCAATCCTGCACGTCCGAGCAAGCTCGTCAGTGGCAGCTTTGGGGGAAATCTTGGTTCAATGTTTAGGCAGGCACACTCTGCCTCCCTTGCATGTTTGATGCTAGCATCAAGTCTTCAAAACTATGGAACGCAGACAAGAAGCAGTGCGCGCACAATTGCACCGCCTGGCAGCAGATCTCGATCGGAATCTTGAATGGGGTGAACGCGTACCTGTACTTCAACGTTTTCGCCGTCAACGACTTTTACGTCGAATTGATTCACGTTGTATTGCCCGGGAAGCAAGAACTCAGCCTTGGCGACGATAGAGGACGACTCATACGGTCCGACGGTGATCTTATGCTTGCACTTGCCTTGCCAGTGGAACGACGGGTAGATGACGCTCGGCTGTGGATGTGTTTAGAGTTGGAAGAAGTGTAAATCCGGGTTTTGCCCCGCTGCAGATGCTTTTGAGCTGTATTTGTGTCCACGTTTTGTTTCGTCTTCTTAACCGCGCAAATGGTGTCAGCCGAAGCTGGTGAAGCTTCGACGATACTCCTCCTCGCACCCGTTCGCTGCTTCGTTCTCGCTGCTGCGGGATGCAAAAACTGAAAACTGATGGCGTAAAACAAACGTAGAAAAGACCACGCACAGATTCTCGACGCCGGGTGGGCAAGCGCCGATCGTTTATATAGGACACAAAAAGTCCCGGACATGGCTAGCCATAACCCATAACGAAAGCGTGCACTAAATATACAACCCGTAACCACATAGCCCTTTCTTGCTCTAAGAGAACCCATTCATGAACGGTCACACGGAGACCCTAAAACCCCGGAATTTCAAGCGAACTTTAACTCTAAAAACGCCGAAGAAAACGGGGCGCGCTCCAGCTGGTGACAGAGCGGCACCACGCAGGACACGTTTTATAGCATCAGCAATAGTATCAGCACTAACGCGGTACCATCGGCACATAGGCGCCCAGCCGCACACAAATGTGACATGTGGCGTGCAGCCAGGTTTCCCCGTCGTCGTTTATGCGCCGGCACGAAGGCACACAGGGCTCCGTTCTCCGCGGTTCCAGCGTCTATTCGCTGCTTCGGAAGCATGGGATTCGTCGGAAAAAAACATGTGGACCAACTACGGCCTGAGCCAACTCACCTACCCCCCAATTGCCGGAGGACACGAACTGGAACACCGTTAAACAAAGCGAGCGCGCGTAACAAAACCTTGTCGTCCCTGGACAACTCAGTATCGGAGCGCGCGTAACCCGATTCAACCCAGCTTACTCGCCAACGTGTGGAGTTGACCCCGAAAAAGGGATACCTCTTCTTTCGCAGGCTGTTGGGGTGTGGACAGGAGCAGCGGCTGGCTGTTCGAGAGTGACGGAAACTGCGGTGCGAACTCGTTTGCGACGGGCTCAACTTCTCTCGGCGTCGGGTAAAGCACCTTCGTGTTGTACAGTGTCAACCACACCACACGCGTGCTATTGTGGTGGTTGGTCAGGCTGATGCTGACAGGAACAAGGCACCCTGCGGGAGGAAGTTTTGATGGTTGAGAGCGCGTGAAGGCACCACTGGAAGGACAGGCTAGACCCGGGACGCGAAAGATACACAGCCTGTTGCGCCGTTCTTTACGGTGGAAAGTGCACTCAAGCAAGTCCGCGAGACTCTGAGTGTGGGTCTTTACCGCGTCAGGGCCAGGCTAGAAGCGCATTCTCTGGGACGGCGTTGCCTTGGCAATCTTTCGGTCACTTCCCAACCACCTGCAAACGTTTTCATTGCTGCAGCCAGCTCAGTTCACTGTTGCCTATCGGGTATTCACATTTTATAGAAGCACGGACCCTCCGGATGGCCACGCAGACAGGCAGCTGGGCGCGTGTTGAGTGGCATTGAGCATACCTGCGTGCGGGGCGAAACAGTGTCGGACAGGGGTCGGGAAAACGACGGACACCCCGACGATGCCTTCGGTCTTCATGCCCGGCAGCGGCGGAGGCACAGGATTGATGGGCGCTTCTTTGTTCTCGCTCAAGCCGCGTTCACGCAGCAGATTTCTATCCTGCGTCTCGCACGACTGCCACGTCCGCTTCGGCTTGATGGTCGTCTTGAAAGGCAAGCAGCTGCACAACGTTTGACCTGCGAGAAAAACAGAAAGTTCGGAAAGAAATACGTAGTCAACTTGTTCGTGTTGACTTTGTATATGGCTGCTGAAGTCCGGGGTGTGAGTTAAAGATAAAACAGCGGTGTCACCTAAAACCGAAACCGAGGCAAAATTGGCGGAAGTTTTTGCCGAATAAATGCAGTAATCAGGGCGGAGGAGAGGGGGGCATAGATGGAAACATAAAACCCAAAACCCAAGGCCACCAGACACCTAGTATTTGGTGGCCAGCCACTACTGGGCGGCTGGTCCTTTTTCCCGATCGAATATACACACCTCCGAATCTAAACGGGCGAAGCCCGGCTTTTCTTGGCACCAATCCTTCAAAAAAAGAGGGGGGGATCCGGGGGGCACCGCCCCCCGGCCGAACGGTACGGTACAGCGACACAGATCGTGCGGTGAAAAACCTCAAGCTTCACGGATTTCCAAGGGAATCTGTGAAGCTTTACGAACCTTCTCACACTCGTATTTCTTAGTTTCGAGTCCCCCACCAACGAGACCTGTAACCGAGTTTAACTAGTGCGTAACCAGTCTATAACCACTGTAACCACTTGTAACCGGGTGTAACCGGTTACAGACTGTAACCGCTGTAACCACTTGTAACCAGCATGTAACCACTGTAACCGAGTGTAACCAGTCTGTAACCGGGATGGAATTGTTGCTGGCTTCTTCTGGCATCATCGCACTCGTTCTGAGGGAAACACCGACCATGAGGCAAGCTATGATCGCCGCTGGGACGACGTCACGCGGGGGATGGAGGGTGGAAAAAAGAAAGAGGAAGGTGAGACTGACATTCTTTGCTCCTGCTGGGTTTGGGCTTTTGTTGCTGCTAGAGTGACTAGTAGTAACCCCCGCCTCCTCCCTAACTCTTCTGGTGTTGGTTTGGGTAGGTGCTCCTCCTGCCCTGCGCTTTGCTCCAATTCCCACGGTAAACCATAGTAACCGCTGTAACCACTTGTAACCAGCATGTAACCACTGTAACCGAGTGTAACCAGTCTGTAACCGGGATGTAACCGCTGTAACCACTTGTAACCACTGTAACCGAGTGTAACCAGTCTGTAACCGGGATGTAACCGCTGTAACCACTTGTAACCAGCATGTAACCACTGTAACCGAGTGTAACCAGTCTGTAACCGGGATGTAACCGCTGTAACCACTTGTAACCACTGTAACCGAGTGTAACCAGTCTGTAACCGGGATGTAACCGCTGTAACCACTTGTAACCAGCATGTAACCAGCATGTAACCACTGTAACCGAGTGTAACCAGTCTGTAACCGGGATGTAACCGCTGTAACCACTTGTAACCAGCATGTAACCACTGTAACCGAGTGTAACCAGTCTGTAACCGGGATGTAACCGCTGTAACCACTTGTAACCACTGTAACCGAGTGTAACCAGTCTGTAACCGGGATGTAACCGCTGTAACCACTTGTAACCAGCATGTTACTCTGGAGGCCAGGTACAATAACCGTACCGCTCTTCGAGAGCTTATTGGAATCTGGTCCGAGCTCTTGCTGAACCGGTTTCGGCAACAGTTGCTGGCTGAAGGGCCTGAGAACCTGTCGCCCTGTTTCTTGTGGTCGACGCATCGACCATGCCGCATGCAGGGGACGACGTGGTAGGCGTACGTGTGCGATACGCCGATGCCTCGGAACCCAGTCTTTTGAAGGAGACCTTCATTGGGCTTGTGCCAAACGTTCCGAAGGGGTCGGACAACGCGAGCGCGACTGGGGACGCCACGTACAAGGCAGTTACGAAGCTGCTCAACCCCCTCTCCGTCAGCATGTCGGACATTTATGGGTGGTGTTCCGACGACGGCGCGACTATGATAGGTCGAAATGAAGGGGTGATAGCGCTGATCGCTAAAAACAGCGGGCGCAAAAAAAAGGGCATCGCTAAAGCGCTCGATGCGGCTCACCTGCTTCAGACAAAGTTGAAGTTTGTTCTGGAAGATCCCGCTGTAAAGCAGATCACCAGCACCGTTCGGTCGGTGAATCGGATTTTCAAATCCAGCACGCTGATGCGCCGTACCCTTCGGGAAGCGTGCTCCGAAGCGGGAAAGACGGCGTTGAAACCGGATGGCAGCTGGCGAATTCGCTGGCTCAAGAAATGGGCAACGTCGATGACGAAAGCGTCTCGCATGCGCGACGCGTGGGCGAAATGCCTCAGCATGGAGTCGGTCGTCAGGCGGGCGCAGAAGAAGGGGAAGTCGGAAAAGCGGCAGAAGGTGACGAAAAAACGGCTCCGGATTTCGAAGAAGCTGTGCGAGGAAAAATTCGTGACTGGCCTGAGGTACTTGTCTCAGCTATTCGGAGCCCTTGCGTGTCCGCAGCTGATTGGGCAGTTGGAGGCGGGTCAGGCCAGCCAGATTGCTGCCTACCTGCAGAAGGCGCAGCTCGCACTTGCGGTGATGAATGTCCCGGACGCGTACCTCAGCGTCCATCATCGTGCCATCTCGTTGCTGGTCCCGGAGACCGTCATGTCTGCCAACGTGCTAGACGCCGTCACCGTGCTGGATGTCGGTCTCCTGAAGGAACGTCTTGTCGACACCGATTACGGTGAGTCTGCATGGACGCGCATGTGCGAACTTGCGTACCCGAACGACAAGGAGCACAGCGCGCTGCTGAAAGACTGGGGGAAGGTCAAGGAGGCCGCCCGGAGCACCAAACTTCTCTTCCTCGACTTCTGGAGGGCGCGTTTGGTGGAGTTGTCGGACCAGGGTTCTCGTGCCGCTCGTGTCCTTCAAGTGACACTCTGCACCGGGTGTGCCAGCAGCTGCGGCGTAGAGCGCGACTTCGGCGAAATGCGCTGGCGAGTTAGCGAGCTCAGAAACCGGGTGGAGGTGGAAACAATCAGCCAAGAGATGCTGATATCGAAGAACGGTCCTCCACCGGCTGATGCTCACGACTTCCTGATGGATGGCATCCGGTTCTGGAACGTAAAGGACCGAAGGGATTGTGGCGGGCGCCCTAAAAAGGAGACCGACTCGGAGGCGGAGCGGAACCGGAAGACGTGGACATGGGTAGAGGCCATGCATCGCCGAGGGCAAGACCCTGCCGTCCAGCGGACCGTCGACGAACTGCGTGAACGAGATCTCGCGCATTGGCTCGGGGTAAAGGGCCTCCGGGGTAACATCGCAATTGCCAGCATCGTTGCGGTTCTGCTGACGGCTCGCGTGGCAGGTCCGACTGGGCAGCAGCCGGTGGCCCGCCCAAGCATCACTCCATCCGCGGTTTCTCGATCGCGAGTTACCCCGACGCCAACGCAGCTACCTCATCGCCTGGGCAGCAGCCGAAAGCTCAAAGCATCCCTTCCGCGGGTGCTCGATCACAAGTTGCCCCGGGTGCCAAAGCATCTACCGCGTCGCAGCCCATCGCCACCCTAAGAAGCACCCCTTCCGCGGGTGCTCGTTCACGAGTTGCCCCAGCCGCCAACGCAGCTACGTCGTCGCCTGCCAACACTGCTCAATCAAGACCTGCCCCTTCTCGGCCAAGAGGGTCCATATCAGCCTCTGCAGCGCCGTCTGCCGTAGCAGCTCCATCGCAGCCTGCATCTGCTTCGCCTATTCTGCTCCCTGTTGTTACGGCTTCAGCGAAAAGAAAGCAAACCCACCAACCCGATACACTGCGAACACACAAACGCCTCCGCACGACATCGGCCACTAAACCCGCCCCGTCAACAACTGACAAGCGTTCCTCAGCAGCTGTTCCCGCAGTCCCACAAGGCAAACGCACGACACCGGCCACTAAACCCGCCCCGTCAACAACTGACAATCGTTCCTCAGCAGCTGTTCCCGCAGTCCCACAAGGCAAACGCACGACACCGGCCACTAAACCCGCCCCGTCAACAACTGACAATCGTTCCTCAGCAGCTGTTCCCGCAGTCCCACAAGGCAAACGAAAACGTGCCTCGTCATGCCCGCCCTCTTGTCCGCCGCCCAAGGCCATAAAGCGAAGCAACGTGTCGTCGTCATCATCATCATCATCATCATCATCATCATCATCATCAGCATCATCATCATGTTCATCGTCGTCGTCGTCATCGTCGTCTTAGCCATACTGCCGTACGTACCCCGAGTCCATTGGTACATAAAATAGAACTGTTCTGTTTTTCAATGTGCCGTAAATCATTTTTGGTAAAACGAAGACGGCTTGCTTGCTAGGACTTTTCACTTTGGTTCTCACCCTGACCTGGAACTGGGGAAAATTGAAAGCACAGCTTCGGTTTCTTTCCTTGTCTTGCCGTTCGGGACGTTGTCCGCAAGCATACTCTGCCTCTGATGATAGATAATGTCGAATGTTCCGGCTATCCCATACGAGTTGAAGGTTCGGAGGGGTAACTTGCGGGGAATGATTGTATTTTGGTATTCCCGCAAATATACGCCACATACTGTAATATTGTATAGTTTTCGGGACATCCACTAGAAGCACTGGGTTTCCGAAGATCAACGCGAAAAAACGCCGAAGGCGTACCTTGGCGTTCCGTACCGTCCGGCCGGGGGGCTTGGCCCCCCGGACCCCCCAGTCTTCAAACTTTCACAAATTCCGTGAGGTGGGCCTCGAATTCTTCTAAGTACAAACGCTGGTGTCCTGGACAAGCCACCCCCCCCAGGAAACATAAAACCCAAAACCCAGACGGGCCAGATTCAGTTTCCACCCCTGGAGGGGGGGGGGGGTTTGCAAGAAACCTTCGACCCGCGCCGCCTGCCCGCCGGACGCCGGGGCCGCCGTCCAGAACACCGAGAACGCGAGCGGGACGTTGAGCCCCGCGCCCGCCAGCCGCCGCCCTGCGCGTCGAGCAGCTGCTGCTGGTAGCCGGTCTTCTTCTTCTCCTTCCGGTCGAGGAACATCATGCCCCCGTCGCCTGCCCTAGTAGTACGCAGCCAACCACCAGTTTATTGAGCTCCATTGTCTCGGTACTAAGTACATTTGCGCCGGTAAAGACCGGCGCCCAGCGAGACTAGAGGCAGCAGTTAAAGTTCGGTAAACAGCAAAGTTCGGGCGAAGCTAAGTTCGGGAGAAGCAAGGCAAAGTTCGGGTGAAGGCAAAGTTTGGGCGATGCTAAGTTCTGGCGAAGCAAAGTTCTGGTGAAGCAAAGTTCAGTCAATGCAAAGTTCGGGTGAAGCTAAGTTTTGGGGAGGCTAAGCTCTGGTGAAAGCAAAGTTCGGGCAAAGCAAAGCAAAGTTCGGGTGAAGCTAAGTTCTGGTGAAAGCAAAGTTCGGGCGAAGCAAAGCAAAGTTCGGGCGATGCTAAGTTCTGGCGAAGCAAAGTTCTGGTGAAGCAAAGTTCAGTCAATGCAAAGTTCGGGTGAAGCTAAGTTTTGGGGAGGCTAAGCTCTGGTGAAAGCAAAGTTCGGGCAAAGCAAAGCAAAGTTCGGGTGAAGCTAAGTTCTGGTGAAAGCAATGTTCGGGCGAAGCAAAGCAAAGTTCGGGCGATGCTAAGTTCTGGTGAAGTCTGGGCGAAGCTGAGTCAGAGCAAAGTTCGGGCGAAGCTAAGTCAAAGCAAAGTTCGGGTGAAGCTAAGTTCTGGGGAGGCTAGAAAGCAAAGTTCGGGCGAAGCAAAGCTGAGTTCTGGTGAAGCTCTATTGGGGCGGGTAAGTTCGGCGAAGCAAGCATGAGGCTAAGTTCCGTCCGGGCCTCAAGTATGCAAATACCCGGTGCCAAATCACGGGTCAAGAAACCCGGGCCGGAGCGTAAAGGGTCAGGAAGTTTCCCCCCCTTGAAATGACACCATGATGGCAGAGTGAACAGCGCAAGGCTTCAGAGTTGGACTCCAGCCTGGAGGTCCCGAGTTCGAACCCGGGCGAGCCACTTTTCCGGTCGAACATGATTTTCGGGGTTTGTTTCGGATAACAGCAAAGTTCGGGCGAAGCTAAGTTCGGGCGAAGCCAAGCCAAGTTCGGACGAAAGCAAAGTTCGGGTGAAGCTAAGTTCTGGTGAAGCAAAGTTCGGGAGAAGCCAAGTTCGGGCGATGCTAAGTTCTGCCTCCGAGTGAAAGCATAGTTTTTGTGAAGCAAAGTTCGGGCGATGCTTAGTACTGGTAGACTGACTCAAATTTCCCGGGGTGACCAATAACCGTGAGACATTGAGAAACTCTGCAAAAAACGCAAATTTCGGGCACATACGACCCCGAAAACCAACAAATTCCAAAACCCGCTTTCGACCGGAAAAGTGTCCTCGGCCGGGTTCGAACCCGGGCCTCCAGACGGTGGCAGACCTGAAATCTAGATGCAAATAGCCCTTTTCCAGTCACGGGGCAAAAAAAAACCTGGATCGAGGGAATTGACTGGATCATATTTTTGGGCCTTAAAAAGTGCCCTCGGGCTTCGCCCGCGGACCCCTCAAAAAGTGGGGTTGGCTCGATAGAGCTATTAGCATACCTCTAGTCTCGGAAAATTAGTAGTTGGCAGCGTACTACATGAAACTTACCAACCAAGTTTTTTCACACGAGGTAATAAAAGGAGTAATCACGGCGGAGGAGAGGGAGCGAAGAGGGGGGAAAGCGACACCTTCAACCCGCGCCGCCTGCCCGCCGGAGGCCGGGGCCGCCGTCCAGAACACCGAGAACGCGAGCGGGACGTTGAGCCCCGCGCCCGCCAGCCGCCGGCCCTGCGCGTCGAGCAGCTGCTGCTGGTAGCCGGTCTTCTTCTTCTCCTTCCGGTCGAGGAACATCATGCCCCCGTCGCCCGCCGACCTGCCGTCCGCCGGCAGGTCCACACCGCCTGCACCCCCCGTCTTTTTGCCCGCATCCCGCGGCGCGTTCAGCGCAAAGTGGTCACAGGGGACGGGCGTGTAGAGGTCCGCGGCTCCGTCTGCCGCGAAGCAGGTGGCGACGGTTTGCGGCCCGCCGATGCGCAGCTTGGCTTTGAAGGTGATGTTGTAGGCGCTTTGCAAGGGGAGCGGCATGGCCACCGCTGCGGGGTCTAAAGGCGTTGCAATCCAATCGCACGACAGGGTGCTGACTTGCTGCAGGGAGATGGAGGGCGCCAGGCTACGATGAGACGGGCGGAGGCTGCGCACTTCGAGGCACACGATGAATTCAGGGTCGGTCTCATCGCCCGGCCGCACGCACGACGGGGGGAAGCTGAGGGCGCGCACCGCCACCGACGGCAAGACCAGCGCCCGGGTCACGAACCGGGCAACCCGCCGCTGCACCTTCTCGGCGCCCGCTTCCGCGTAGCAGAAGAGCATCGGGATCAAATTGCACGCGGTTTCCGCGCCGTTGCTCCCCGATTCGCCGCGGATCCACACCGGGACTTCAAAGCACCCGCCCGGAGGGATCTCGCCCGGGATGAATACCGTGTCGAAAATGCCCTTCGGTCCGTCCTCGTCCTCCATCCACTTGCAGTCCTCCGGGAAGTCCAAACACAGCAAGTGCACGTTCGTAGCCGAAAGCTTCACCGCCACCTGCCCCATGGGGCGGCCGCCCACGTTGAGAAGCCGCAAGGTGGACTTGACGATTTGGCCGTCGAGCATGTAGAGGGGAGGCGCGTCCACCAGCTCGACCGTCATCAGAGGAGCCGGAGGGTAGCACTGCATCGTCAGCTGCTGGACTCTTTGCATGCCGGATTCGCCGGCCTCCGAAGCTGACTTGTAAAACATGTGGTTCCCAGTCGTCACGGCAAGACCTTCTGCCGACACCGACCACTCGAGTCCGGTCACTCTGTCGGATGATTTTTTAGAGTTGAAGTTCGCTTGAAATTCCAGGGTTTTAGAGTCTCCGTGTGACCGTTCATGACGGGTTCTCTTAGAGCAAGAAAGGGCTACGTTGTACAAAAATGAGGCAGACCCCCGAATAGGGCTGATTGTTAATCTCCGTTCGTCGCAGGACCGTGCTACGAGAGCGCAGGAAAATTCAATAGGGTGGGGCACTTACGTTTCGCTTCGTTTGATTATTATGTGGAGCCGTTGTTCCGGAAATGTTCCCTCCAGTACAACTGCACCTAGAAAGATAACTCGGAGGTGCCGCCCGGCGCTCATTCTCGACAGAGGCTGGGGAAACGCCATCCAAAGGGAAATTGAGGCAGCCCTTGAAGACACCAGGCATTCCAGACCAGTCTACGCACTATGTTCTCACACAGTTCTACGAACTATGGCTGAACGCTTCTGAGCCAGCGAAGATAGTCGGAAAAGAAAGTTGACGTCTGGAGTGGTGTCACCTGAGGGGGGCAATCTCAGGGCCGCCCGCGCAGTGAAAGCCATTACGCAGCGGGCTGCTGCGGCTTATCCCGCGACGCCTTTTAGAATAGCAGTTGGAGTTTTCGTGAACCTGAAGAAAACACACACACACCTCATCCAGCCTGCAGAGGGCGGGACGAAGGAGACCCGGAGGAGGACGCTGCTGTTGGGAGGGATGGTGATGTTGCTCACGGGGCTGCCCTTCAGCTGCGCACCGCCCGGGGGGTTGATGGAGGCGAGCGGCGTCGGGCGCTGCTCGGTGGCTTCGTAGAGGAGCACCGCGTGCCCCACCGTGATGGGGATGGACAGCGGGTTGGCCAGCGGCATCGTGACGAACACCGCCTCGCCCTGCACCACCGCCGGCTGCTCTCCGTCGGCGTCGGCGGGCTTCTTCTTCTTCCGCTGCTGCTCCATCTGCGGATGCAGGGTCACGTCGCGGTACTCGGTGCGCACGGCGTTTATCAGCGCCGTTTCCATGCTTGCCCACTCGTTCCGCACGGCCGACGGTGACAGCTCCTTCCCGGCGGGTATCGCAGGTTCGTCGGGCCCACTGTGTGTTTGGGTGTGTGCGGGGTATTCTTCTGCGTTTTGGCGACGCAACTGGAAACAACTACAAGTCTTCTTTGAACTCTTCATCAGCGTATTTTTTTGGGGTGCAAAGGTTCGGTGTGTTCGGGTCTCCAGTTATTCGAAAGGAAGTATAGTATTATAATAGCACACTCTAACTTTGGCTAGCCCAGTTTGTGACTATGGGAACCGACACCAAGAACGAATTCGCTGGGAATTTAGTCTTGGGGGTCAGTCCTGCTTTAGGATACGACTGCCTACGTCTTTTTTTTTGAAGGGCAGCCCGCAAGATTGTGAGTACTAATACATCCTCCTCCTACTGCGTATACTGGCTCCGTATGCTGCTTCGTCTTTACCGTCGCGGATGATGCAAAAATCGAAAGTAGAAAGGTCTGGTAGTGATTCGGTGTGTTTGTCACAATCGTCATGACGCCTCAGGACACGGCTTCAGAAAAAGGGGGCTGGGCAAGCGAGGGGTGAAGTTACGATGTTTTCGGGATAGCGACGAGGTTATGTAACCTTGTACAAGTGTTAGGTATTCGTCGGATATATCAATCGTCTAACATCCGCGAAAAACGAAGCAAGTGGGAAGGGAGGGAGGGGAAGCAAGCTACTTTGTTTCTCTGGACGGATTGGGAGCGGCAAACCTGTCGTTCGGACTATTATTAGTATTCAAAGAAACAAGTTTCTTTTCCTACCTACCACCCCCCGTGTTTAAGATCGCGCCCTCCCCCCCCCGTGTATAAGATCGTTTTTTTTTGAGAAATGAGGGCGATCTTATACACGGGGGGGGAGTGGGGTGGGGTCCCGCGCAGCGGAAAAGTTTTTTTTTTTTTGGGCGTTTTTACTGTGGGGGGGGGGTTCAGGGCCCCGCGCAGCGGAAAAAAAAAATTTGGGGTGTTTTTTGTCCCCCCCCCCCCGTGTATAAGATCGTCCCCCCCGTGTATAAGTTCGGTTTTTTGGGGGGGGCGATCTTAAACACGGAAAAACGCGATCTTAAACACGGGGGGGGGGTAGGTACATAATACTCTCCTCCTCGCCCGTCTCGCTGCTCCGTACTCGCTGCTCTCGTCCTTGCTGCTGCGTGATGTCAGATTGATGGTGCGTAACAAACGTAGAAAGGTCATGCAGAGATTCTCGTGTGTATGCCACGAACTTCTTCTTCAAGCGAGGGGTAAAATTACGGTGTTCTTCTCGGGAGCGACGGGGTAATAACCTTTGTACAAGTGTTAGTTCTCGTCGGAATAGTATTAATCTTCTAAGATCTTCGATCTTATACGAAAATACTCGAGGGGCTGCCTTGTGCTTACTTCGAAGGAGGCTGGAGGGGGAGAAACAATACAACTACAAAATGGGTCTTTTTTTTTGAACGCTTACGCCCGCCACTAAACCCAGATTTACCTGTGTTTCGTGTGGGCTACAGCACATTTACCTCCTTTGATCTTTTGCGACTGGCAGCCTCCTCAAGCATTTCCTACAGAGCAGGTACTTATACAACAAAAAATACTCGACGTAGCTGCTTCGACTCCGAATGGAAGGGGGGAAATATAGAGGTACCTACCCCCCCCCGTGTTTAAGATCGCGTTTTTCCGTGTTTAAGATCGCCCCCCAAAAAAACCGATCTTATACACGGGGGGGGACGATCTTAAACACGGGGGGGGACAAAAAACACCCCAAATTTTTTTCCGCTGCGCGGGGCCTTGAACCCCCCCCCACAGTAAAAACGCCCAAAAAAAAAAAATTTCCCGCTGCGCGGGACCCCACCCCACTCCCCCCCCGTGTATAAGATCGCCCTCATTTCTCAAAAAAACCGATCTTATACACGGGGGGAGGGCGCGATCTTAAACACGGGGGGTGGTAGGTAAGGGGCAAATACAATACAAACACAATCTGATTTGTTCTTCGCTTACACCACCGTGTGTTGTTTTCTCACTCAGGATTTTTTTGACCTGTTGTGTTTGTGTGATTTGTCGTGTAGGGGTAGACCCGCATGACCTCACGTCCGTTCAACACGTGGTTCGGTAGTTACAGCACTTGGGATCCCTTCTGTTCTTTGTCGGGCAGCATCGTCGAGCATTTCCTTTCAAGCTGGCGCTTATGTAAAAAAACTGCGCATACGGAGAAGGGTTGTGCCATTTTTCGCTGTGCGGGTTCGGGATGACGGCGATGGACGCCGTGTCGATGGTCGGCAGCGGAAGGCCGTCGTACACCTTGTCCTGCCCCGCCGGGGTCGTATCGAGGTACGACTGCAGGTAGCCGTTGTACTCGCGGATGGTCGCCGCGGTGCTTTTCTGCCCCTGCACCACGTACAGCCCCATGTGGTGCACCGCGCTCCGCAGGTCGTTCTTCCGCTGCCACAGGCGGGCGAGGGTCAGCTGGACGTGCTCGTTGATGTTCCGCCACTTGTCGAGGTTCAGCCGCCGGTACACCGCGGCCGCAATGGCGGTCACCCGGAGCGCCTGGTCGGTGCACTCGCACGACGCTGACGTGTACCTGCTACCTGTCCGTTTTGTTGTTGGTTCTTTGAGTGAAAGCTCGCAAAAAAGAATAGGCGTGCGTTTGTTTGTACAGGATAGAGCCTGCTAGTGAATGATGGTGAGTGAGTATGATCGTTAGGCTAATCTTCTCCCAAACACGCTGCCAGCGTTCTCTTTCGTGTTTACAATGCATTGTTACTACGTTAACAAATCGGGGTTGACACGTCCCCGGGTGAACATCGTCGAAAGGGTTTCTTTTAGTTGTGCCGGTGAGAGTGCATGTAGGTGTGTCGTTGTCGTCTGTTGCAGTACGACGATCAAGACGAACGTAGAGATGGCACTTCACGTGCGAAGAGAAGACCGCGAAGCCGGCGATGCAGATTATCGCCACAGTTCTTTGGATTCCAATCCAAACCGGTGTGCAGTCACATCCGACTTTTTCTGACGGTGGTATTTTGCTGAACACGCGGCACTTCAACCCAGAACTCACCTGAACCACCAGCATGTGTCCTCCCTTTAGAGATTTTGCAACTGGGGCGTCATCGAGTATTTCCTACAACGCAGGCAGGTCTACAACAACTCAAATGAGGGCGCTCCGGCGGTGTCGTGTGTCCGCGCCTCAACGCCGCAACTGTTTGACGCAAGATGACGAATGTACTTGAGACCGTAGCAAGACTGCTAGTTCTTCCTCTGAACCTTGATAGAAAAAAGACGCATACCCGCAAGGGTCAGGTTCAGAGCAAACTTCCGTATCCGGCTGACGACGTTGCCCCCGTACTGTGTTTTTTTTTTTTTTTTTTTTTGAAGTATAGACAGTCAGGGCCTTATATATAAAAATTCCTCCCACGTAACTGTCCATAAGTTGCTCGGAGTTACTAAAAATCCCAGTTGCGGCACAACTGCACGTTTATGTGTCCGACAGGGTGCACCTCTTTGTGGCTGTCACTACTGTCCACCACAGAGACTGTCCTTCGGAAGCAAAAGAGCCGCGAAGAAGGCGAGTGTTTGGGTACTGGAGCAGTGTGCAGGGCAGATTACAACAGCAGGGCGGACAGCCACGGTCTTCGCTTTCTTGGCAACCGTCATGAAACGATACACCAGCCAAAAATACCAGCACCGCAGGCGCGGAAAATTTTTTCAAGCTATTGGGCCAGTCACAGGTTCCAAAAGTGAGGCTGCACGTTGCTTCAACGATGATCCAAAGGTGCAGTAACCGGTGCTAGCACTACTACTGGGCCCTCAGCTGTCGCATCATTCTGTGGTTTTTTTTTTTTTTTCGGTTGCTCGGACTTGGTCCGAGCACCAGACCCATATATAAGCCACTGTATAGACTGGGGGACCAGTGGGGGTTACCCCCCCTTATAAATCACTGTATAGAGCTTACTAGGATAACAAACGTAGGCTGGGCCTTAGCCTTTTTAGAGGGAAACATCGGGAACATGAATGTACCTGGCCATCCTTTAGCTCGGAGGAACGGTTTCTGGGGTGCCTTGTTGTCGGCTCCGGTTAGAATTCGGTCGAACTCGACCGGCACCCGTGTAGATTCGACCGGGCAAAAAAGAATTAGAAAAGTCTGCCGTGGATAGTGCCACACAGTAGTATAACATGGTGGGAAAACGGGAAGCTTTGACAAAAGCCAAGGTCACGGGGTCCAACTCCACTCACCAACTCCTGGATTGCAGTATGTTCGGCTTACAGAGATCTACAACAAGTCCGGTTGGGGAGCTTCTTTCTGGCTCGTGCCGCGACCCGAATTTTGAGGATGTGTGTGTTTGCGTGAGCGCCTACACCCCCTTTGTCCTCCGTTGCGTTTGGCTCCGGCTGACTGTTGTGGGCAAGCGAACCACGAAACAGTCTACCGCAATTGGATTAATGTTGCTAATGGGGCTAGGCTTTACCCGATTCGGCATTTTTTTTCGGAGTTTGCGGACTTTGCAGAATATCGCAACCCTGGTGCTTGCCCGTGCCTTCGGGTGGTCAATACTCAGCTCGACCCCTAGATACTGCTGGAGGCTGCAGGACCACCGCAGGTGCAGTCACGCAGGTGACGAACTGACACACCCCTCCGGGTATCTCAGGTTTTACCCGGTCTGTCATTCACCTGTTCCAGCTTTAGTCCAGTTCAACATTGTTCCAATTACGGTGTATCAGAATGCAATAATGTATTCGCTGGGAGTCTGAACGGCAGCTTGTCTTCAATCTGCCCGAAAGGTCAGCAGTTAGAACGCTGAGTATCGTAGCGATGGCCATTGCCTCTTCGCTCGTACTGTGTCGTGCCTTATGCGCTTGCACTCATTCGCATCATCGTTTAGCGCGCGGTTGCCTTGCGTCTTTTCCCTTCTTCGTTGGTGTTCTGGGAACCCTGCCTTCGATTTCACGCGTGACGTTGGGCACTTCTTCTTCCGCTGGGGGTCGTCATTCTTCAACATCGTTTTGATGGCGTCGGCGCTCATTCACCGGTGCCCGGAAAAGTGGTGAGAAGGGCAGACCTGGTTGTAGAGGTACGACATTCCGGCCTCCTCGGTGAACATGCCGCAGTACAGCGTCTTCCGCTCGTCGATTTGAGAAGCTTTCTTCATGATCTCGGCTGATCGGTACCCCCGCAGCGGCTTCGCCAAGGAATACTGCAACAGGCGCACCCGCAAGGCGAAGTCAGGGCGTGACCCGCGCATGTACAGGCTGGCGGCTTGGTCCAGGGTTCCGTCAGCGTCGCGGCGCTGCTGCACGGCCATGCACATGCCGAGGCCTTCGTGTACCGCCGCTTGGTAGGTGTGCAGGTGCCGGTTTTCTTGCGAGCTCAGCTCGGACTTCAGCATCTGCGGGTGGTTGTTCGCTTCTGAAGGGGGAGAGCACCTGGTATCTGTCCATCATACCAGTTCTACTACACAGGGCAGCAGGACACCTTGTCCAGGTGGGTAGCGTCGCCACCCCGATGCGTGCTGATTGCCGGATGGATGCGGGCAACTGCACCTTTACCACCGACACCTCTGGGTGCTTCCAGGTTACGCGCAATCGGGGGTTTGAAACACGACGACTAATACACGCGGCGTTGACTGTGGCTGGTCTTCGTAAGGGCTGCCTTGATGTTACTTTGATCAAACTCGCACTAAGCTGAAACTAGACACTACTCCTAGTTACGACATTGTGGTTGGTGCGGGCCATGCATCGTCTGGACGCGGTGCGAGGAGCCCTGAAGACTAGTTCCGGACTACCTGTAACCTCTGATCTGCCGGCGCTGCATACTGGGCTTCGGGCAAGATCAAAATACCTGTCCAAGGGACTCACGGAAACGAGCTTGTGCCTGGACAAGGTCACGAAAGGGAAGAGGGCGGGAGGGAGCTTCTTCTCGCCCAACGACCTCCCTCAGCGACCTCGTCCTTAGGTGGTTGGTGATTGTGCTGTTGTACTGTTGTACTGTTGTACTGTTGTACTGTTGTACTGTTGTACTGTTGTACTGTAGTACTGTAGTACTGTAGTACTGTAGTACTGTAGTACTGTAGTGCTGTAGTACTGTAGTGCTGTAGTACTGTAGTACTGTAGTGCTGTAGTACTGTAGTGCTGTAGTACTGTAGTACTGTAGTACTGTAGTACTGTAGTACTGTAGTACTGTAGTACTGTAGTACTGTAGTACTGTAGTACTGTAGTACTGTAGTACTGTAGTACTGTAGTACTGTAGTACTGTAGTACTGTAGTACTGTAGTACTGTAGTACTGTAGTACTGTAGTACTGTAGTACTGTAGTACTGTAGTACTGTAGTACTGTAGTACTGTAGTACTGTAGTACTGTAGTACTGTAGTACTGTAGTACTGTAGTACTGTAGTACTGTAGTACTGTAGTACTGTAGTACTGTAGTACTGTAGTACTGTAGTACTGTAGTACTGTAGTACTGTAGTACTGTAGTACTGTAGTACTGTAGTACTGTAGTACTGTAGTACTGTAGTACTGTAGTACTGTAGTACTGTAGTACTGTAGTACTGTAGTACTGTAGTACTGTAGTACTGAAGTACTGTAGTACTGCTGTTGTACTGTAGTTGTACTGTAGTTGTACTGTTGTACAGCAGCGAAGTGCTGTTGTAATGTAGTACTACATTGTTCCCACTCAGCATCATGATACGTGATGCCCATCACGCATCCCAAGGAGAATGCTCTCCATCCTGGGCCCGGAATGGTATTGCTGTGACTCGACGTTTCTTCAGATTTATGCACTGTATCCGTCGTTTTGTGTCATCGCTTGTCCTTGCTCTAATCAGAAGAAAAAGAATGTAGTAGCTCTGCTTAAGGTGTGCACCATGCTACTTAACCTCACACAGCTACCACCACGGAGTGTATACTCGGAAGTGTACGGGGTGCTACTCGGAAACAATCACACGGCTAAATGTGCCACATGTACAGAGGACAATACCTTGTAAGCTGAGTGCGCGGTTTCGTAGTCGTGCATCAGAAAGCACAGGTCGGCGAGCTTGCGCAGCTGCATTTCGCACGAAACTGGATCGAAGTGAGGACCTTCTCGGTTGAACCGGGAAGCGGCTGCAGCGTCGTTCTTGCCGCCCAACCAGTAGCTCACCATCTTTCCAAGCTTGCCTGAGTGGGGTGAAATGTTAGTTTAAGAGAGAGAGAGAGAGAGAGGGAGAGAGAGAGGGAGAGAGAGAGAGAGAGAGAGAGAGAGAGAGAGAGAGAGAGTGGCCCGCTTCGAGCAAAAAAGAGCCGAGAGTGAAAGGCGGACCTTGTCTCTTGTATGAAACGGACATGTTCAAGGACTTGCCGCGGCGAGTGAGGTGTCCCGCCAAAAAGTCAGGGCCCGGAAGGACCCAGGGGATCTCTCTTTCTTTCTCTCTTATCCGCCCCTCGAACGCGCCACACACTCTGAACTGTATGCTCATCAGGTCAGCTACATGCTCGATGACTGGAGTGAAAAGGGTGGTCTCCGGTGGGCAAACGGGCGTCGAGCTGGCCTCGACGTGGCCCAACAGCTGGGCCTTAGCGTAGGTGGATGGTGCCCGAAGGGCAGAAAAGCCGAAGACGAAGCTGGACCCCAAATCGCCTGAAAAAGGGGGGTCGTCAGAAACCCAAAACTGGAACCAACCACTTCGGTGTGCCGGTGGCACACCCGCTTTGTTTGTGCGTGCCGGTTGATCGTTTTCCCACTTGTATTTACCCTGGACAACCCGCAAGATTGTTAGTACTAAAACGAACAGGCACGGAGCACGAGCGGAGAAACGCTTTAACCTACGTGTGTTCTTTTTTAGCTGTAACAAATACTGTCTCCAGGGAAGCAGAAATTGGTTGTCGCAAAAAAGGGCTGAGAGTGAAAGCGGACCTTGTCTCTTGTCGGAAACGGACATGTTCAAGGACTTGACGCGGCGGGTGAGGTGTGGTAGCAGCGTGAGCTCGATGTAGGTGCTCATGAGGGTGGAGAGCGTGGCCTCATCGTCCAGCGTCAACAGCCGCCCCAGGTGCGGCAGGTGCTCTTCGGCGTGCGGGGTTTGGTTGTCGATGGTCGCGTCGACCCGCCACTTGTCCGGGCTGCTCTGCTGCTCTCCGGACCGGTTCCCGTTGATTTTGAGCAGCTTGCAGTACTGCGCGCCGAAGGTGGCCTTCATGTCGCTGAACACCTTGTCCACGCTGGACTGCCGCAGGGACGCGTCGAGGTCTTGGACCAGTATGTAGTAGTGCAGCAGGTTCTGGGCGTCGACTGCCGCATTGACGAACTCCTCGGTGCTGGGAGAAGAGAGGCCCTTCAGCTCCGTTATGGCGTCCGCGCTGCTGGCCGAGACCGCCAGGATGCAGCCGACGGGGTGGTCGAGGGTCTCGAAACTCGTGAACCGGCAACTCAGCGAATACTCGTCCTTGAACCGCTGCAGCAGCGGCGAGGTAAGGTCTGCGACGATGTTGTTCATCGCCTCGGGGTCTATGTCCGGGCGCGTCGGATCACTCTGCTCGGCCAGCTGTGTTTTGGGAGGAAAGTCTTAGTTTAATGTTTAGGCAGGACACTGCCTCTCATGCATGGGACTTTCGGTCCTGTTCCGGTGCTATCACAACTTTCTGGTTTCATTGTTCGTCGAGGGGGGGAAAATCTGAGTTGTGTTGCTGGGTGCCGCCCGGCGAACAGCAGGCGGACCCGTACACGCGGGGAGCCTCGCTGCCTCACACTCTCTCTCTGGCTGTGGGTCAGCGGAAGAATATGGAGTGCAAGACTCCATAAATAGGATTCTGTCACCTTGAGGGAATGGTCCTCTGTACTATTTTCATTGCACAACGGTATTGTGCGCACTTCGTTCTTTGTCTCGGGTTGCTCGTAAACGCAGACCACACAGTGGAGTTCAGCCTCAGACGTAAGACGTAACGAGGACGTGTTCGCGGCACACCAGACAGGCAGGTGTGATACAACCAAAACGCGACTGACAGCACACCCGGAAAGCGGGTGAGACACCCGCTTTTTACCTCCAGTTCTAGCTCCAGCTTCTGGCCATCCGCAATCCGCCAAAGCTGGGGGGGTGTGAAAGAAACAGTTACATACCGAAGAGACCGTGGCCTCCCAGTCCTGCAACCGCCGACGGTGCGCTGGTAGGTTGAAGTCGAGGTTGCTGCGGGCGAGCTCTGTGAACCATTGCACACGTACCTCGTCGCTCGTGCTAGGCAGCGATCCATACGCGGACAGCCGTATTCTGTGCGATTTTGATCGGTTGTTTAGCGTTTTTTGTGGTTTAGAGGTTCGGTGTTTTAGGGTCTCCGTTGACCATTGAGGCTGTGAGGCGGGTTGTATGAGGGTAGTAGGTATGCTTATACACTTTAACTACGGCTAGCCATGTTTGTAAGTGTTGCGACCGACTTTTTATTATGGAAACCCCCACGGTTGTTTGTGCGTACGTGTGTAAACCCTGTTTTGAGTGATTTCACACAGCACGCTGCCATCCGACACTTTTTGATATAGACAAGCAAGCTTGTGGCCGGTGGCACACCCGCTTTGTTTGTGCGTGCCGGTTGATCGTTTTCCCACTTGTATTTACCCTGTGTGTATTCAGGTAAATATAAAATCGAATTCTGATCAACCACCAAAACACGCTGCCTACGTCTTTTTAGCCTGCACAATACATTGAAGGGCAACCCACAAGATTGTTAGTACTAAAAAGTGACGGTTGGCAGCGTACTGTAACATTACCAAAACGGGAGATAACACATGCGCACAAACAAAACTGTTTTGTCCAACGGGTCTGCCGGTATCTTAGAGGCTCTGGTTGACCATTGAGGCTGAAAGTCGGGTTGGGGTTCTGCCATCAATCCTCCTTCGTTTCCTTTGTTCCGGTCGCTGATTCCATTTTCTTGACCCTCTTCTTCACGCTTTTTCGTCGTCTTGTTGCTTTTTTTTCACAGTGTTTCACAGTGTCTCACGTGGTTCCACTTTCATACACATACGTTCCCAAGAGCGACTGGTGATATCATGTGAAAGACATGGGAATTTTTGTGAAATTTGGTGTGTCTCCAATGTAGCCGGCCACCCCATAGTATTGAGTTCTTTAAAGCGCACGTGCCATCAAGGCAGGCGAGCACTGTTCACGGGCTAGTGTTACTTTATGACGTCGTCCATCGGGAGAGTCAACGATGATGAGGATGAGGTCAAACTGGTCATTTCCGAGTCAAGTTCTATTCCTGCTAGCTTTCGCGGTGCGGTCTTTCCGGGCCGTTTTGGCTGTTTCCGGGTCGACGATGGGGAAGAAGTCAGGCATTCCATTTCGTGATCGAGCGTCGTGGTGTTCGCGGCCTGCCGCGATCGCTTCGTTCTTCGTGTCTTCACTTTCTTAACTTTTTGCCCATCATAGAACATTCGCTAACTTTGTGCCCATTATAGAACTGTTTTTAACTTTTTGCCCCTTCTCGATAACGTTGTGCCCATTATAGAACATTCGCTAAAAATCGTCGTCTTGTTGCGTTAGTGGGGAGTCATTTGCATGCAAATGAGTACCACACAATGCCAGCTTTTCACTACGTGACTCCGAAAGCGCGGCGCAACTCTAGTCGGCTGCAACTGTTGTTGGCAGTTGCTCACGATCTCATAATCCGAAAAGGAATCGGAGTCTTCGCTTTCTCGCTTGCGCCGATAGGCACGCCGCGATGCGGAGGACGCGAGTAGCCGGGAAAAGCCGGCGGGAGGGCGCGATCGTCGTGTGACCCGTGGAGGGTCGGAACCAGAATCAGTAAAAGGGCCCGAGTCAGGGCCTGCCATCGAAGAGGGCCGGGCGGGGCCGGGTGGGCGCGGTGTGTTCGGGCCGGCGAGGCCAGTGCCGTCGTCGCCGAGATCGGCGCGTCGTCGTCGTCGTGCGCGCAGCGCGGCTGCGGGAGAGGCCGTGGGGGTGCAGGGCGCGGGTCGCTTCCTGCCTGCTGGCGGGGGGGCGCGCTTCGGGGGCGACTTCGTCGTCCGCCTCCTCCGGCCACGGCTGGTAGGTGTTCCAGGTGGGGACGGCGCGCGCCGCTTCCGGCCTGTGAGGCCGTCGCTCTCGCCTAGGCTGCGACCGCCACCGCCGCCGCCGCCGCGATCCCCGCCGCGTCCGCTGCCGCGACCGCCGCCGCGTGCGCGGCCGCGACCAGTGCCGCGGCCGCCGCCACCGTCTCCGTCACTGTCGTCTCCGCCGCCTCGGCCGCCGCGGCCGCGGCCACGGCCGCGGCAGCGGCCGCCACGACCACCGCCACCCCCGTCGCCACTGCTGCTGTCGCGGCCAGCACCACCCCTGTGATGCCCCCGTCCGCAGCACGCGTCAGCGTTCGGGCAGGTCCCGCATCGCGTCAGCCGATGCGCCCGGCAGCACTGAATGCGCAGGCCGTCGTCCGGTTGGTGGTGCACCTGGCAGCACTGGTCCACTACAAGGCTGTAGTTTCTCCGCATGCCCGAGCACATTGCGCACTTCTGCTTCGCGCACGCGTGACAGACGGACTGTGAGCGGAGCAGGGGGTCTGCCTGCGACTCCGGGACGAGCACCGGGAGGCGTGGTCGTTGCGGCATTGGTGTGGGCTCGGCCCAGCGCGCCGAACGCTGCGCTCGCCTCGTCGCGTCATAGAGCGGGAACACGTCCCCGCCCCAGTTCTTCCCGTCCCCGAGCGCCGCACGCGGGAAGTTCATCTCCAAGACTTCGAACGTCTCCTCCCCCCCAGCGAAATGTGGCCGCGGTGTCAGACCACCCCACAGCATCGGCGCCCCCAGCGTCCTCATCGAGCCCACCCGGTCTTTCCGTTCGGCCGGAAGCGGCGACGGCAGCTGCAGTTCCCGACACAGGCGGCACAGCGTCGCTAGCATCGTCCAAAGGGTTTTCCCCCTTCGGTTGGCGGCGAGGTTCGGGGGGCCCAGGATGTCGTGCCCGGTGAAGACCTCGAAGTCGACGGCCAACTCGATGTTCGACACTTCGCCAGTGTCCGTCCACTGCAATGCCGACAGCCAGCCCTTCATCGCCCGCATCGTCCGTCCCCCATACGGCCACTTCGGCGGCTCATCCGGTAGGCGCCCGAAGTCAAACAGGTGATGGACCGCCGGCCGCGACGTTGCCGCCCTCCAGGGGTGGATCGGCTGTACCGCTGCCAGACGGCCACGCTCTGACTCTTCGCGCGCCACGTACACCGACGCCATGAAATGGTGCAAGGCCGCCGCGTCGACCGGCGCGCCTACCCCCGTGCACGCGCGTACAAGACGGCCACCGCGCACGGTCCGCCCGCATGAGCTCAGCAAAGCAGGGGCGGCGGCGAATCTCGTCGTACGCAGGGCACTCCCACCACAAGTGATCCGCCGTGTCGTGGGCGTGGCGGTCACAGTCCCTGCAACACCGGTCCGGCGGCGGGCGCCGCTCACCCGTGGAGGAGCCTCCGTCTTCGCCAGCCTGCTCGTCGAAGCTACCGGACGCATCTGATGCGGTCGACGTCGTCGACGACGCCGTCGTTGACGCGGGAGAGCTCGCCGAACCTTCCGATCCCGCCGCCTCTTCCCCCGCACGCGCATTCCGCCCCCACCGAGCCGCAAGGAAAACACCCCCGGACAGGATGACGGTCAGCGCGCGCCTCACACTGCCGTCGGCCGCCGTCAGACGCAGCCCGTTCGTGCGCCCGCAGTCTACCCCGGCCTGCACTCCGTCGTACGAAGGCCGCTGTCGCGCAAGCTGCATCCACACCTTCCGCCGCAGCTAACATTCGCTAAAAATCGTCACTTCGGGGACTCAATACCACAACCTTCAGGACGGGTTTTGGCCTGAATCTGGTCCAAAACTTGAACAGTACGGTTTCCTGCCCTGTCGGGGATGCGGGCTTCGAAGACTCCTGCTGGGGTCGCTTCCGCCCCCTCCTGGGAGGCGCGTCTTTGAGCCCGGCGGCTGGCGTGCGAGGAGGGGTTGATTGTGTGGGGATGATCTTCCCCTCTTGGGCGTCGATGATGATGCTGGTGAGGGCGGGGAAGTCAACTTCGAAGGAGTTGTCGTCGCGCTGGAGCTGGCGAGGTCGAGCGCCGTCCGCGTACGCTTCCGCGTCGCTGCTTTCTTGGCTGGGCGCTTCGGCCCCCGTCTGCTCCTTTTGTTAAGCAGCGGCTGCCAAAACTTACCGTGACACCCATGATCAAAGTAATGCGTAGTTTTGTTTTATTCTTTTACTTATTGTACCTTGGGTGCATGCTGCAGTCCAGCAAGACCGACTTCCTGCGAAACAAGCAACTAGCATGGGTCGCCCTACACAAGCTCAAAGCAACGTGGCGGTCAACGCTGGCGATGGCAACGAAGGCTTGGCTGTTTCGGTGTCTGGTTCTCAGCATCTTCCTGGCTGGAGCGGAAGCATGGGTGGTGGGGACCGAGTTACGTGCAGACGTGATAGAGGCGTACACGTGTATGGTCCGCTACGTGAAGGGGATCAAAGTGTACAGCCGTGACACGCGCATGAAGAACTCAGAGCTGATGGTCGGTTTCCCGAGGATCGAGGCGGTGCTGCAAGAGAAGCGTCTGCGGTTTGCAGCGCACTGCATGCGTTCTGATCAGCCGATTGCTGGCTTGATGTTCGCGGACCAGCTTCGGGCGAGACGAGTGGGGCGACCACTGCTGTCTTTCGAACGAGTAATCTGCAACGATCTCGCGGAAAGGGACCGGACAAAAATCCGGGAGTGGATGGAGGACCGGGAGGTCTGGGACGCAAAGGTGAAAGAAGTCGTCGCGAACACACTCAAGAACGTCGAAGAGCCGCCGCGCAAAGTACGGAAGCTCATACGGCCCCGGGGGCAAGGCTCCGGACGACGACAGAAGACGACAACAACAGCTGCTGCAAGGAGACAACGACGCATTCTGGCCCTTCGCTACATCGATGAGCTGGTCTGCTCGGCGCCGCGGTGCCATGTCAAAACCTGCGCAGAACACTGCATCAATTGTCATTTTCCGCTGACAGCCCATAATCCGCTGTACCCCACACTGAGATGCCACCTTTGCGAAAGGTACACCTCATCCGAATGCTGTCACGGCTTGACAGTTTCTGCTGCCGCCGCACTTGAATCGTTTGAATGCAAACACTGCTCCGTTCTACTCCCGTATCTGCGGGGGTGAGACGACAACTACTACTACTACTACTACTACTACTACTACTTTTACTTGTTAGTTGCCGACAACTTTTTTTGTATTGAGGTGTCATTCAGATGTAAATCCAAAGCCGCCCCTTGTTAAGCATTGAGTTTTTTTAAGTACATGAGCCACTTGGATTAGCATGCACTGCCTCGAAGGCCAGGTTATCGGATGACGTCGTCACCTGCCATTGCGTCGTCAAGGTCGAGCATTTGTGGCGCTAGCGGGAATTGGCTTTCTTGCGATTCCAAAGACTGAGTCGGCGAGTACGAGGGCGGGCAGGAGTGCCCGTTTTCCACTTTCGAGGGCATTGGTGTGCCCGTGGTCCCCGGTCGTTTCTGAGAGCTGCTTGCCCTCGGTACCTTCTTCTTTCTTCGATGCACCTCTGAGTCGGGTGTGGTCGCCTTCGTCTTCTTCCGCTTGCGGCCGGCGATCGGGCCTTCCTTCGGGGCGGTTGTTAAGCAGCGGCTGCCAAGCCTTGCCGTGACACCTATGATCAAAGTAAAGGAGGAAAGTGGGCACACCCGAAAGATGAGAGAAGATACGGGTCACCCGTCGTTCGCGTGTGCACGTCTTTCTTCAGCGAGCAGAACGGCCGCAGGAGGTCGATGAAGCCGAGGTGGTTCTTCTTGCAGGCGATCTCCGCCCCCTCCGTCGAGAGGACCAGGACCGTCGGCCGGTACCTCTGCTCGACAATGTCCCGGGCGTACTGCGCCATTTAAGCCGTGTCGCGTCCGTGCACCCCCCTCCTGCGGCCCTACCCTGGGGAGGGGACCCCCTTGCAGGTCCTTCCGCCCTTCCCTTTCCGCGCCCCCGCCCGCGGTCGCTACCCGCGGCGCCGGGGTGCTGCCGTGGCTGCCGCCGCCGCCGCCCTGCCGGCAGTTGGGTGGCCGACGACAACGCCCGTCGGAGCCACGGTAAGCCTGCTTGCTAAAGCCCTCCGGACTTCCCGACCGGCCCCCTTCCCCCCCTCCTGAGTGGGGGTTTTTATTTGCAAGGTGTCGAAGTGGGTCTTTTTTTGTTATGAAATCCAGGTTTACCTATGTTTCGGGCTGCAGTACATTTACATCCGTTGAGATTTTGCAACTAGCAGTCTCCTCAAGTATTTCCTACAAAGCAGGTGCTTATTCAAGAAAACGATTTTGGAACAATTGCTGCGCCTACGCTTGCAGCTTGCGATGTGCTGACCCCTACCAGCCGGCAGTTGGGTGGCCGACGACAACGCTCGTCGGAGCCACGGTAAGCCTGCTTGCTAAAGCCCTCCGGACTTCCCGACCGGCCCCCTTCCCCCCCTCCTGAGTGGGGGTTTTTTTTTGTTATGAAATCCAGGTTTACCTATGTTTCGGGCTGCAGCACATTCACATCCTTTGAGATTTTGCAACTAGCAGTCTCCTCAAGTATTTCCTACAAAGCAGGTGCTTATTCAAGAAAACGATTTTGGAACAATTGCTGCGCCTACGCTTGCAGCTTGCAATGTGCTGACCCACAACGCCCGTCGAGCCACGGTAAGCCTGCTTGCTAAAGCCCTCCGGACTTCCCGACCGGCCCCCTTCCCCCCCTCCTGAGTGGGGGTTTTTATTTGCAAGGTGTCGAAGTGGGTCTTTTTTTGTTATGAAATCCAGGTTTACCTATGTTTCGGGCTGCAGTACATTTACATCCGTTGAGATTTTGCAACTAGCAGTCTCCTCAAGTATTTCCTACAAAGCAGGTGCTTATTCAAGAAAACGATTTTGGAACAATTGCTGCGCCTACGCTTGCAGCTTGCAATGTGCTGACCCCTACCAGCCGGCAGTTGGGTGGCCGACGACAACGCCCGTCGGAGCCACGGTAAGCCTGCTTGCTAAAGCCCTCCGGACTTCTCGACCGGCCCCCTTCCCCCCCTCCTGAGTGGGGGTTTTTATTTGCAAGGTGTCGAAGTGGGTCTCTTTTTGTTATGAAATCCAGGTTTACCTATGTTTCGGGCTGCAGTACATTTACCTCCTTTGAGATTTTGCAACTAGCAGTCTCCTCAAGTATTTCCTACAAAGCAGGTGCTTATTCAAGAAAACGATTTTGGAACAATTGCTGCGCCTACGCTTGCAGCTTGCAATGTGCTGACCCCTACCAGCCGGCAGTTGGGTGGCCGACGACAACGCCCGTCGGAGCCACGGTAAGCCTGCTTGCTAAAGCCCTCCGGACTTCTCGACCGGCCCCCTTCCCCCCCTCCTGAGTGGGGGTTTTTATTTGCAAGGTGTCGAAGTGGGTCTCTTTTTGTTATGAAATCCAGGTTTACCTATGTTTCGGGCTGCAGTACATTTACCTCCTTTGAGATTTTGCAACTAGCAGTCTCCTCAAGTATTTCCTACAAAGCAGGTGCTTATTCAAGAAAACGATTTTAGAACAATTGCTGCGCCTACGCTTGCAGCTTGCAATGTGCTGACCCCTACCAGCCGGCAGTTGGGTGGCCGACGACAACGCCCGTCGGAGCCACGGTAAGCCTGCTTGCTAAAACCCTCCGGACTTCCCCCCTTCCCCCTCCTGAGTGGGGGTTTTTATTTGCAAGGTGTCGAAGTGGGTCTTTTTTTGTCGAACGCTTACGCCCGCCATGAAATCCAGATTTGCTGCAGCACATTTACCTCCTTTGAGGTTTCGCAACTAGCAGTCTCCTCAAGTATTTCCTACAAAGCGGGTGCTTATACAAACCACCGTCAAAACAAGCTTTTTACAAAAAAATCACCGTCTCTTTTCGTGGGCACGCGACTAAACCGGTTCATCCTGATAGACCATTGTGTACCGTGATGACAGACAGTTCCAAGCAACTCTATGGAGCTCCAGGGGATAGGGATGGACCTGATATGCCATGATGGGCCATGGTACACCGTGATGGTTTCAGGTTAGAATGCAGAATATCAGCAGCGATGACCTGCATTCCGTGGTACACCGTGATAGACAGCGGCAGGCAACTCGATGCAGTTCCAGGGAATAGGGGTGGACTAGCTTCCGATGATCAGGCTGGGCTTTCCACGGCATGCTTGCCTACAAAGAAACGAGGGAGACAAAATGTTCCTGATTCCAGCGCCAGGGGGGTGAGCGCCAGCCTCGGCGCGGGCGAAAATGGGGAGAAATAGAGCGACGCGCATCGTGGACATGCCTGCGCGCGCGAGGAGAGGAGCATGAGTGAAGTAGTCTGAGGTGGCCATCGCTCATTTCAGGCAGGCGCATGTGCGAGGTGACCGAATAGGTGAAACGCTCAGTACCCGGTGGAGCTCAGCCTTCAGATGCTGAAATAAATGCGGGAGTTGAAAAAGCGGGTGGCACACCCGCCTTTCGGGCGTGGATTTACACGCGTTCGCTTTAACTCTAACTTCTGAGGCTGGACCTCGCCGTGCAGGACGAAACTCTGAGCACGAGCAATTGCCACCTGAGAGTACTCTCGGACTAGGGTAGTGCGGTCAACAAAATGCTTTTGTTTTCCATTGTTGGTTTTCGACGGAGGCTATGAGGGGGAAAACTTAGTTTAATGTTTAGGCAGAACACTGCCTCGCATGCATGTTTGATGCTAGCATCAAGTCTTCGTCGAAAAAAGTGTAAAATAAAATAGGGGGGAGAGAAACAATTGTGTGCATGCTGGTCTGATCGACTCAGAAACAATTTGTCCCTAGCCCAAGGATGAAGAGTAGATGCATCGTTGCGATTTGCATCTTCTGCCGGGTGGAATCGCATCGTCGGGGTATTAGGCAACGTGCGCCGGGAAACAGCATCGTCGGGTGATCAGTCCACACGCATCTTCGTCGGTGAAGCACATGAGAGGCAGGGATTACTTGTAGATTCTGAGGTTCGGCCAACGATTTGGTCATGGCGTGCGTATATGCCCGCAAGCCCATCTCAGACTCAGCGACGAGCAGGTCAAGGAGTCTAACGGCTGTCTCTTGCTGCCGTAGATAGCGTACTGCGGAGGTGTGGAGGTGTCGCCTCGGGTGGGAAACGCATCGTCGGTAGATTAAGCAACGTGCGCCGGGAAACAGCATCGTCTGGTGATCAGTCCACGCGCATCTTCGTCGGTGAAACATCGATAAAGACCAGGGGGAGCGACATGAGGGGCAGGGATTACTTGTAGATTCTGAGGTTCGGTCATGGCGTGCGTATATACCCGCAAGCCCATCTCAGACTCAGCGACGAACACGGGTCAAGGAGTCTAACGGCTGTCTCTTGCTGCCGTGGATAGCGTACTGCGGAGGTGTCTCCTCGGGTGGGAAACGCATCGTCGGTAGATTAAGCAACGTGCACCGGGAAACAGCATCGTCTGGTGATCAGTCCACACGCATCTTCGTCGGTGAAGCATCGATGAAGACCAGGGGGAGCAGCATGAAAGGAATGCAGCCTGTGGGGGCAGAGATTACTTGCGGATTCCGAGATTCGGCCAACAGAGATTACTTGCGGATTCCGAGATTCGGCCAACAATTTGGTCACGGCGTTGCGTACATGCCCGCAAGCCCTCAGACACAGTTCTTCTACCAGCACGGGCCAAAGGGCCAAGGAGGCTAATGCCTGCCTCTTGTTGCTGTGGATAGCGTGCTGCGGAGGTGCCGCCTGTATCCATTTCAAAGGAGGCTGGACGGGACAACACGGTGGGTCCAGCCTCAGGAGCTGGAGTTAAAACTGGAGTTAAACCCGCTGTCACATCCGCTTTTGCGCGAACAAACGTTCGTTGAACGCAGTGTCTATTCGGTTTTACGCAAAGCTAGATTCAGGACGCAAGCGAAACGCCACGGTTTGCGGCGACGAACTCCTGATTTTCTCCAGTATGTCTGTATTTGTTTGTGCGCACTTACGGGATAGTACGCTGCCATCGATCTGTTTTTGTTCTTGACAAACTGCATTTATTAGACACAAAAGAAGTCGAGTACATACACGCGAAAACAGTTGCGTATCCGAAATAGTCTACGCTCCATCCAGCTACAGCAAAGCCAAGGAGCCGGGACACGTCGTCGGAGCACTGTGCGCGTTTATGACTTTTGAGTTTTTCAGGGGAACAACAAGGATGGTTAGGCGGGAGATTCTTGGTAGAATGGTTTGGGGGCAACCTAGGGCAGTGATGGGTGCGCACGCGTGCGCGCCGATTTTCACAAAAAACTCGAGGAACTGCCTTGTGCTCATTTCGAAGAAGGTTAGAGGGAGCATCCCTCTAGCCTCCTTCGAGCCTCCTTCGAAATGAGCACAACTACAAAGTGGGTCTTTTTTGTTGAACGCTTACGCCCGCCACTAACCCAGATTTACCTGTGTTTCGTGTGGGGCTACAGCACTTTTACCTCCTTTGATCTATCGCAACTGGCAGTCTCCTCAAGCATTTCCTACAAAGCAGGCGCTTATACAAAAAAAGTGCGCACGGTCGCACGGCGCAGTGAAGCCAAACGGCGGTTCAAAACAAATTTTGTGCCTTATATCCCGAACCGGGATATAAGGGCACAAATTTGCTTTGGCCGGGACACAAAGGGGGGGGGTCGAATAATAGCACCTGTGTTATTATTCGATTTGTCTGATTGATAGTGAGGGAATATGATCGTTAGGCTAATCTTCTCCCAAACACGCTGCCAGCGTTCTCTTTCGTGTTTACAAAGCATTGTTACTACAAAAAAAAGTTCCGGATAGCCGAACAGTAGCAGGATCAAGTAGTGGTAGTGTTTTTAGACAACCAAACGTGCGTCAAATACTGTTATTATTCGACCCCCGGCAATACACCAAAAAGAATCCACACCTGGAGGATTATGAAGCAGCTCAAAGGCTGGGAGCAATTCGATACAGCGTCCATGAAGTACGCAAAGATGGCGGTGGTCACCAAGCCGCAGCCTGCACCCTGTGCGAGGATGGAGAGGCGCGGGTCCGCGAACAGGCTCACAAGGAAGAAGCCAGCACGTCCGACTAAGGCTACTCGGACAGCTTTGCCTGCCGGCAGTGCCCCGACAAGGAACGAAGAGGCGATGGAAGCGGCAGTCGACGCGGCAGCCCCGTAGGTTCCTATCCACGTTCCGACGTCGCTTGCGGGGTAGCCTGCAAAGGTGCTTTCGTGTTTCCGACGATCCCGGGGGCACTTTTTAAAGGGGGGGGGGTGGTTTGTCAGCTAACTTCGTGCAAGCGGCGGCAGGAGCGAAATCTACCAAACAGTATCCTTCGATTTTGTTTTGGTGTCTCGCAACTGTCGCTTCCCGGAACTGACTTGGACCGGGAGCAGAGTACCGGGTGCAGCGGGTGTTCTCGGCTGCATCTCTTGTGGTTCTGACCTGGTACACTCACCTCAGCATGGTGCCGTAGTAGGTGACTATCTGTCTATTTGGTATCGTTTGACCGACACACTTCTTCCGTGCTGCATGCAACTTGTAGCCATTCCTAATGAGAAGCCCATATTTCCCGAGGGATGTTTCGCTTCTCGTTTCCAGCAGTACATACTCCTTCGAGATTTCGCAGCTGGCAGTCTCCTCAAGTATTTCCTACAAAGCAGGTGCTTATACAACTAATGCTCGAGGGGCTGCCTTGTGCTCATTTCGAAGGAGGCTAGAGGGAGAAAACAATACAACTACAACGTGGGTCTTTTTTGTTGAACGCTTACGCCCGCCACTGAACCCAGATTTACCTGTGTTTCGTGTGGGCTACAGCACATTTACCTCCTTTGATCTATCGCAACTGGCAGTCTCCTCAAGCATTTCCTACAAAGCAGGTGCTTATACAAAAGGGGCTAGTCTAAGGTGTGGTCAATCCGGTGTCCCTGCTCAAAAAAAAGTGAAAATCATAGCGTAAAAAAACATTAAAAAGCATTTGTTTCTCGATTGGCAACGGTTTCACTACAGGTTTCGAGAGGACCTGTGGTATCCGTCGCAGCTGCTTCTGGGGAAGGGTTCGGAACTGGGGGATCTTCTGCAACACGAGCTCTGCAGGAGCTGGGTTTTGCTCCCTCATATAGGATGCATGGCCGCCTGAACGGCGTCTAGATTTCTTCTCTGCCCGCGCATGGCTCGCGTTTCTCTCCTGTCCTTCTTGGCCTCAGGCCGCAACCGCTGTCGACTACGCGGCTTCGTGCTGTCGGTGTTGCTTTTTGATTTGCATTTTGCCGACGGCTTCATCACATCCGATTTCCGCTAAGTAAAAACCCCTGTTGAACCCAGCCAAATCAAGAGAAAGCAAAGAAAATCATTAAAAAAAAGCATAAAAGTATAATGAACGTAAAATCATGCTGTTTTTGGCTTCAAAAAAAAGCGGAGAATCCGCTTTTTTTTTTTTTTTTTTTCGCTTTTTTATGGGTCACACCTTAGGCTAGTCTGACACCAGTTGTCCAACAGGGGTCAAAAGAGGGGGGCACACCCGAATCGAGCAGGTACGGCTTGTACATGGACATGGCAATTTTTTCGCCGGTCTTGACGAAGCAACCGAACAGCAGCAGCCCGGCGAAACCCGGGCCGCGCGGTCAACAGGGGTCAAAAGAGGAGGGCACACCCGAATCGAGCAGGTACGGCTTGTACATGGACATGGCAATTTTTTCGCCGGTCTTGACGAAGCACCCGAACAGCAGCAGCCCGGCGAAACCCGGGCCGTGCCGTCAACAGGGGTCAAAAGAGGGAGGGCACACCCGAATCGAGCAGGTACGGCTTGTACATGGACATGGCAATTTTTTCGCCGGTCTTGACGAAGCACCCGAACAGCAGCAGCCCGGCGAACCCGGGCCGCGCGGCGTCGCCGAGCGTCTCGCGGAGCACCGCCGGCAGCCGGCGGCGGCCGGCGGCGGCGGCGGCCGCCGCCGCGGGGCGCGGCTCGCGCGCGGCGGCGGCGCAGACCGTCGCGAGCAGGATCGGCGCGAACATGAACGCCCACACGCCGTGCCAGCCGAAGCGGCCGTACACCCGCCAGATTGGGGCCCCCGCGTAGAAGTGCCCAATCCGATACCCGACCACTTGCGCGGAGTTCAGCAGGGCGAGGACCACACGCGGCTTCAGGATCGAACCCCCTGTCCCCGGGAGGAGGAGTAGTGGTAGTGGTGGCGTCGCCGCATGCCCTCGTTCGGAAATGCTGGTGCGTGGCACTCCCGCGTCTTCGGCGGAAGACGCTCGATTGGTGCGATCATCTCCCTGCCAACCGTCGTCGCGGGAGCTTCGAGACGACGGCTCGGGGTGCAGCCGGTTCTTATGGATGGCGAGGAGGTTCATGGCGTATCCATCGACGGCGCAGTCTTCGACGGCGGTGGCGGTGGTGAACGCCAGCAGCGCTGCGACCATGGGGAGCGACACGCCGCCTGCCCCGTCGGTCAGGCACGCGCAGGCGGCGCAGGCGGCGAGCATGGCGAGGTGGGACGGCACGATCCAGCTCTTCTTCCGCCCGAAGGATTCGGACGCGTAGCAGTCGACCAGCGGGGCCCACACGAACTTCAGCAGCCACGGGAAGCTCAGCAAGCCCAGCCACCCGACCGCGGCGCGGCCGGCGTGGCTGCCGCCGTACAGCGCCAGCGGCAGGAAGTTGTCGATGAACCCGGCGGGGATGCCCTGCACCGCGTACAGCGCGAACACCAGCCCGATTTGGCGCAGCAAGTATCCGTCCGAGTCCTGCTGCGGCGAGGAGTCAGCCTTAGCGGGCTGTGCGTTAGCGGCGCCCCCCATCCCCTTTAATTAGCGGGAATGCGAGGCAGGCGGCACCCCCGCCCGGAAAAGGGGGGGTGTAGGGGGTCGGAAGTTGTCACGACCTTTGGTTATTATGTATTCCCAGAGTGAAAGTTCGCTTGAGGGTAGGATTTGAGGGGTGAGACTTTTGAAAAGAGGTGAAAAAAAGTGGGTTGAGCCACCTCTCAAGCCCCAAGAAAAACACTTCAAAACACATCGTTGTTTTGACACTTTCACCGACCGACAAGCTCGTTGACAGGCTTCGGATGCCCAACGGGGCCAAGCGAACTTCAGCAGCCACGGGAAGCACAGCAAGCCCAGCCGATCAACCTTTCCCGCTCGGGTTTTTCGGAAATGCCACAGTGACCGTACAATGACACCACGTGTACGGCTCCTTTACCTACACCTGTCGCGACACGTACATGCAAGAAGCGGGCCGATTCGTAGGCACGTTGCTCGGCTGAGTCAAAAGGCTCGACGATACATGCAGGCAAGCCTTTCTTGACGAAAATCGCGACTCCTGCACTACCTCCTGTAACCTGAGATGGGACCCTGTTGCCGCACTTCCGCCCAACACAGCAGCTGCCGAAGAAATGTGAAAACGGGAAAGGTTGCCACCTGCGTGGCTGCCGTCGTACAGCGCCAGCGGCAGGAAGTTGTCGATGAACCCGGCGGGGATGCCCTGCACCGCGTACAGCGCGAACACCAGCCCGATTTGGCGCAGCAAGTATCCGTCCGAGTCCTGCTGCGGCGAGGAGTCAGCCTTAGCGGGCTGTGCGTTAGCGGCGCCCCCCATCCCCTTTAATTAGCGGGAATGCGAGGCAGGCGGCACCCCCGCCCGGAAAAGGGGGGGTGTAGGGGGTCGGAAGTTGTCACGACCTTTGGTTATTATGTATTCTCAGAGTGAAAGTTTGCTTGAGGGTAGGATTTGAGGGGTGAGACTTTGAAAAGAGGTGAAGAAAAGTGGGTTGAGCCACCTCTCAAGCCCCAAGAAAAACACTTCAAAACACATCGTTGTTTTGACACTTTCACCGACCGACAAGCTCATTGACAGGCTTCGGATGCGTAGCAGTCGACCAACGGGGCCCAAGCGAACTTCAGCAGCCACGGGAAGCACAGCAAGCCCAGCCACCTGCGTGGCTGCCGCCGTACAGCGCCAGCGGCAGGAAGTTGGTCGATGAACCCGGCGGGGATGCCCTGCACCGCGTACAGCGCGAACACCAGCCCGATTTGGCGCAGCAAGCACCCATCCGAGTCCTGTCGCGGCGGCAAAGGGCAGGAGTCATCCTTGGCAGACTCTGCGTTAGCGACGCCCCCCATCCCCTCAATTAGCTGGAATAAGCTCGTCAGTGGCAGCTTTGAGGCGAGCAATTACACCTTGCCTTAGGACCGACTGACCCATGTCCAATTGCTGTTGACACGGAAACCTTCTCCACTTCGGCCTTCAATGTTCTCCATTGAATATTCGCTACTACAACCAAGATCTGCACTCATCCACGCTCCATCGAGGCTCACGCCAACGACTTCGCGGCGTGGACCACGCACTCCTACGCACGCCTGGCTTTGTGTGGCTTTGTGATACCAGTACGCGGCCAACTATGGGTGGATCGCTTGAGCATCATCCATTTTCGGGACCGGTGCATTCGGCAGGTGAGTTGTTACACACTCATTATCGGATGCCGACTAGAGATACGATCGAGGACTGCCCCTTTGAAAGCTGAAGAATGAATAGAATGATCATGCATCAATCTAGGCTTGACACGATACAATCTCTGGTATCGGGGAATCTTTGATTCGTCAGATTTTCCTCGGTCCAGTCTGGTTTGAGTGACAAGAAACCTGGTTGATCCTGCCAGGCGGGCGCATACACTTTTCATAACGATGGCGTTGCGCGCTGCGAAGTCATCCATAATTTGCCAGAGCGTCACGTTGCGTCGCCCGTAGATTCTCGCCAGACTTTTTTTTCAAATGTGGATTGAGCCACTTTTCTGAGTCCGAGCTAGCGGCTAGAGTCAGCCAGTCTCTTAAACTCCCCTGGATCTCACAGGCCTCGCTGCATGATACCAACCCAGTGAAAACACTGTGATGGACTTCCGCTACATGGGCTAACTAGGCCGTGGTGAATGCGAACGCGAAGAGACAAGGAACGCATCGGGCAAAGGAAGCTGCGTGAGTGTGAGGGCTGGCTCTAAGGGGGCTAGCGTTTTGCGAAAGGCGCGGACGGAAACAAAAAGCGGGCGGCGGGGGCCATTTCGGCGAATGCCGCCGAGCAGCTGGCGAGTTGTCAGGTCAGCTCCGCTTTTGCACCGAGGAGATCTGGGAACTGCTGTGGATCTAAATCGGGGTTGCCAACCTCCTCGCGGTGGTCCCCGTCCACGTGTGCAAGCACGGCTCATGGCAACACGTGCACAGTGCGCTGCTCAGGGTAGTTGAAGGCCTGTCCGTAGTTCCGAGGGACGATAGTACCAATGCAATCTCTTACTAAGCTGTAAGCGGGCAGCGTGACCACGCCACGCCATTCCTGGCAAAACTAAACAAGTTCGTTCTGCCTCATACTAGAACCTACGCGGTGCACTAGTCATGCGAAAAAGACAGGCGCTTCGTTTTGTTTGTGCGTGCCGGGTGATCATTTTCCCACTTGTATTTACCCGAGTTGGGCTAAGACGCTGTTGAGCAGCGCGTCCAGCAGGTCGGCTGCTCGAGGGCCAGTGGTCTCGACCTGGGCTCGCAATACTCCGATTGTGGCTTCGAGCCACCGGCAATGGAGCCAAAACACGCTCCTCTGCTCACAGGAAGTAGTCTGGTGTCTTGTTGAGGATGTCCTGGCCGTCTCCCCGAATAGGAGCCGGATCGAACTGGAAGAAGGACAAGTTCATGTTTTCGTCGACTTCCATCAGGGCGGCCTGTGTGTTTATGTGAGCTAGAGTTCGTGGTTTTAAAGTGAATAACGTCTGAAGCGATGGCCCTTTCTTCAAGCTTCGGTCACGCTGCATTTTTGGTCCTGAGGCTCCTCCGAGGGTAGGTGGGGTGCTCACCTTTCTGTCCTTCAAGCCACAGACAGAACATACACATCAGCACGACACCTGAATGCCTGCAGAACAGGACACCGAGTGTAAGCCAAGCCAGACTTGGGTGGCTGTGGCTCGTCATAGTCAGGACCATCCATGCTGCAAGAGTACAGGTTGCTTTTTGATCCTTCGATGTCGGCTCTTCCCCACCTAGACAAGCAGAATTGTCTAAGGGTTGGATTGTTCACCCACTAACAGGGAACGTGAGCTGGGTTTAGACCGTCGTGAGACAGGTTGGTTTTACCCTACTGATGGAGAGAGAGCCCATCGGGCCAGCGCATTCCGACAGCAATACGAGGTAGTACGAGAGGAACTCCCGTTTCTAGTCCCTGGTATCTACGGTTGTTCGATCGGACAGTGTCGTGATGCTACCACTGGATGGATTATGGCTGAACGCTCTAAGCCAGAGGAAAATCTGTCTCGGGGGACAAGGCCTCTACTACGTGTCTGTGTGCCTGCGACTTACTACAACGCGCCGCCTTCTTTCCCGGGGTGAAGATCTTAGTGTACCGTTTACACACAGGAGGGCGAGGAACGGACCTGGTTGCCGCATCGATAGCAGTAGTTGGGTGCTGAGAAGATCGTGACGACGTTCTGGTTGTGACACCAATTGTAGCCCTGTTTTTGGTTTCGGTTCGATGAGAGGACCCTTTTTGAACGGCAGTGGGTTGTGCAAGGTGTGGCAAGTTTGTAGCGTTTTTCGGTTTCGTCAAACATGAGGGACGATTCATCCTCCATTGTCGAAGGGGTGTTTTTTTGTTGTTGTGTTGTTGGGCTATTTTCAATTTTCTCTTACCTGATGCTCAATCGTACCAGGGGGAAGCTAGGAATCGCTTCTCGGCTTCATACCCGGTTTGCCCGGGTTTGGCCGTGGAGATCTCCTTTTTAGCGCAGTGTGGTAAATGTAGCGACGTCGACATGAATCGGTCATGTGCCAGTGACAAAGCAAAGGTCAAGATCGTTCCTCTCCCATGGACTCGTTCAGATCCGAGTTAGCATACTCGTATGCGCTCAATCAAATGGTCAAGGTTGAGGAAAGCTCGGTCGTAGAGTTGCTATCGAGGACTGTCCCTTTGAAAGCTGAAGAAAGTGGTGGCGCTGCAGCGGTGCTTTATCGTGGGATGGGTACGTCCTGGTTGTGGCATGACTACATGGCTACATGACTATGACTACATGACTGCATGAGGAACCCCGACGGAGCTTCGCACAGAAAGGCCACACCTCCATCACAAGCTGGTGAGCACGAGCTACGAGCGTGAGATTGTTGTTGTGGTTGAACTGCTGGGTGATGTCAGCGCCAAAGGTGTACCCCGCGCCGCGCGGGGAGACCCCCCAGCCGGGCTTGTCGTCCTCGTGCGGATCCGACCACAGAAGGTCGCACATCGGGCCTTCGTGCGGCGTTTCCTGCACCCGTTCCAGCTGCCGGATGTTGTCGAGCGTGTCCAACGACGGCGACAACCCTCCGTGGAGGCAGAATATCGAATCCTCGATTACCGCCGTCAGCGGCATGAAATCAAACAGCTCCGTAAACTGGTTCCAGACGGACACCGATCCGTACTTCCGCATGCACTCGTCATAGAAGCCGTATACCTGCTCGTAAGTAGTAGGTACTAGGTTTCAGCTTAGTGTGAGTTTGATCAAAGAGACCAGCCACAGTCAACGCCGCGTGGGTGCGGGCTATTGATATTAATCATCATGGTTTCGAACCCCCGATGCGCGTAACCTGGAAGCACCCAGAGGGTGCCGGTGGTACAAAGGTGCAGTTGCCCGCATCCATTCGGCAATCGCATCAGGGAGTGACGCTACCCACTTGGACAAGGTGTCCTGCTGCTCCGTTCCGGCTTATTCACCCCATACTTCGTATCAGCAACCCCGTTGTGAGATTCGCAACAAATCAAGGGGTCTGTTCAAAAACTCGAGGGATTGTCTCGTGCTTACTTCGACGGGGGAGAGAGCAATACAACTGCAAAGTGGGTCTTTTTTGATGAACGCCTACGCCCGCCAATGTACTCGGATTTCGCTGTGTTTCGTGTGGGCTGACAGCACATGTACCTCCTTTGAGATTTCGCAACTGGCAGCCTCCTCAGGTATGTCCTACAAAGCAGGTGCTTATACAAAAAGAACAAGAGCTCGTCACTAGCACAACCGCTCATGCAAAAACGAATCAGAGTGTCTCGTCGCTTCTTCGTCGAGCTAGATTCAGGACATAAGTAGAAACGCCACGGTTTGCGGTGACGAGCTTAGTTGCACATTGTTTGGCATGAAAGAACCCCCCATGTGTTGTGGGCTGGCAGACCTGCGTGATTTGCCTGCTTTCGTGGTTGCCGCGCAAGATGGTGACACGGTCCTTGAAGCGGACTTTGAGGAGAAGGAGGAGGCTGAGCGTCTCGACGGAATTGTACCCCCGGTCGACGTAGTCGCCCATGAACAGGTAGTTGGTGTCGGGTGCCCTGCCCCCTATCTTGAAGAGCTCGATCAGATCGTGGAACTGCCCGTGCACATCGCCGCATACGGTGACAGGCGCACGGACCATGTGCACGTTGCTTTCCATGCTGAACACATCGCGCGCACGCTCGCAGAGCAACGTGATCGTGTCTTCGGGGAGAGGCTTGCACTCTTGGTACAGGTTGGATATCAGCTGATCGACATCGAAGCCGGAGTCCATCGTCGGCCGTTGCGTAGTTTCGTTGCTTTTTCTTTCGTGTGTGTGTGTGTGTGTGTGTGTGTGTGTGTGTGTGTGTGTGTGTGTGTGTGTGTGTGTGTGTGTGTGTGTGTGTGTGTGTGTGTGTGTGTGTGTGTGTGTGTGTGTGTGTGTGTGTGTGTGTGTGTGTGTGTGTGTGTGTGTGTGTGTGTGTGTGTGTGTGTGTGTGTGTGTGTGTGTGTGTGTGTGTGTGTGTGTGTGTGTGTGTGTGTGTGTGTGTGTGTGTGTGTGTGTGTGTGTGTGTGTGTGTGTGTGTGTGTGTGTGTGTGTGTGTGTGTGTGTGTGTGTGTGTGTGTATGTGTATGATGCTACCGACGATCAACCGAAGTTGACGCGGCGGTCCGGTGCTCGTGGATCGTTTTCTTTTCGCGTTTCTTGAACGTGTTGCCGGTGCCCCACCTGATTTGTTGCCAGTGCATGAGCGTGTCACGTTGCCTTCCGTGCTGGACATATTGCGTGCCGAGAGAGCCACGTGTCTTCACAGATCTTGGAACTGTTTCTGTAAGTAAGGAGCAGCTCCCAGCATCCCATCATTCGATAAGTAAAGTGACGACAAGAGTAGTGGTATTTCGATCGCGCCGCAGTATCTGTGGAGATGCACCGCGTGTCACTCCTTCGGTACGTTCGATGCTATTCCTCAGGACAAGGTTAGGTTAGGTTAGGCGATTCTCCTCCGAACTTCTCACGTTGCTTTTCGTGCCGGGCATGACACATTGCGTGCCGAGAGAGCTGCGGGTCGCAGAACTGTTCCTAAGCAAGCAGTGCTTCGGTCGCGCCGCAGTACCTGTCGAGTTGCGCCGAGGGTCACTTCTTCGCTACGCTTCGGTACTGCTTCTCAGGACAAGGCTTCGTGTGTTACCTTAAGTTTGCGTCCTCGTTCGTGTGCTGGCACTCTAAAAAATCGGAACAAGCGAGAAGAAATGACAACGACGACACGTGTACAGCAAGGGATACTTCCCGGCTCTAAAAAAAAGAAAGGCGCTTCGTTTTGTTTGTGCACGCCGGTTGATCGGTTTCCCACTTCTGAATGGAGGCTAACCCTCAGAGGTCGAGATCGCGGTGTGCGGAGAGCATCGCCCTTCGAGAACTTGCGCTGGAAGCATTGGACGGCCGTTTAGCTACTTCTTTGTGGCAGAGAGAGGCGCGGACGTGTCAACAGCAATTGGAAGAAACCGACGCACTTCGTTCATTTCTCTTCCCGTCAGCTTGTGATACTGACACGTGGGTAGCGCCACCTCCCCTTGCGAGCTCTCGGATCAACCCGCGTCTGATGCCGGTACCGGGAACGCCTACGTACAAGCTCGGCTGGCCTCTTGGACGAAGGTGGGGAATCGTGGCTCCTCCGTCAGGCATTATCGGATGCCGAAGGTGGGTTCACAGCCCTGATATTCAGACCTACAGCTCTACAGGTTCATACGCGGGAGGTGCCCAAGAACCTCCTTCGATCGGTCAAGGGAGCCCCAGCCTGGCACGCCGGCTCGTGCCGTTTTTCCGCCGCTCCTGCTCGGACACGATGGCGAGGATTTGGTCGCGCGACAGGACTCCCCAGTCGAGGTCGAGCGAGTTCCAGTGCGCGACGATAGTCTCGAGAGGCGATGGAAGTCGTCTCGCTGGCCGCTGATTAAAGGCACCGGTTGGGTGCTAGTCGGGTTCCTCCATCCTAGGACGTCGCGACCGCCGTGTCCACGAAGCATACCGGAAGGTCGACCTGCAGGTACTATGCTGCCGAAGGTAGGTTACTGCCCTAATCTTCAGCTCTCTGGTACAGCTATGAAGCGTCGGCGGGTTCATGTGAGGACGGTGCCCAAGAACCTCCTTCGACCGGTCAAGGGAGCCCCTGCCTTGCACGCCGGCTCGTGCCGTTTTTCCGCCGCTCCTGCTCGGACACGATGGCGAGGATTTGGTCGCGCGACAGGACCTCCAGTCGAGGTCGAGCGAGTTCCAGTGCGCGACGATGGTCTCGAGAGGCGATGGAAGTCGTCTCGCTAAAGGCACCGGTTGGGTGCTAGCCGGGTTCCTCCATGATTTCCACAGGGCGTCGCGACCCCCGTGTCCACGAAGCATCCCGGGAGGTCGACCTGCAGGTACTACGGGGGAGCGTCCGGCGCCGCGGTGTGCCGAAGGTAGGTTACTACCCTGATCTTCAGCTCTCTCGTACAGCTACGTAGCGTCGGCGGGTTCATGTGAGGACTGTGCCCAAGAACTCCTTCGACCGGTCAAGGGAGCCCCAGCCTTGCACGCCGGCTCGTGCCGTTTTTCCGCCGCTCCTGCTCGGACACGATGGCGAGGATTTGGTCGCGGGACAGGACTCCCCAGTCGAGGTCGAGCGAGTTCCAGTGCGCGACGATGGTCTCGAGGGCGGCCTGCCTGAGCAGCGCGCTGCTTTCGCGGTCGGCGAGCACGAACGACTCGACGCAGGTTTCGAGCGACGTCGCCCGCTGGTGCAAGACCTCCTCGCAAAGGTTGGCCAACGGATCCAGTTCGAGCTGGTGCGCAGCCCGCGACACGGCGTACAAGTGCTCGGCTGGCGGGGCGTCGCCTGCGTAGAGGAAGCGGAGGATGTGCAGGATGATCTGGCACGACATCTCGACCGCAACCGCCGCCGGGAGCTGCGGGCCTGGTGCGACGACGTCGTCGATGACGAGACGCGTGACGTTTGGGCACCCCTGCTGCTCCGCCGCGTCTTGCAGGGCGGACGCGAGAAACGCGCTCCGAGAGCTCAAGACCAACTTGTGGGCCAGCAGCGTCCGCTGCTCGTTCCCAGCCCTCACGACCAGGGCCACGTCGGCCAACCCGTCGGCGTTAACCAGGCGGCGGAAGTCGTCTCGCAGGCTGCTGATCAACGCGCCGTGGCCGGCGGCGTCGGGGCCCTTTTTCCGGTACCCCTTCAGTCCGACCCGCAGCGCGAACTTGCCCGAGCAAGCCAGGCATAGTACCCGCACGCTGGCCGCTGCCAGCGGGGGCACCAGCGTGTGCTCGACTACCGCCTGCGGGTCGCGGTTGCCCTCGAAGAAGGACCCGTCGTTGTACTCGAAGTACTGCGCGCGGTCGGGCGAGTACTGCAGGCGGAACGACGACACCCACCACGGCTCGGCCGGGTGGCCCTGCGTCGCGACCGCCGTGACCACGAAGCACGCGGGGAGGTCGACCTGCAGGTACTCCCCCGGCGCCGTCGTTCGCGCGACCCACGCGTCGAACGGGAAGTGCAGGCGCGCGTGGCTTGCCGGCGCAGCCGGCGGGCCGCTGCTCGAAAACGCGCTCGGCGGCAGGTCGTCCATGCTAAGGGCATCGACGACCGCGGAGAGCCGGGCGTGGCTCATGCTCGACGAATGCGAGTGTCGGGACTACCGGTGGGTGGTTCCTTCTAGACAGGATCTCTACCGTTCGGGAGTTGCATGGGTTCGAAGTTTCTTTTTGGGTGACCGTCGATCCCGAAGGACGTACAGTTTGGTGTCTTGCGACCTTTGTTTCTTCAGTAAGAGGCTTTGATGGCGCGCTCAGCTAAAAATACAACGGACGCCGGGGGTGCAATCCACCAAATGGTGCTGCGGTGCAGGCGGCTTCTCCGCGGTGTAGCACCAAGCAGTAATCAAAGCTTTCAGTACGAGAGTATCACGTGTGCATGCATTAGGAGGCGGTGTGCTGGGCACCTACATTCTATCCTCACCCGAAGACATGCAGCACGTGGGGTACGTAGCATGACTGCAAGGCCATGGCAGTCGGCCATCAGGCATTGGGCTGCATGCCGAATGCACCGAGCCCCGAACGTGGATGGTCATCGTTGGCCGCGAACTGGTATCGCAGATCCAGGCGCGTGTGTTTCATGAAGCACGCCTGGCCAGCGGAGCGAGCACGTAGCGTACGCAAGAAGATGTGTTGCACGCATTACCACCACGCCCACCCGTTGAGTTCCTTGTCTCGTAAAAAACATAAAAGGACAGGCGACACACGGTTTCTGGTCTACTTATATCGTTATTTTGCAACGCGTTGCACGCACGCGCGTAGTTTGTTTGGCGGGCCTTTTGAAAAACCTTTCTTGTTTTTTGAACATGTTGTCTTCACACGAAGGCGAGGCTAGCACCGGGACAGGAGAAAGAATGACGTGCACGCACGCAATTGAGCCACTTTGGAGTCGTGAGATTAGCCGAAGCGTTCCATCGGTGCTGCGCGCGTGCAAAAGAAGTTGTAGTGTGGGCATGCGTCGTGGGCCGACCACATCGCCGTTGAGCCACTTCAAGTACATTAATTTTCATGCACTTTCTCATTGGCCGGAAAACCTATGATGCAAGTTCGAGTACGAGTACGTGTAAAGATAGCGGAGATAGGCCGCTCTTTCGCAACGTCGAAGCCCCCGGAGGGCTGTTCGCCAGAATTTGATGGCCCGGGCTTCTACTCTCCAGGCGGTCCATGCTTTTTTTTTCTTTCTTTCTCCACGACAGCGTGTGCAGCCTGGCCCACATAGGGGTGGCTTGCTTGTTCACTACTTTTCTGCATGCAGCTTCGTCGTTTTCGTCTTGTTATGTTCTGCTATTTTGCGGTTGTGCCCCGAGACGATTTCGCCGTCGAAGCGTGCGCTCAAGCCAGGGTCTTGCTCACTTGCTGTGACAAAGCGGAAGAAAGTTGGAGTTGCTGCAAGAGTTTGTCACGCTGTTCCTTCTTTTTGGCAGTCGGCTCTGCGTAGTCGGGCAACGAGCCGGCGGCACGCTGTTCCCGGAGGTGGCGCTGTGAGTGCCGCGAGGACCTTTACTCTCCCGCTGTCTCAAGCCAGGGTCTTGCTCAATTGCTGCGACAAGGCAGACGAAAGCTGAAACTGCTTTAAGAGTTTGTCACGCTGTTCCTTCTGCTTGGCAGTCTGCCCTGCGTGTTCGGGCAGCGAGCCGGCGGCACGCAGGAGGTTCTCGAGTTCTTCGGACGCCGAGGGAGGCGGCCTGGGCTGTTTAACGGTGACAGACGGTCTGCTGGGCAACGACGTAGTCGGCACCACGCGGCTGCTCGTCTCCTTCTGCAGCTGCGCTTGGATCCTGTCCGCCCGAAGCGCGGTCGGCGACGGCTGGGCGGGGACGAGGCTCGCTTTCTGCAGCTGAGCAGCTACCTCCTTCTTGATGCGCTCCGCTTCCTTCCGCGCGAGCATCTCGTTGCGGGCCATCACCGCCTCCGGCTTCATCGCGCCCTCCTTCTTCGCTGCTCGGGCCTTGCCGTTCCGCTTGGCGTGGAACCGGCTCGAGTTCGCGCTTGGCGGCTGGCTTCCTCGTTTTCGAACTTGTTTCCTGTTCGGCGAGCTTTTGGTCGTCCTTCTTCTTCTTGTCAAGGTACTTCCACAGGGCGGCGGAGTGAGTGACCTTTACTACTCACCCGCTGTCTCAAGCCAGGGTCTTGCTCACTTGCTGTGACAAAGCAGACGAAAGCTGAAGCTGCTGTAAGAGTTTTTCACGCTGTTCCTTCTGCTTGGCAGTCGGCTCTGCGTGTTCGGGCAGCGAGCCAGCGGCACGCAGGAGGTTCTCGAGTTCTTCGGACGCCGAGGGAGGCGGCCTGGGCTGTTTAACGGTGACAGACGGCCTGCTGGGCAGTGACGTAGTCGGCACCACGCGGCTGCTCGTCTCCTTCTGCAGCTGCGCATGGATCCTGTCCGCCCGAAGCGCGGTCGGCGACGGCTGGGCGGGGACGAGGCTCGCTTTCTGCAGCTGAGCAGCCACCTCCTTCTTGATGCGCTCCGCTTCCTTCCGCGCGAGCATCTCGTTGCGGGCCATCACCGCCTCCGGCTTCATCGCGCCCTCCTTCTTCGCTGCTCGCGCCTTGCCGTTCCGCTTGGCCTCGTGGAACCGGCTCGAGTTCGCGGCGCGGCGGGCTTGGCGGCCGGCTTCCTCGTTTTCGAGCTTTTTTGCCTGTTCGGCGAGCTTTTGGTCGTCCTTCTCCTTCTTCTTGTCAAGGTACTCCCGCAGCGCGGCGGAGTGCCGAGAGCTGCCCAACGCGGGCACCGACACCCTCTCGCCGCTGCGCGACGAAGCCGGCGCCGAAAGACTCGACGAGCACCGCCGCGCAGAGCACCCGGCGTCCTCCCCGCTGCAGTTCGACCGCCGCGCCGCCGGGCTGTGGGGGGGCTGGGAGCCCCGCCGGGACAACGCTGCGGCGGGCTGCGCCACGCTGCGGAGGCTCGGCTCCGACGACGAGCCGGTGACCACCGCCGCCGGACTCGCGGCGCTGAAGCCCCGTTTCTTCGCGCGACCCCCAGGCCCCCGGCAGTCCCACGCGGCGCCGCCCCCCGCCGGCCGTGCGGTCGTGGGTTCGCCCCCAGGGGGGCCAGCGGCGTCGCGGCGGTGGATTTCGAGGAGGGCGCGCTCGGTCTCAGACGACCCGCCGTCGGTGGCGGCGCCGTCGGACGAGTCGCAGCCGCCGGCTTCGGTGAGGAACACCGGGTGGGCGTTGCCGCCGCCGGGTTTCGCTGTCGCGTGGACGCCGCGGGAGCTGCGGGTCTTGGCGACGGAGAGGGCGGAGCCGGACGGCCGGTGGGGGGGGTACGCGGAGGAGGCTGCGTCCGAGTCGGATGAGTCTGCCAGAGGCTCCACCGGGCGGAGCCCGAGCCCCGCTTCGGGGTTCGCGTGGAACGCGAGGCCGATGTGCTTCAGCTCGCGGCGGACCTCCTCGTTGAGCTCGTCCTGCTCGCGCTGCCGCTGCTGCCGCAGCAGGTCGTTCTCCCGCAGGAGCCGCTCTGCCCACACGGCGTCGTCGCCCGTGAACGCGGCCGCCCCTTCCCCCACGCCCGCTTCGGACGAAGACTCCGAAGAGCTGGCGTCGGGTTGCTCGTCGTCGGCGGTGCGGTCGGCTTCTTTTCCGCCCGGATCTTCTCCTTCTGTTTCCGGCTGCTTCCCGCCGTCGGCGGTTTGCCGGGGGCCCGGCGCCGGCTCCGCCTCGCCGTGCAGGGGGATGTACAGCTCGTGCTTCCGCCACGCGGCCTCTTTCGACGCGTCTTCGTACTGCTGCAGCAACGCTTGGATCTCGTCTTGCGTCATTGGCGGCGGGCCATCTGCGTCGTCGGGTTCGACTTCGTCTTCCCTTCCGGTGCTCCCCTGCTCGGAGGTCTCGTCGGCGGCGGCCGTTCTGGCCTGTCCCCTGATTCCCTGCACCACCGCGGCTGCCTCTTCTTCCGTCGCAGCGGCTTTGCTCTGGCTATCGTACGCGGTGAGCAGGTCTTCAAGCCCCATTCTCACGGTGCACAATACCGGCTCCCTCCCCCTCAACCCGCCAACTTCTGACACGCTTTTTTAGCGTGAACGGGGGTTCCTGACAGAGTATGAGTTCAAGCACATGTGGAGGAAAAAAATAAATCAAAATCCACATGTGGTACCTGTGGATCCACACGTGGGGGAAAGAAAATCCAAAAAAAATTAACGTGTGGAAATCCACACGTTCCACACGTGGAGCGTAAGCCCCTGCGGCCATCGGTGCGGCAACTTCAGGCGTCCTGAGTGACGCCGGTTGGAGCGTGGAGGACAACAAGCCCCGCTGGACCACGCGGCGCCTCGAAATCAGAGATAAAGGGAAGGAAACCCAGAAAAGTAGAAAGCGAGCAAGACTAGGGGGGTGATTTGCGAGATCTACTTTTTTTTTTTTTTGCTTTGAAACGGCTGAAGGGGTTAGAGAGAGACGCCCCGCGAGGGCACTTTGTGTTGAGGTGCAAACAAACGGTGCTGGCCGGAAACTCCGACCTGACCGGGTTGGGGGTCTCCAGCAAGGATTTGCTGTGTGGACGGTACTTGATAGCTGTACCTTTCTGCAAGAAAAATGAGGGGAGAGAGAGAGAGAGAGAGAGAGAGAGAGAGAGAGAGAGAGAGAGAGAGAGAGAAAGAGAGAGAGAGAGAGAGAGAGAGAGAAGAGAGAGAGAGAGAGAGAGAGAGAGAGAGAGAGAGAGAGAGAGAGAGAGAGAAGAGAGAGAGAGGGGGGTTCTCGTTCGGACCTTTACTCTCTTCATCGGTAAGAAACGTGAAGCCATCGGGGCGATTAACGCAAAATCGATCGAGGGGAGCGAGTTCGGGACTGCGGGAGGAGGGAGGAATTTGCCTGCGTTATTTGCTAATTCCGAATCCTTAAGTTTCCGAATCGTCCCCTTCCAACCTTGCCCTGGAGCAAGTGGACTCAAATACTCAGGGCTTGTCGCCCAACAACATATATCCTTGTTCCATAGGTCCTCAGCTCGACGCACCGAAGGTGCTCAAACAAGTTCTTAGAGAGAGAGAGAGAGAGAGAGAGAGAGAGAGAGAGAGAGAGAGAGAGAGAGAGAGAGAGAGAGAGAGAGAGAGAGAGAGAGAGAGAGAGAGAGAGAGAGAGAGAGAGAGAGAGAGAGAGAGAGAGAGAGAGAGAGAGAGAGAGAGAGAGAGAGAGAGAGAGAGAGAGAGAGAGAGAGAGAGAGAGAGAGAGAGAAGAGAGAGAGAGAGGAGAGGGCGGAACACATAAACAGGTCAAAGGGTATGCCCCCTGGGAGAGACGGGGGTAGTCACGCCTTCACAGTCCCAGGGCCTTTCCCCACTTGCATGTGTTCTCTTAGTCATCGCCACCGCACTGACCTTTGAGAGAGAGAGAGGGAGTTGAGGGTCGGTAGCTACGCAATGCTTTGGCATTCCGAAGGCCACCCGGAAACGATTGTGCCATGCCTGATGATGAGTGCGATGCATGATGAGCGAGGATTGCCAGAAGCCGGATGGATCCCCGACCTCGTTCTTTGGCGGTTTTAGCCAGTATCCACGGATCTCCGACTGTGTACACAGATCTGAAGCGCGGAGCTGCCATAGGTTAGAGCGAAAGTACGCTCAAGAATCCGGGATTATAAGGTCTCAGGGTGACCTTCATCGAGTGGGATCATTGCCAGATGCATTGGTAGCCAACAGAAAAAAAAACGAACGTGCGTAGTAAATAGTTTCTGGGGCAGTGCGCGTAGGCGCGGGCTTCTCGACCAGCAAGGATGACAGCAGTGCAGCCGCAGATGCGTGCAGTGACTGCAACCAGCCACGGTCGTCTTGCATACCCCTTTGCAAAGTGGATCGCGCCTCGTCAGCTTTGGACCATAAGGCCAAGAAGACTTGCGGTACAAACGTGACGCGTATAACTCATGCTTTTTACCAAACAGAAGGTGTTTGATAAAATGAAGCTTGTCACAGCGTCTTGCGGCCTGAAGCTCGCGCAGCGTATGAACAAACAGGCACTGCGACCTGAGTTCGCAGCAAAACCAGTCTCTTTCTTCGGCATTATTATCAGGTTTGCATCAGCCGCGGTTGTGCGAATGACGAGCCCTTCTTGCTTTTTTCTCCCCCAACGACAGCAAGTGTCAACTAGCCCGCCCGAAGGTAGTTCACCCCCGTGGCAGGCATGCTCCACCTGCGGAAGTTGTAGGGGTAGCTTTTCTCATTTTCAAAATAAAAGCTGCTGTTTAGAAATTCTCCTTTTTGTAGCCTCGCTTGCCGTCGTCTACCTTTTTCATTTCGAGGGGTTGCTCCCTTGAGTGGAAAGGCGAAATGAACAGGGCAGGTTTCCTTGAAAAATAGCGGTCGACACGTAGGCTGACGCCCATCGCCCGAGTGTGTCGCTCCATCCACCCGCTCGCGCTTCCCCCAATGCCAGGTCACCCGGTTCACATCCACCCGCTCGCGCTTCCAATGCCATCACCCGGTTCACATAACCAGGGGATCGGGCCTCTGTTTTCAGCCTCGGTATCCCCGGTTTTCCCCCTGTACAACTTCAGGTCGACGTAGCTGCTTCGACTCCGAATGGAAGGGGGGAAATATAGAGGTAAGGGGCAAATACAAATCAAACACAATCTGATTTGTTCTTCGCTTACACCACCGTGTGTTGTTTTCTCACTCAGGACTTTTGACCTGTTGTGTTTGTGTGATTTGTCGTGTAGGGGTAGACCCGCATGACCTCACGTCCGTTCAACACGTGGTTCGGTAGTTACAGCACTTTGGATCCCTTCTGTTCTTTGTGGGGCAGCATCGTCGAGCATTTCCTTTCAAGCTGGCGCTTATGTAAAAAATCTCCCAACAAGGGGTTGGCATTTTTTTTCGCATTTTTGGCAGGGGCCACACTTTGGAGCTGGGGCCGAATCAATCCGATCTTTCCAAATACGCCGTTCTCGGTAGTATAGTAGTAGTATGTGTCATCCTAATCCGGAGTGCCACAACCCCGTCCGCTCGAACCCCTGCCCCCCTCCAACCCGTCAAGAAATCACCCCAAAACGTACTTTCTCCAAAGAGAATTTCACCCCTCAAAGGTCTTGGGGGACGGCGGCACACCTGATCGCCTTGTTTAGAGTTACCGACTGGAAGTGTAATGTGGAGAAATCCAGCACGGGAGCCCAGCATCACACGTGTTCGGCGGTGCTGCGATCAAACAAAAAGCATCAAGGCGTGGCATACTTCACTCAGAGATACTGCCTTGTGCTCATTTCGAAGGCTAGAGGGGGAGAAATACTCGACGTTGCTGCTTCGACTCCGAATGGAAGGGAGGAAATATAGAGGTAAGGGGCAAATACAATACAAACACAATCTGATTTGTTCTTCTCCCTGCTCCACTTCATCCCTTTTTGTTCTTTGTCGGGCAGCATCGTCGAGCATTTCCTTTCAAGCTGGTGCTTATGTAAAAAACAATACAACTACAAAGTGGGTCTTTTTCGTTGAACGCTTACGCCCGCCACTAAACCCAGCTTTACCTGTGTTTCGTGTGGGCTACAGCACATTTACCTCCTTTGATCTATCGCAACTGGCAGTCTCCAGACAGGACAGCGGTGTGAGTCTGGTTTGTCAGGTGGCTGTTCGTCACAGCCAGGACCACCCGTGCGGGGAGGGGATTGGTCGAGTCACAGCTCTTGGAAGAATCAGTGATTTATAAGGAGGGTCTTACGTGGGGGCAACCCCCATGCTCCAAAAAAGAATAGTTGAGTTGCAGCTCTTGACAAAGATAGAGAGAGAGAGAGAGAGAGAGAGAGAGAGACGAGTTAGAGTGCAGGGGCCATCTCTCCGGGGAGTTTCCGGTCTCCTCACTTCTCTTCGCACTGCTACGGCGGGCGTAAGTCGCTCCGGAGGCGCGCTGCAGGTTGCGGCTCTGCTACAGTGAGTGGCGGCACCGGAGTTGGTGCTGCAGCGGGCGCTCTGGCCGGCGGGTGAGCTCGTCTCGCGGGGGATCGCCGCCTTGTAACGCTGCGGGCCCTCTTCTTCCTCGCGACTGCGCGGCCTACGGCGGCGGCTAACACCTTGAGATAGATGGAAAAAAGAAGGTGCTTTTATTCTTCGCTTTTTCTCACGAACGGGGGGATCGGTCCTGCTTTTGGCTTTGTAGGTTCTCCCGACTCCCCAATTCGTGGTTCGCACAAACTCAAGAGGTTTAGTCAACTATTCCCTGCAGTATTGGCATACTTTCAAAAAGAAAAATACTCGACGTAGCTGCTTCGACTCCGAATGGAAGGGGAGGTAAGGGGCAAATACAATACAAACACAATCTGATTCGTTCTTCGCTTACACCACCGTGTGTTGTTTTCTCACTCAGGACTTTGACCTGTTGTGTTTGTGTGATTTGTCGTGTAGGGGTAGACCCGCATGACCTCACGTCCGTTCAACACGTGGTTCGGTAGTTACAGCACTTGGGATCCCTGGGATGTTCTTTGTCGGGCAGCATCGTCGAGCATTTCCTTTCAAGCTGGCGCTTATGTAAAAAAAAAAAACTGTCGGGGGGGCCGCCGTGAGTCATTTCCTACAAAGCAGGTGCTTATACAAAAAGAAAACACGTTCGTTCGAGAAGACCTGGCCCGGCTTTTCGCAGACCCGGGCACGACGGCAAACGTGGTGCTGGCGGTGTGGAGCTGCTGGCCGTGTACCGGTGAAAGCGAGAGGAACGGCGGTGGTTTTTGCAAAACCCGATTGCGAAATTCGCGTGTGTTAAATCGAGCCCCCCGGTCGAGAGAGTGAGTCACATTGCGGGGTATGACTAGCACCTGATACAACTGATCGTGATACAACTACAAAGTGGGTCTTTTTCGTTGAACGCTTACGCCCGCCACTAAACCCAGAGTTACCTGTGTTTCGTGTGGGCTACAGCACATCACCTCCTTTGAGATTTCGCAACTGGCAGTCTCCTCATGTATTTCCTATAAAGCAGGTGCTTATACAAAAAAAGTACATATTTGTCACATGACAAGTATCCCGCTTGTCTTGGGGGGGTTCGGGTCGCTCTTGGCGACCCTGTCTGCCTTCTGTGCTACCTGTCTACAACTCGTGCTCGAAAGCCGAGCACGAGTGCAAGCAGAAATGGCCATCGCCAACCGTGGCGACAGTCGTGAGGCAATGCATCGTTCCACACGCACCACGTTTTCCAGGACCACCAAAATAGAACAGGACACAAAGCCGCTTGCAAACGACATTTCCATGTGAATGGCGGAACACGTCATCCCTACACGGTGGGTCACAGAGTCCGAAAGGACACGTTGTTTCATTTTAACTGAGCGAGAAGAGCGGCCAGTAATACTATCTTATAGCGAGGAATGTAGGCAAGATCTGAAGGGATAAAACACAGAGGCAAGCGGGAACAGGGAAGGTGAGAGGCGTATGCGAAGTTAGAGCAAGCCGGTGAGCTGCTGCTGCGTTGGAATCACTTGTGGTGAGCAGAGCTCACTACACGGGATGGAGCGAGAGCTGATGACTCCATGATACGTACAGTTCACCGCGGGATTACTGCATATAAGTCGAACTTAGGAGTGTGTGATCCCTCCGAAGACAGGCTCATCACACTATAAATCGAACTTTAAGTGTGTGAGCCCCTCCGAACGTAGGCCCACGCACTATAAATCGAACTTACAAGTGTGTGAGCCCCTCCGAAGACAGGCCCATCACACTATAAATCGAACTTTGAAAGTGTGAGCCCCTCCGAAGATAGGCCCACGCACTATAAATCGAACTTAGAAGTGTGTGAGCCCCTCCGAAGACAGGCCCATCACACTATAAATCGAACTTAGAAGTGTGTGAGCCCCTCCGAAGACAGGCCCATCACACTATAAATCGAACTTAGAAGTGTGTGAGCCCCTCCGAAGACAGGCCCATCACACTATAAATCGAACTTTGAGTGTGTGATCCCTCCGAAGACAGGCCCATCACACTATAAATCGATCTTTGAGTGTGTGATCCCTCCGAAGACAGGCCCATCACACTATAAATCGAACTTAGAAGTGTGTGAGCCCCTCCGAAGACAGGCCCATCACACTATAAATCGAACTTTGAGTGTGTCATCCCTCCGAAGACAGGCCTATCACACTATAAATCGAACTTAGAAGTGTGTGAGCCCCTCCGAAGACAGGCCCATCACACTATAAATCGTGTGTGATCCCTCCGAAGACAGGCCCATCACACTATAAATCGAACTTTGAGTGTGCGAGCCCCTCCGAAGACAGGCCCATCACACTATAAACGGAACTTGAAGTGTATGATATTTGGTAATACCAGCAGCCAGTCCCCGCCCCCTTGGGGTCCCCCTGCTGGGAGGGCCCCAAGCCCCCCACAATTGCGGCTCGGAGGACCAAACAGCTGCGAGTAAGACTGAAATGCGGCGACTTCTCGCAGCTGATTGGAACTCTGAACCGCAGTTTGTCGGAGCTTGGGGCTTCGGCCAGCAGGTATGCGGGGACTGGCGGGTGATACTTTCCAAATAGGTCCAGAATACCAGGTAATAAAAAGACTGGCTCATGTACTAGAGTTAAAGTAGTAACCACTTAAGGGCGGAAGGGGGGAAGGCTTACTTTGAGAAAAGGGGGGAAACCTCAGGTATCCGTTGAGATTTTGCGTCTGATCTTTCCAATGAAGCAAATGGCGATCACTTTCGACCATTCTTTAACCTCTCACTGATACCCGCGAACATTCTTGAAACTACCACGACAGTGGTAGTCCGCCCGGAAGCGGTTAATCGAGTTGTTCTCTCGCTTTTTCTCACCAAATGGGTCGGTCCTGCGTTAAGTTACGGTAGGTTTTCCGACTCAAATCGTGAGCAGCACAAACTCAAGAGGGTCTAGTCAACTATTCCCTGCAGGATTCGCATACTTTCAGCAGAAATACTTGACGTAGCTGCTTCAACTCCGAATGGAAGGGAGGAAATATAGGGGTAAGGGGCAAATACAATTACAAACACAATTTGATTTGTTCTTCGCTTACACCACCGTGTGTTGCTTTCTCACTCAGGACTTTGACCTGTTGTGTTTGTGTGATTTGTCGTGTAGGGGTAGACCCGCATAGGACCTCACGTCCGTTCACACGTGGTTCGGTAGTTACAGCACTTGGGATTCCTTCTGTTCTTCGTCGGGCAGCATCGTCGAGCATTTCCTTTCAAGCTGGCGCTTATGTAAAAGAATCTGCACGCCGCTGGGGGGGGGGGGAAAGCTGGGGGGGCGCGGAGCAGGAAAAGAGCGGAGGTCAAAACCGAGAATCAATAATCTAGTGCAAACAAGAAAGAAATACTCCGAGAAACTAACCACCGGCTGCCGCCTCGGGGATCTTCTGCAAAAAGCAGGTGCTTATGCAAAAAGAAATACCCGAGGCCGCCTGATGCGTATTTCGATGCAGGCTGGGGGAGGAGACCCAGGGCTTACGCTCCGTTTTCGGTCTCCGAAACGCAACAACCCTCGAAAACAATCTTCGACCGAAAAAGTGTGATGGGCGGGGTTCGAACCCGGGCCTACCGGCCTGAAGGCCGACGCCCGCTCATTCTGCCATCCCTTTGCATTTTGGCAGGGGAAAAAAAGCTAGCTTTGCACATCCCCAGCTCCAAAAAAACAACACACTTTTGAGTGTAGAGAAAAGTGGGGTTGGCTCGAATAGAGGCTATTCACATTGCATGTTCGTAGGACCTCCACTCTCGAAAAATAGCGTCACTACTAACTTGGCGACACGTGGATGGGCGGCCTTGGCGTCTTGTGGGCCTAGACACACCCTGCATGTGGACCAACCTGAGGCAAGCACATGTGGAGGAAAAGAAAAATCAACATCCATGTGGTACCTGTGGATCCACACGTGGGGGAAAGAAAATCCAAAAAAATTAACGTGTGGAAATCCACCCGTTCCACACGTGGAGCGTAAGCCCTGGGGAGAACAAGTACAACTATAAATAGGTCTCTTAATTGTTGAACGCGTACGCCCGGCACTCAACCCAGCTTTTCCTGTGTTTCGTATATATGGGCGACAGCACGTATCCAGCGTCTTTTCCTCTTCCTCCTTTGAGACTCCCGCAACGGGCAGCCTCCCCTAGTATTTCCTACAAAGCAGGTGAGTGTTCGAAAGAGCAAAAAACAAAAAAAAAAAAAAAAAAAAACCCAAATGGTCGCGTGAAGAAAAGGGCGGCGTCGGTGTAAGCTCCGCGTTTTTTTTAACAAGACCAAGACAGCTAGGATTTCAAGAAACGGAAGCAAGTGGGTGTGCGGGTGCGTGCGTGTGTTGTGTGTGGTGTGTCAGCCGAATGCAAGCAGGTCACATTTGATCAGACAGGCGTCCTGCTTCGCGGTGTGCGTGCGGGTGGAATTCCGCACTTATGATTCCGGGGAGTTCTCCGGTCTCCCGTGGTATCTCGCACGAAGGGTTGAAGTAGGAAAGTAGGGAACATGTTGTAAAAACAACAGCTACGTTGGGCCGCGCACCATAGTTCCGCCTAAACCGAAGTTCAGGAGAAGCAGGCGGAGGGGGGGGAGCAGGGGCGAGGTGGGGGGGCTTTCGAAGGCAGTTGAACGAACGCTGGCAGCGTACGTGTGCTGCCACCAGGATAAACTCTGCCGTCATGTCACTTGCCCGATCTCGCTGATGCAAGATCGGGTCCCGGCAACGAAGAGAGACGGCACAAACACGACCGACGAGCTAGAAGATAACAAGCGTCGGAAACATGACACGGTGCGCTCTAAGAGGTCGTCACGAAAGTGTGCAGATTATCGCCATAGATAGTGTGCATTCTAACCCAAGACGATCCCGCTCGAGTGCAGTCCAACGGCGGAGTTGGTTCGAGACTGTTTCGAGTTCTAAGAAGCCAGTATGTTTGAACCTCCGGTTGAGGAGAATTCTGGGTGACCGCACCACAGACAGCCTGAGACATTGCTGCCACACATTAGAAAGAACGCCCAAGGAGAGTGGTGACCTCCTGGAGTGCCCCATGAGGGATGTATGTCAGTTTGTAGGGTCCACTGCGACCCTCCCCAATACTGCCGGCGCAGCACTACTGTACTCGCCGCCCATGGTGCGTTGCAACGTCGGCTTGCAATGCTGAAGACGGCTGCCCCTACGGGCGGTATGTACGTGCGCGTTCACAACAACAAGGGGGAGTACAAAAAGGGGGCAAACGGTGGGGCCTGCGTTTGTCAGTTTTTGCTTACCCCTCCAACCTCGCTTTTGGCGAGTGGATATGAGGAGTTCGCTCAGAGACGTAAGGATTCCAACTTGACGCGCCGAAGGCGCTCAAGCAAGCTTGCTAGGGGTGTGTGTGTGTGTTTCAACTCGTGGCATAAAGTGGTAACGTCTGGAGCGAAGTATAGCCCACTGGTCACTTCTACCAGTCGGTTTTGAGATGCCGACGCTGCTTTTGTGTGTGTGTGTGTGTGTGTGCGCGCGTGTGTTGTGGGCCCGTTTTACATGGTGCCTTCCTGCACGAGAGGCGACCACGTGTGTGTATGTGTGTGAACGAAAAGAAGAGGCTAGGCTCGAGTTGCTGGCGGCTTTCGATGCGAACCGAAGCCGCACTGTGCACTAGTGGGGCGTATGTGCGTCCATCAGCCATGGCATCAATGGTGCTCAACCCCCCCCCCACACGAAAAGCCAAGGGGATAAGCCCGGTCAGGAAGGGATGAAGGGGGAGGGAGAACTCTGCTATTGCTGGGATAGGTAAAGACACCGCGCAGTATCAAAAATAATAGGGCCCCTGCGGGCCCGCTGTGGACAGTGACAGTGGCAGGGGCAAAAGAGGGGGGGGGGGCAGGTTTGCATTGGTGTTCCGGGTCTTACACGGTAACACTCGGAGGGGCCGCCGAGTGCACATTTCGACGGGGAGAAACAATGCAACGGGTCTTTTTTTTTTGCGATAACCAGTAACCACCTTAGTGAGCATACTTGTTACAGCTAAAAAAGAACGTTGGCAGCGGTTTAACCTGAACGCGCACAGGTCAAATCGCACAAACAAACGCTAGCCCCCGGTGCCCCGGGCACTGTACCCAGATTTGTCTGTGGGTCGTGTGGTGCAGCACACGTCTTCCCTTTGAGGTTTGGACTTTTCTTGCAATAGTGGTAATGTCCTTTGACAGAGTGAGTCGGTGGCACAGCTAGTTGGGTGGTCGTTGTAGGTTCCCCCATCACGTGTTTGATGTTCACTCTTGGTGTTGGGCGGCCTCCTCGAGCGCTTTCCACGAAGCAGGTGCTTGTGCAAAAAGGTCAACGACAAAACAATTCCAAAAAAGAGTGGGGTCAGTGACAAAATCGATTCAGAATCCACTTTGTCGCACTTCTGTATCCACATAACGGATTCCGAAAAAGTGGATTTGGAGTCCCCTCGTTCGAATTTTTGAACCCGCTTCGTCGCCCCCTTAGAAGTACACCTCGGGGTTGGCACAAGTGTGCAGGCGCTACTTGCCGGAGGGGAGCCCTTTCAAATGATTCCCCGGAGGAAAGTGGCGACGTTGGATTGCCCGAGCTCATTGAAGCCGGGACCGCCACGGGTGGAAGTGGTGTGCACGTTCGGTGCACACCCCCGACCTGACCATTTCGGCTAGACCAGACGTGGCGGCCGGAGCGTTGGACCAGGATTTGTTTGTGCGCACTGTGTGTCTGTGTTCCTATTTGATAGGCACAGAACGATACGCTGTCCAACCGTCTCTTTTTAACAATGACAAACGCGTCTGTTGCCATAAAAAAGCCACTTTGCTCGAAGAGCTTGGTGCATGAACCAGGGTGTACTTTTTAGCGACCCCAAGTCCCCTAAGGCTAGGATGGCAAGGAAACGGAGACGGTCCGTGTATCTGTTTCCATACTGTTAAGGAAACGCGCTGCAGGGTGTACCTGGAAGTGCGTAATTAAGGAGAACTTCCTGCTTTTCGTTTCCGTTTCAGATTCCATGTTTTGGAAAAAAAACGGATGGAAACGCGTTAACTTGCCATCATAGCTCCTCTCTCTTCTCATTCAGATGTATGTTCAGAAACATGACAGTTTTGCTGGGAACTGGTTTTCGTTTTACTTTGAAAGCTTGAATGTGAGGGACAGAGGCTTGCATTGGGTTTTGCTAGGTGGTAAGAAATGGCATCCGAGAGTGTTCGCTCGCCGGAAGGAGATGGGGATGATGATGATGAATCGGCGCTTCCGGCTCCAGTGCTGAGGGCGGCGTCCAAGAGTGAGACAATGACGGGAGGAGGAACTGCCTGTAGTGTTTGCTGATTTCGAATCTACCCGTCCAACGTTGTTCTGGAGCAGACGATTCAAAACGCCCATGGCTTGTTCGCCCAACATACTTTGTGTCCATACGTCCTCAGCTCGACCCCAAGACGCCAAAAGTGCTCAAGCAAGTTTACTGGAGAGAGAGAGAGAGAGAGAGAGACAGAGAGACAGAGAGAAAGAGAGAGCGAGAGAGAGATGGTAGTCACGCCTTAACAAATCAAACCAAGTTCAAGGGGATGGGTGAGTGAGAAAAGGGGGTGGCAGTCACGTTTCAGCAGCTCCGGGACTCTTCCCCCACAGCCCTGCAGAGGTGTCGGTGTCGCTGGGGAGACATCCAGTTTGCAGGGGGGGAAATCTTAGCTTGATGTTTAGGCAGGACACTGCCTCTCATGCATGTTTGATGGTAGCAGGGGGGGTGTCGCCAGGGGTCGCAGCACTTCCCCCGCGGCGCCACCTTCGTTCTTTTGCAAAGTCGGAAAAAGGGTGCCAGGCAAAGAGTTGCCGCGGCATCCTGCAGTAAGCCGGTCCGCCCCTTCCCTGGAACTGCATCGCATTGCTTGCCGCCGTCTATCACGGTCCGGCGATGCAGATTATCGCCACAGACTTTTTGCATTCTAACCCAAACTATCACGGTCCATCATGCTCAACCTCTTTTTACCTCGGCAACGCCATAGAAGACGACACGGTCATCGCCCAAGCGCCGCCGTAAGGAAGCAACTGTCGACGCGCAACCGATGCACCTGGACGAGCAATCGAAGGAGAAGCGAGGCACCAAGCGCGCGCCTGAGCGCGACGATCAATCTGACGACACGAAGCGCCGCCGTAAGGAAGCAACTATCGACGCGCAAACGATGCACCTGGACGAGCAATCGAAGGAGAAGCGAGGCACCAAGCGCGCGCCTGAGCGCGACGATCAATCTGACGACACGAAGCGCCGCCGTAAGGAAGCAACTGTCGACGCGCAACCGATGCACCTGGACGAGCAATCGAAGGAGAAGCGAGGAACCAAGCGCGCGCCTGAGCGCGACGATCAATCTGACGACACGAAGCGCCGCCGTAAGGAAGCAACTATCGACGCGCAACCGATGCACCTGGACGAGCTATCGAAGGAGGCACCAAACGCGCGCCTGAGCGCGACGATCAAGACGAGCATAAGAGGCGAAAGCATGATACATCACGTGCGAAGAGATAACCGCGACGCCGGCGATGCAGATTATCGCCACAGATTATTTGCATTCTAACCCAAACCAACCCAAACCATCACGGTCCATCATGCTTAACCACTTTTTATCAGGAACTGCCTGCGACTGTCGTAAATGGGTGTTCCACGTTGTGTTCACGGTCTGTCTGGAGGGGGAGGAACCGGCTTGTCCTGCAGGGTCCTGATAGTTCCAGGTGATGAAAGCCTAACGGGCCTAATTGCTGAAGATTTTTGGGATCGTATGGTACACATTTTTGTACTAGAGTTAGCTAGAGAGCTAATCGCGCGGTTGCGAAACGAGTCTCGAGCGCGCCGAAGCCAGGGCAGGTACAAACTGAAAACAAGGCTCCTACGGAGGGTTTTCCACCTAGTCCATAGTAGAAAGAAAAACCGGAAAATCACAAAACACGCCGCACACAAGTCTTACCAAAATGCACCCTCGGTAGCTTAGCCCCGGCCCAATTCACTGGACTGTACATCAGGTCCAAAGTTAGCGAGGGGCTACCAAGAGGAATTCTTAAGCAGATGGTGAAAAGCTGCGCAATCTTCTGCTACCGACTGGATGCCACCCTCCACATACCCTGGATTAACACCTGTGATTTGATAAAAGAAGAACGGGGAAGTCTTTGCGTAGTTGTGTAATGTGCTGTGTTCGGGCACTACGGAACCCTTGGGGCAAAGAGCAAACATGCTTCAGCTTTTTTCTGACTACGAAGCAGACTACAGCAGACAACAACAAAAACAGAATAGAAGAAGGCGAACACCTTTTCCGGAGTTCGGGTTTGGTTTACGCCGCTGATAAACGAAGAGCGCGCTGCGTCAACGTACGGTATGGTGATGAAAAGTAGGTGGATGATTGTTTAATTCTCCTTCCGTGCGGTTGCCTTCGGAGCCGTAGGCGCCGCTCCGGTGTGCGAATTAAACTCATGTTTAATGCGCTGTTCTACCAAACGGACCTCAGCTACGTTCCTTGGCCGGACCGCTGACGCTACGGGATCCTCGGTTGTGCCCCTTAGCTGGATTGCTAGCTCGATGGGATGAGCTGGCCGGCGTGTGGGCACGGCACGGGCGAATGTGGCCGCCATATGGCGGCTGCGGTTGCGGGCCGGGCCGGCGCGACCGCGAGCAGACAGGCTGCGTGCGCGACCACCGTTAGCTGGCTTGCGCTGCCGTGGGCCCGATCGCGCCATTCACGCGGTACCATGGGATTGTCCCTTCGCCGGACAGCTCTAGCAATCCAGGGAACACAGACCTACACCCTCGGCATCTGGACGCGCAGCTGTGAGCAGCTGGGACAGGCAGCCGGCACACGGCTAGATCGCCGCGCCTCTTAACGTGTACACGTGCCAACGTATCCGGCCGTAGAACCTGGGAGAGTGCGGCAGCCGCACTATGGGTGCCGTACGCGTTGCCATTTCGCCCGGCCGGGACCTGCTGGTTGAGGTCCTGCCCCACGTGGCCGGTACCGCAGAGGACGAAGAGCACGTGGTAACAGGCATAGCAGCTCTAACGTCATTTCCTTCTGCGGGAGACGACCTCTACCAGACAATAACTGACCCTGCCTGGGGCGCCACCCGAAGCACTCGATAGCAAGAGGGGGGAGGGGTCCGAGAGCAATGTCGTCGGTGCAGTTCCCTTTCCCCCTAGGCGGCCGACCCGACCTCGTGGGCTTCCCGGGAGGTAGCCTCTAGACCCTCTCTGGAGGCGGTGCTCTCCCATCGGAAACTCGCCCCTCCGAGCTGCCCGATGACCCAAGTCATCTTCCTCGTCCTTCCATTTTCTGGGGGTGGGCGGGTGGGAAAATCGAAGGATACTGTTTGGTACGCTTCGCTCCTGACGACGCTTGCACGAAATTAGGTGACCTTAAACTTCCATTAATCTCCGTTTCTACAGGGTCGCCACAGAGGACCACCCGTGCTACGAGAGCAAGCAGGAAAATTCAACAGGGTGGGCGGCATGCGCTAGCACTTACGCTTCGCTTCGTTTGATTATCATGTGCAGTCGCTGTTCCGGAAATGTTCCCTCCAGCACAACAGTACTCTTAGAAAGATACTCGGTGGTGCCGCCAGGCGCTCATTTTCGACGTAGGCCGGGGAACCGCCGTCCAGAGCCACAATGGCCTACACGGTGAGGGTGAGGTCCAGCCTCATCGAGTTTGCCGACTTCCCTTACCCACACTGTTCTGTCGGCCAGAGGCTTTTAGCTTAGGAGACCTATTGCGGTTAACGGTACTGCCCGATGCAAGATATTGAGATCTCCCCTGTTTTCTCCATGCACATCCACAAGACACCCTACTACACGAAGAAAGTGCAGCTTTCCAGGATAGGTAACCCTGTCCCCGCGTGAAGCGTTTCAAGGGTCAACCCTTCCTTCAAAATGAGGCGACTGCATCATCCGGGGCCTGTGGACATGGTCAACAGGATCACCACTTCAGGTGTCTGCATCCCGGTTGCCTCAGATGGAGTTCACTGTGACAATTGCCGCGAAGATGAGAAACCTGTCGACCATACATGCTGGGAAAATCCGTCTCGGGGAGCCTCCCTACCTGCGTAATAGCTGAACTGCCCTACTCGCACGTCTTTTTTTTTTACGGCCGCAATCTGCGAAGTAAACTGCAGAGTGGGCCAAACGCCAAAGAAATTCAGTGATGGGTGCTTTTTGACGCTTTTTTTTCCGCGCTCAGAGTTACGTGTGCGTTGTGGGGATTCCAACACGTTCCCGCCCCTTTTGCTATCGCACCGCGGCCCCCTCGAGTATTTCCACAAAGCAGGCGCTTTGGACAACTTGAAAAAAAAAATACTCGACGTAGCTGCTTTGACTCCGAATGGAAGGGAGGAAATATAGAGGTAGAGGGGCAAATACAATACAAACACAATATCAGTTGTTCTTCGCTTACACCACCAGCTCCACTTCATCCCTTTTTTGTTCTTCGCTTACACCACCGTGTGTTGTTTTCCCCAGGACTTTTGGCCTGTTGTGTTTGTGGGATTTGTCGTGTAGGGGTAGACCCGCATGACATCACGTTCGTTCGACACGTGGTCGGTAGTTACAGCACTTGGGATCCCTTCGGTTCTTTGTCTGGTAGCAATCGTCGAGCATTTCCCTCCAAGCTCTTATAGAGTCTTATGTAAAAAAAAAAAGGTCGCAAGACACAAAACTGACCGTCGACGCCCTCGAGATCGACGGTAAACACAAAAAACGTAACAAATTAACGGGAGGTAGGTTTGAAAGCACAGCTAGCCAGGAGGGAGGGGGCGGATGATTCTGGTGCAGGTGGCCCATGCAGCTTTTGGCCGCTATAAGACTTCACACGGTGATCACAAGGATCACGAGCGAGCGTCAGTATGGTAACACGATCAACAAGTACGTGCTTTGCCATCGAACGTTTAGCAATGTACTTGCTCTGTGACGCGCGGTTTTAAGGATGACCTGGTCAGTTTTTGTTACAATGGAATGTGACAAGTGACAGCAGGAAACACTTGTAATTGAGACACTTTTGGGGCTGAGGGCGGGGTGTCTCAATTACACGCGTTTAGGTTAACGGACATGTACCAACGGGAGCGCCACTGGATTGACACACTGCACGAAATGGGGTGTCCGGGCTCGCTTTGTTAGGTACAGGTGTCACAGTGCCACAATAGTAGTACACCAGCGCTTGAAATTGGGACACTTGTGGGAAGATTACGAAAATAGGTGTCTCAATTACACGGGGGTAGGTACGCAGTTTATGGTAGCTTTACCTGTCATCAAGTGCTTGCCACTGGACTCACTTGGCTTTTGACAACTTGGTATCAAAGTGTTTCACATAGTCCTTGGCATGCGAGAACTTGGCTTTTTGACAACTTTACTCGTCATCAACGGTGGTCGTTGGAAGTAATATTTATCGCGCACGAAGTGCGTCTCTACGCCCCTGTCGGCCGTTCTAGGCAACTTTGGGCTGGCTTTCACTTTCGAAGTTCACGTTTTCCCGGGATCGATTCCCTTGAGTACTTCTCGCTGCGCACAGGGCGAGACGCGCCTGCCAGGTGCTGCAAGAAAGGTGTTTTACTTGTGAATCTTCTTTGCTGTTTCCGCGAAAGCTTGCAAATGCGAATGCACGGGCCATCACAAGTAATTGAACGAAGCGAGCCCTGGTTCTTTTTTAAAAAGATTAATCGGTTTCGGGTATTTTGCGGACTCTTGTTGCGTTCGTAGGTAGTCCGGGAACAGAGTAACAGAGTGAACCGATGATCCTGCCTCGCCTTTCAGATGCGGTTGCGGTTTGTAACGTGCCGGTGCAAAACGAACTGAGTGACCCCAACGCATTGTGACAATGCGTTGGGGTGGAGGAGTCATCGGCATGTGGATGATTACCACATGGTATGAAGACTTCGGGGGTCCGGTGGTTGTAGCATGGTGTCGGGGTAATCTCAGGACCACATGGATCAGCATGCACCATGCGATAAAGCCGTTAAGCAGCGACTGCCGGCTTATCCCGTGACACCTTTTATCTACTGTGTTGGCACTCTTTCTGTTAAGTTCCCTCGTCGACACTCCAGTGAAACTGGGTATGTTGTGTTTTCTGAGAACTATTTCTCCCACGAAAGGAGGAGTCAGCTTCGGTGATCGTTGTTCCGCAGTGGATACATCGATATGTTTCCCGACTTGCGGATCGTGCTCGGTTTACTTGACGTTGATGCTACGACCACTTTCCGGGGCCATCTCAATCAAGGCCTAAATTCTTAACTTCAATAACTATCGGCGGCAACCTCGGGGATGAGTGGTGGCCCGTCCAGGCCTTCGCCGGTTTGGTAGCAAGTGGGGGGGGGATGCGTCCTGTGGTGGGGACTTTTCCCATCCCCCCAAACTGAGTTCGACTCTCCCCAGAGAAAAAGGAACCCCGCTTCCCTTGATTTATAGAAATTGCTGTTCTTGTCGCTGTATACTTTTTCTTTTTCTTTTCAGCGTCTTTTTTTTTTTTTTTTTTTTTTTTTTTTCGGACTTGTTCCTCTTTTTTTGATGTTGCCGACGATTCCTTTTCTTACGCTCCGTTTTTCTCGGGATTGTATAACAGGAACCGTCCATTGCTGTGCTGCACAGTGGGCCCGTCCAGGCCGTCGCCGGTTTGGTAGCAAGTCCAATTTCCAGAGCCCAGAAAAATGACTGACCGGCGGTTGTAGCAGCAACAAGATCCAAATTTCCGGGTGGTCTCGGTTGGTAGGCCGCATACAAGCGGGAAAGGGGGTGGGTAGTCTCCAGTACCACGGGTGGGTGTCATCGCATCGACCTTTCTTGTGAACGATACGGTATGCTATCAGCACTACACAGCACTACGTAGTGTCTTCTACGGGCTGTAGGATGTATAGCATGTGGTACGCAGCTACTACACCATGCTACAGATGCCATCAGCAGCCCCCAGCAGTACTCCACCTATCCCACGAGGACATGTGGACGGCATGTGGTATGCCACACCTTTCAAGCATGGCTTTTGCACAAGTGCGGGTCAGCTCTGCCGCATGGGCTGCGAACAACTCCTCGGCATTTTTGCAAAACCAAGACGAAACTCGGGGAAGCTTTTGAGGACTATTTTTGGCGCGCTGGAAAGGAACCTTGCTCTTTTGCTAGCGCAAGAAACACTGCCCGTGGCGGCTGGCGGGTCGCGCGTGGCCCGCTGTGTGGGACTGGCCGTTCTGAAGGGGGAGGAGGCAAGAGCTGTCGCACGTGCTGCCACCCGCGCACCGACGTGCTGGCGTCGACCGAATCTACGCACAACACGGCAACGCACCAGCAGCGCTGGGAACGAAGCCTCGCACGGGCCGGCTCACTGGACCTTCACTGTCGTTTTCGTCGGGACGGCCGCTTTCGCCTCGCCATCCTTCAGCGGCGCGGGCAGCGCGCGCTGCAGCCAAATCCGGCAGCCGAAAGTGTCGAACAGCGGCTTCAGCATAGGTCTGTGGTGTTCGTTCGACTCTGGTTCTCGAAATCGTTGCTTGTTAAGAAGCCGGTAAGTCTCGGATGACATGCAAGGCCGGGAGAGGCAGGCCATACGTTCAGCATGCTGAACGTACTGATTTCAGCACGTTACTTTTCTTAGTTTCTTGTTGTACACATGCTGAATCAGTACGTGTACACGTGCTGAAATCAGTACGTTATCAGCACGTACTATCTTTTCTGCAGATTCATCTGGGGAATCAACCGCAGTACCGAGGATTCCGGTCGGCAGATCCTGCTGTTGCTTACCACCGCGACACTGGAGGGTTGAGGCCGGAGAGGAGGCAGAGGCAAAGACATGCAACACTGGCAGGTGAGCCCCCTATGCTCTATTTCTTTTTTGCCTGACCCTACGTACTGATTTTCAGTAGGTATTTAGCTCCAAGACCAAAGAGCTGCGTAAGCCCTGGGGAGGGGTCCTTTGTTGAGTTAGGGTAAAGTCGAGGCAAGGAGGTGGGTTCGCAACTATAATGTACTTCCGTGACTTGGATCGCTCTTACTTTTCTGTCTCCTGGCAACGTTTAGATGCGCATCCGTGTAACTTCAAGCTTTGTTTAGCTTTTGTGACTGACACCAGGTCCACTTTCGTACACGGGTCCCGCATTGGACCAATCCGACAGCCCAGAAACGCATCTTGAGACTCAGGTGTTAGACTCAATTAGTTTTTCCGTCCCCATCCGCCCCCCCCCCCCCAACCGAAGAGACTTGCGCCTTCTCGTTTCTGAAATGACGATGTCGTCTTTCTAGACTGTTTCTTGTAGTAAGTTTCTTTGCCGATGGTACGTCTGACCTTTATGGTATCATAGTATTATGGAGGCGTTTACGCGAGAGAAAAGACGGCAGACCTGTAGCTGAACTTGTACCCTTCGTTGTGTGTTTCGTAGTACAGGGTGACCTTCCGCCCGTCGTATTGGAATCCGGCGTCCGTGAACGCCACGTCCTTGAGCCCGGGCGTCGTTTTGGCCACTTCGGCAAGGATTTCACGCGCCTTTGCGACCGCCTGCTTCTCCTGCTCGGGCATGTGGCGGATCCAAGCCAGGCGTTCGTCTTCGGTGGCCGGCCTGAACACGACGGGGATAAGCAGCCCCCTGTCGTTCGGGTGCTCCGCCGCCGTCTCCGCCGTGCTACAGCTCACCACCTTTCCGATGTCGAAGCCCCGGTCAGCCGACACGAGGACCGTTTCGTTGGGCTTCAGCGACGTGCGGTACCTGCACGCGGTTTTTTTTTAGCCACATGCAATGTGTGAGGAAACTGAACCGCCCAAGTAGGACCTTCTGATCATGATCATTTGCCAATTTGCCACCTGAAACCACGGGCTCAGGGTAGTGCGTAGTAGTATGTACGGTTTTGGAGTGAAGTTCGCTTTGAAACTCCGGGGTTTTAGAGTCTCCGGGTGACCTGGGAAGACATCCCTGGGCTCTGAGTGTTTCAAGAGTGGTGGTTGCACGAGGTAAGAGAATCGGTGGGTCCCTTCGTTGTTGGTCAATTGGTGGTTTTTGTTATGACCTTCGTCAAATGGGTTATTTTGAAGCTAATGGGTGGGTTTGGGGGCATGCATGGCTTCTTTCGTACACACTTTACTTGCTTGATTTGGCAAGTCAGGTTTGAAACCTGACTTACTAACTATTACTAACAATTTGTAACCGAAACCAAGATCTCACCAGGTTAGGGGAGTGTTCTTGGGCTACCCACGTCTTCTCAAGTTGAGCATTGATTTCTTTAAACTGCAAGTGCCATCAAGGCAGGCGAGCACTGTTCACGGGCTAGTGTTGCTTTATGACGTCGTCCGTCGGGAGAGTCAACGATGATGAGGATGAGGTCAAACTGGTCATTTCCGAGTCAAGTTCTGTTCCCGCTCGCTTGTTCTGTTCCCGCTCGCTTGTTCTGTTCCCGCTCGCTTGTTCTGTTCCCGCTCGCTTGTTCTGTTCCCGCTCGCTTGTTCTGTTCCCGCTCGCTTGTTCTGTTCCCGCTCGCTTGTTCTGTTCCCGCCCGCCCGCAAGTTGAGCAGGAGTTGCCCTGTAATCCGTACCGGTCCATTGTCCGCTTGGAGGTTTAGAGTGACAAAGACCGGGAACCCCGGAAAAAGAAATGCGTAGTTCTGGTGGAAAAAGTCCGAACTAGACAACCCCTGAAACATGGAACGCGAACCCGGTGTCGGTCAGAAGAACTTCGACGACGCAAGAAGACGACGCAAGAACCCCGGAAATGACGAGACAGTTGAAGTATGGTTAAAGGTACACACACAGTAAGGAATAGAGCGGTCTACAAAAAGTCGAATAGTCGGCAATAGAGACACATGCACAAGCACACACTGTTACTACCACAGATACGATACGCATACTAGTTTCCGATACCTTAAAGGAACCCTTTCGCTGTAAACACAATACGCGTACTAGTATACGATACCCTAATCACTGAAAACAACTGCGCACACTAATGGAGCACGCTTTCTTGGCACCTGAGAGTGACCGGCATGACGTACGCGCGCCAGGCTGCAGTTTTGATGTGGGATCGTCGACGCCGACTTCGCCGGCGAGCGACTTGAGGGAGGGCAGGGCGGTGTCGTTGAAGGCGGAGGCGCGGGCGATGGTGGCCGGGGGCAGACGGCGGGCCTGCGGGCGGGTGCTGCTGCTGCTGCTGCTGCAGCTGGGAGGGCGGCGTCGCAAGAACCCCGGAAATGACAAGACAGTTGAAGTAAGTTAGTTGAAGTATGGTTAAAGATAAAGTGGTGTCACCTGAGGGGGAAATCTCAGGGTCGCCCTCGTGATAAAGCCGTTAAGCATTGGGAACTTTTAAGTACACGAACCACACGGATCTGCATGCACTGTTAAGCAGCGGCATACAAAGCAGCGGCATATAAGCCACTGGTTTTAACTTTTTTGGGCTTGGCAGGGTTGTGAGTTAAACGCTTTTACCGCCTTCCGCACCAGTACGGCAGTCAATGCTCAGACCGACAGTGCTCGCCTGCCTTGATGGCACTTGCACTTTAAAGAACTCAATGCTCAGACCGACACACGTACCCACATGCGCTTCCACTATTCTTTCTCAGCTGTTTGTGGTTTAGGCATTTTCCCTGCAGTGTCCAAAACCAAAAACCCATGGGCATCCCGACGCACTTCCAGCAGCAGCATGCAAAGCAGCAGACTACAATCGGATTAGCGGGTTTGCGGTCATCCTCGCCTCTTTGGTACCAAAGTGACACGTGGTCTTGAAGCAGCCAACAACGTTGTGAATAGGAGGTTTCGCGGTATTTGAAAACTTGGGCAACAACTGTTCCTTGGGGGCCATGCTACGTTCCTTCGATGCACAACATGGTCAATCGCATTGCGTCGGCCTGCGAATGACGCTTGTAAGTAACGATCTCACTCTTTCTTCAGCAAGACGTCGAAACAGGAACACTGTCTGCCATATTGTCCCGAATCCGCAAGTGTATGCCTGAGAAACATCAAGGAACCAGCAGGATGCGTCAGAACTTCTTGAGAGTGGGTTGGTCGGCTTGTTCCCGGTGGCTGCAATTGATGGAACGGCCCACTTCGAAACACATCCAGACCTCGCAAAGTTATCATTCTGCCAACACGATTTGCTGCAGCGCATGGACTGCAACAGGAGAAAGAAGTTTGTAAAATTGTTTCAAGTGTCTTGCACTTGCAGCCTGAGGGGCGTTCAATGCAGAAGTTTGAGCGAATGCTGAGCCGGAAGCAGCGGAGTCTAGACACAGCGGCCATTATGTCTGCCATGCGCGAGAAGGAGAGCAGTGGATCACGTAGATGACAATCACGTATCACGTACCTCATTCATGCCACTGGTCTGCTTTGCGCAACAGTTCGATCGTCTCTCTCGTCACGTTTGTGCCTGGTCTGCTTTCTACGCGTCCGATCGTCGACGTGGCACATTGGTTCGACCTGCGGCGCGTTATGCCCAGTCGTTCGAGCTTGTCGCTGCTTGTTGCGTCGAGGTCCAGCGCGTCGGCAGGGTCTCCCTGCCGGCAGGGGGTCCTGAGGAACTGGGGTTGGAAGTCCGACGGGTATTTCTCTGGTACCTTGCTATGGGCCCAGCGTCCCGTCTCTGGTCGGTCGTGTCCTGGGGAAGGACGTGTCCCCCCAGCCGAGGCTCAGATGACCTCTGCAAACCCTTAAGTATGTCACCCCCCCTTGAGTATGTCACCCCCCAGCGGATTTTTGCACAAAAGGTGGTGACATGTTCACGGGGGGTAGGTAGTTGGTTATCATGAATAGACTACATCATAGAAAGAGTAGCGTTGGCACAGTTGAAGTAAGGTTAAGGTGCACACATGATAAGGAAATGAGAGCGCCCTCTAACATAAGGCGAATAGTCGGCGAACAAAGACACACACACGAGCACATTGCGATGGGCGCACGTAGGGTCGGAGCACACCGCGACGTTCGTGGAGTTGTCTGTAGACTTCGCGCTCACGACTGGCGTGCCGTGCAGCTGCCGGAAGCGACTAATCGACGAATCCAGCCGCCGACGGCCCCAACCGCCAAAACGACGACGGCCCGAGCGGTACTTGCCCAACGCGAAGTGGTCGCGGGGCTTTGCATGTACGTGGCGGCTCGAGGCAGAACGGAACTGCGTTGGCAGTAGCCGGGGCCGGAGCAGTAATGTACAAGGACGGGGAGAAAGGCAGCCGCGCGCGGCAAGAGTTCCCCTAGGACGTGCGACCAACAACGTGGCGGAATAAAACGGCCTAATTGCGGGAATACGATTGCTCAGCGAGCAGTGGAAGAACATGTAACGGTCAAGGGGGACTCGAAAGTCGTGATAGTTTTATATCCTCACTAAGATGTTCAAACCACGGCATCCATTCAAAGAGGGAACACCGGAAGCATTGCTTAACAAAGAAGGAATAAATAACGCTTTTGTCGAGTAGGGTGCTGGGGTAGACACGCTTGTGTCGTTCCTGTGATGTGCACGGGGCCACCCCCCTTCCCTGCGGGTTCGGTCTGCAGCACTGCGGGCTGCGGGTACGTTCTGCGACCGTACTACTTGCAGGCCACCGTGAGCATGGTCGACCTGTCGCTGCATTTCGATCTTGAACTGGAACACGTACCGCGTGCAAAAAAAGAATAGGCGCGATGTTTGTTTGTACGTGCCGGGGGAAGATTAGCCTGTTCGTGAGTGGTGGTGAGTGAATATGATCGGTAGGCTAATCTTCTCCCAAACACGCCGCCGGCGTTCTCTTTCGCGGCTACAATCAATTGTTATTACAAAAAATGACGCAGATGCGTTGAGCAACGCCGCGATGGACATGGTGCATGCCGAAACGAGTGCGCAAGAAGGGACGACAAGGGTGCAGTACGACGGCTACAGGAGCAGCGCGCTGGCGAAAGGTCTGTCTCTACGGACGATCACCGGTGCAGTAACCCGGATCAGTTGCGTGACGTGGCAGTACGGGCACGTAACAAATGTCATGAGCCCCTTACAGCATTACGCGGAGGGGTCGTGCAAGGCTTCTCGTGCCGAACTCGCCCCGCAAACCGAGACATTTCTGCGAAAAATGGGCCAACAAGTACCCAGCAGATCACATCGCTCGAACCCGTTCGTCAAGGCGCATGAGGGATGGGCGGCGAGTATACACCCCAAACAGTTATATGATGCGACTTGGAAGGAAACAGCAGAGTGGAAGGGAAGAGAGCAGGAAAGGGGCACAAGCGCCCACCAACGGCGAGGCGACCAGGGAATGCGGCGGTGAAATGCGAGGAGCACGAGACGCCCGCCGCTGCGCCGGTGTCGTTGAAAGCGGAGGCGCCGACGGGGGGCGACGGCAAGCCTGCGGCCGGGTGCTGCTGCTGCTGCTGCTGCTGCTGCTGCTGCTGCAGCTGCGGCAGCTGTGGCAGCTGCGGCAGCTGCGGCAGCTGCGGCAGCTGCGGCAGCTGCGGCAGCTGCGGCAGCTGCGGCAGCTGCGGCAGCTGCGGCAGCTGCGGCAGCTGCGGCAGCTGCGGCAGTGCGGCAGTTGCTGCTGGGAGGGCGGTGTCGACGACGCGTCGCTGGCGGCGGACGCTGGTGGGCGGCGGTCGCCGCCGCCGGCAGGTCGTCCTCGCCGCAGGCCGTGCTCGCGACGCTCGCAGCGCTGCTGCCGCTTCCGTTCGCGCTGCCGCCCGCCTGCTGCTGCTGCGGCGCGGGCGCCGGCAGGGCCGGGTGCTGGTGGCGGGTGCTGGTGGGCGGCGTGGACGACGCAAGAACCCCGGAAATGACAAGACAGTTGAAATAGGGTTAAAGGTACACACACAATAAGGGAATGAGAGCTCTACAACATAAAGTCGAATAGTCGGCAATGGGCAACAAAGATGCACACACAAACACACGTACTGCTACTACCATACGCATACTAGTATACGATACCTTCGAAACAATGCGCATACCAATGGAGCACGCTTTCTTGGCGCCTGAGAGTGACCCGCACGACGTACGCGCGCCAGGCTGCGGTTTTGATGCGGGGATCGTCGACGCCGACCTCGCCGGCGAGCGACTTGAGGGAGGGCAGGGCGGTGTCGTTGAAGGCGGAGGCGCGGGCGATGGCGGCGGGGGGCGACGGCAGGCCTGCGGCCGGGTGCTGCTGCTGCTGCTGCTGCGGCAGCTGCTGCTGGGAGGGCGGCGTCGACGACGCGTCGCTGGCGGCGGACGACGGCTCCGGCTTGGCGGGCGGCGGCGTCGCCGCCGCTGGCAGGTCATCCTTGCCGCAGGCCGTGCTCGCGACGCTCGCAGCGCTGCTGCCGCTGCCGTTCACGCTGCCGCCCGCCAGCCCCGCCTGCTGCTGCTGCTGCTGCCGGGCCGCGTTCTTGAGCACGTTGATGCTCTTCGGGTGCTGCAATATCGCCTTCGGCGGCGACTTCAACCCGGTCGCCCTCCCGCCACGCGCCGCCCGCTGCGTACTGCCCCCGCCATGCCCCGGCGTCTGCGGGTGGGCCTGCTGCTGCTGCTGCTGCTGCTGCTGCTGCGCCCTCTGCTTCGGCTGCGGCGCGAACGCCGGCGCCGCGCGCTCGGGGCTGAGGGGCGGGTGGTCGTAGTACGGCGGCGTCTGCCGGTAGAACGGGGGCCCCGGCCTGTCGTAGCTGTCCGGCGCGAAGCCGCCGCCCGCAAACCCGCCGCCGGCGTGGTACGCCGGCCGGGCGTGCGCCGGCCCCGGGTACGAGCGGTACTCCTGCACGCAGCTCGAGTACGCGGGGTAGCCATGGCCCCCGTTCTCGTGCCTTGCCCCTTCGTACCCGTACCCTCCGTCCGCATACGGGCCCCTGTACCCACCGCCGTACAACCTGTTGTCGCCGTATCCGTACGGAAACCCGTCATACTCCACAACCTGTGCCGACGCCATCACCTCCTGTCTGCCGGTCGAAATTGCCCGGATGGGACGGCCTCCTCTTGTATCCTGTTTGTCCCCGGCTAAAATGAGGGTGAGAGGTGCTCTCTGTTGGTGTCCTTGTTTTGTGTTACCGTCTCTTTTTTTCTTCTTTGAGAGAGAGAGTGTGTGTGCGTGTGTGTGTGTGGGTGTGCGAGTGCGGGTGTGGATGCGTGTGTTACTGTCAATCAACCGGAGTTGACGTGTTTTGTGCTGTCTTTCGACTTTTCTTTTGTTTCCTGTCGTATGGGTTCGGTCCGCCCTTGTATTCGCACGGGCCTGGCAACAAGCCTCTAAGGAAGTCCTGATTGCGATGACACCCACAACGAATGAGTGTTATAATTGTTGTTGATTCCGGTCGTGCTGACGACGGTAATCCGTGGCCTCGCGTCCGGCTTGTTCGCTTGCCGCTTGACGCCCGCCAGTAAACGGTTTACTAAAGGCATTGTGCACACAGATTCGTGCTTAGTTCAGGTTTGTGCGAGGGACGAACCCGTTCTACTTGTAAGCGCTTGTTTGCGCGAGTGACTAACCTGTTCTACTTGTAAGCGCTTGTTTGCGCGAGTGACTAACCCGTTCTACTTGTAAGCGCTTGTTTGCGCGAGTGACTAACCCGTTCTACTTGTAAGCGCTTGTTTGCGCGAGTGACAAACCCGTTCTACCTTGTAAGCGCTTCCTAATTCTGTGCCGAAACCTCTCGAGCCACTGTTTTACCACGAGTAGTAACCAGCGACGGGCGCGACGTCACCCCGAACAGTGTTGGCGGTAGCTCCCGGCTCTCCAGGGCATCCAGCAGGGTAGTGATCCCACGTTGTTGTCGTCCAGATTCCCCGTCCAGATTCCCCGTCCAGATTCCCCGTCCAGATTCCCCGTCCAGATTCCCCGTCCAGATTCCCCGTCCAGATTCCCCGTCCAGATTCCCCGTCCAGATTCCCCGTCCAGATTCCCCGTCCAGATTCCCCGTCCAGATTCCCCGTCCAGATTCCCCGTCCAGATTCCCCGTCCAGATTCCCCGTCCAGATTCCCCGTCCAGATTCCCCGTCCAGATTCCCCGTCCAGATTCCCCGTCCAGATTCCCCGTCCAGATTCCCCGTCCAGATTCCCCGTCCAGATTCCCCGTCCAGATTCCCCGTCCAGATTCCCCGTCCAGATTCCCCGTCCAGATTCCCCGTCCAGATTCCCCGTCCAGATTCCCCGTCCAGATTCCCCGTCCAGATTCCCCGTCCAGATTCCCCGTCCAGATTCCCCGTCCAGATTCCCCGTCCAGATTCCCCGTCCAGATTCCCCGTCCAGATTCCCCGTCCAGATTCCCCGTCCAGATTCCCCGTCCAGATTCCCCGTCCAGATTCCCCGTCCAGATTCCCCGTCCAGATTCCCCGTCCAGATTCCCCGTCCAGATTCCCCGTCCAGATTCCCCGTCCAGATTCCCCGTCCAGATTCCCCGTCCAGATTCCCCGTCCAGATTCCCCGTCCAGATTCCCCGTCCAGAAGTCGAGTTGGCCGCCGTCACATGTCCCGGACATGGCTAGCCATAATCCATAACGAAAGCGTGCACCAAATATACAACCCGTAACCATATAGCCCTTTCTTGCTCTAAGAGAGCCCATTCATGAACGGTCACGCGGAGAACCTAAAACCCCGGAAATTCAAGCGAACTTTAACTCTAAAAACAACTCTCCTCTGTCTTAGAGTTCGGCGCTCCGCGACGAAAGGAACCCGCTCTTCGAAACGTCTACGCGTCGAATTTTCAGCCAGTACGTGCGACTGCATTATCCAGTAAGACCACAGCATGCTGAACGTACTGATTTCAGCACGTTAATTTTCTTAGTTTCTTTTTGTACACATGCTGAATCAGAATGTGTACACGTGCTGAAATCAGTACGTTTTCAGCACGTACTATCTTTTCTGCAGATTCATCTGGGGAATCAACCGCAGTACCGGTCGGCAGATCCTGCTAGGGTTGAGGCCGGAGAGGAGGCAGAGGCAAAGACATGCAACACTGGCAGGTGAGCCCCCTATGCTCTATTTCTTTTTGCCTGGCCCTACGTACTGATTTTCAGCAGGTATTTAGCTCCAAGACAAAAGAGCTGCGTAAGCCCTGAGTAAGACTGAAAAGCGAAGCAAGATCCAAGCGAAAGCCAGAAATAGATGTTGGCGACTTCGCGAAAGCGCGAAGAAGGCGGGGCGCGGAAGGGGCAAGGGCAGAGCGAAGAAGGAGAGTGCGCCGTCGAAGCCCTGATTTGATCACTTCGAAAGGAACGGGAAAAAATACTCGGGGAGCTGCCTTGTGCTTCCTTCGAAGGAGGCTAGAGGAGAAGACGAAACAACTACAAAGTGGGTCTTTTTTGCTCAACGCTTACGTCCGCCACTCAACACAGAGTCATTTGTGTTTCGTGTGGGCTACATCACAGCAACCTCCTAGACTCTCTGAGATGTCACAACTGGCAGCCTCCTCAAATATTTCCTACAAAGCAGGTGCGGAGCAAAAAAATAAAAGGATGTGCTTGCGGTCGTGGGGCGACAACAGCACCCTCGCAGGGCCGCAGCAGCCGCCGCTGCGAGGGGGCCTAGCATATAGTTTCTTTTTTTCGCCCAGTAGCTAGGTACCAGGGAAAGCCTGCTACACGGGAGCCAAGCGTCACGTGTTCGGCGGTAGGCCGGGTCAAGTGGCTACCGATTTCCCAAACTAAAGCATCAAGGCGTGGCGCACCTTGGGGCTTGGCGCTCGCGCTGAACACAAGCTCGTCGAGACGGTCAGCCGCAGACGGGGTTGTAGCACTGTGCTGCCTCCGACTCAAGCTTCGCAAGCTGGGGTTGACCGTCACGTTCCTGGACCAGGAGCGGCCTTTTTCTTTTTTCTTCTTCTTCGCCCTCCTACAGGGTGAGGTCCAGCCTCGGTAGCTGGAGCTAAAGACGGTGTGCCCGAGTCACAACCCGAAAAGCGGGTGTGCCACAACCGAAACGCGTGTAAATCCACACCCGAAAGGTGGGTGTGACACCCGCTTTTTTAACTCCAGCTTTAACTCCAGCTTCTGAGGCTGGGACCCACCGTGTAAGCAGAAGGGGGCTTCGATTCCGGTGTGTCGATCGAACCGAAGGAAAGTGGGGGATCTCGTCTTTAGCAGGGCACTCCTTTTCGCATCGCGGCCGATTTATGAGGAGCAGACATGTGCTGTTTGTATCTACTCGGGCCCGGGCTGAAAGCCTGTGAGCTTCAGATGACGGCCCGCGGGTGTCTGCCGCTGTGGTGGGGTGCTGCAGGGCATGTGATGCGAGAAGCAGCGCGATCATTTCCGATCTGCAGGTGGCGCCCAAAGTTGGGTCCACCGTTTGCGGCCGGTACTAGTTCACCGGGGGGGACTCCTTACGCACTCAGTCTTCGCCTGGATTCGCCATAGCGTCGACCGGGGAGGACAACGGGAAAGGCCGCGGCCGCAAATCCAGCAGCCCAGCCCGCGCCCACGAACGACAGACAAAAACACGCCCACGCTCCTCCCCGTGCTGGCGCTTAGCGCGTTGTGTTCCTTCCTGCTCGCCTCTACCTGGCCAGCCCTCCGCGCTTGAGTGCTGCTTTGTCCCCGCACCGTGTTTCGGTCCTTCACACACAGCAGTACGTATGTTTGATGCTAGCAGCACGGGGGGAGAGGAACTCGAGCAATTTGTGACTTCGCGTCGTGTAGCAACCGACTGGTTCCGGGAGGAAGGGCAGGGAGGGGTGCATCTGCCCGGCGGGGTCCAGCCTCAGAAACTGGAGTTAAAGAGGGCGTGCCCGAGTCGCACCCGAACAGCCGGTGTGCTACAACCAAAAACGCGTGCAAATCCACACTCAAAAAGCGGGTATGGCACCCGCTTTTTCAACTCCAGCTTCTGAGGCTGGGGCCCACCGTGTGTGATGAGCAGCAGCGAGTCGGATCCCCAGCTTGAAGCAAGATGTCAGCGCCGCGGAGAAGCAGCAGGTCGACGCGATGAACAAGAAGATTATGAATGTGGCTTCATAGGAGCTCTGGACGGCTCGGCGAAGCCCGTCCTGCAGGGACCCTCGAAGTCGCTCGTTTGCGTGTCACCAGCGACTGGCTGTAGAGTCAGCCCATCCGCCTTCGTGTTCTCTTGTAGTCGTCGCCACCGCGCTGACCGTACTAAAGAAGAGCTCAAGAACTTCGTACGCGAAGGAGAGAAGTTGTGGTGGAACTCTTGGACGCCACCCATCAAGCTGGGTTGGATCTTTCTCTCTTTCGCGCTCTCTCGCTGGCAATGCAGTCAAAACAGACAGCGTGGGGGCTACCACTAGGCTGTCGCTGCGTGCGGCAAATCGGCAGTAAGCTGCGCACTGTACGGTGACTTCTCTGCGAGCTGCGCGAGGTACCGGAGGCCTTCGCTGCACGCGGTGAAGTGTTGGTCGTCGAATCCATTGTCCTGAAGCGCCTTTCGGCAGTGCTCGAACGTCTCCTCGGCGCGGCCCAGCACGGGCTCTTCGGGGAAGGTCTCCTGCAGCTTTTCCTTGACCACCGGCAGCGTTTCGACGGCCTGCATGAAAAGGGAGCGGGCGACCGCGTCGTGAGACCCGTGGGCCACGGACAGGAACGCCTCGTTGCCCGGCTGGTGGTCCTTGTACAACTTGCCTGTGTTTGTAGAGTGTAACTTCACTTAGAGATCCGGGGTTTTAAAGTCAGTCTCCGGGTGACCATTCGTCGTAAAGGTGTCTTTCTTAAGGTACCGGAGACCAGTGTGCGGTATTGTTTTTTAGAGTTAAAGTTCGCTTGAAATTCCGGGGTTTTAGGGTCTCCGTGTGATTTTTGAGGGGGCGATAGCTTGAGACGCCGGGGGGGTTCGGCATGGTTTTGCTACACTCGTAGGTATCACGAGGAGTTGGCGGTATGCAGAGTGTACACCAACGCAGCACCAAACACGGACGAAAAAACTCGAGGGGTTGTCTTGTGCTTACTTCAAAGGATGCTAGAGGGGGAGGAGCAATACAGCTGCAAAGTGGGTCTTCTTTTGTTGACGCTTACGCCCGCCACTGAACCCAGACTCACCTGTGTTTCGTGTGGGCTGCAGCACATTTACCTCCTTTGATCTTTTGCAGCTGGCAGCCTCCTCAAGTATTTCTTACAAAGCAGGTGCTTATACAAAAACATTGAATTTCCCCTTCGATTCCGGCAAGCGAGGGGAAAAAATAGCGGTGTTTTTCTCGGGAGCGACGGGGCAATAACCTTTGTACAAGTGCTAGTTCTCGTCGGAATAGTATTAATCTTCTAAGATCTTCGATCTTATACGTAGTAGTAGTAGTATGTGTCGTCTGCCGAAGCAGCCGGAGACAGCAGGCGCAGGGGGCAGGTCTTGCTTTACAATTCTCTTCTTCATGGAGACCCGCCCCCGGCGATCTTATACGACAAAAAAAAAACGGAGCATACTCAGTTCAACTGTTCCGGAGGCGACGGCAAGAATCCACCACACCACCTTCTTCCGCTTCCAATCGAGCGTCGATTCCTGCATGTTGTTGTGGTCTTCTTTCGGAGTGAACGTCGTGGCTTGACATGAGGACCCTTTCTTTCTAGCGTTATTGCTATGCATTTCTCAAGGTAATCGGTTGATACTGATATGCAGCAACAATCCGTGACGATAGACTGCGCAAGGAGTAGTAATTGTCGAACTGCCGAAGCAGCCGAAGACAGCAGGCGACCTTTTATTTTCTACTCATGAATTGGGATCTGCCCCCGGCACCAGGGCTTACGCAGCTCTTCTGTCTTGCTGAAAATCAGTACGTATGGTCAGGCAAAAAAGAAATAGAGCATAGGGGGCTCACCTGCCAGTGTTGCATGTCTTTGCCTCTGCCTCCTCTCCGGCCTCAACCTACCAGGATCTGCCGACCGGAATCCCCGGTACTGCGGTTGCTTCCCCAGATGAATCTGCAGAAAAGATAGTACGTGCTGGTAACGTACTGAGTTCAACACGTGTACACGTACTGATTCAGCCTGTGTATAAAAAGAAGAGGACTAACCGTACGGGACACACTTAAGTCGGGAAATTACTTATCGGAACGTTACCGATAAGTAATTTTTTGTTACCGATAAACAATTTCCTGTTACCGATAAACAATTTTTGTTACCGATAAATATTTTTGTTGTGACCGATAAATAATTTCTCGTGTTACCGATAAATAATTTTCTGTTACCGATAAGTAATTTCTGTTACCGATAAGTAATTTTGGTGTTACCGATAAGTAATTTCTGTTACCGATAAATAATTATGGTGTTACCGATAAATAATTTCTGTTACCGATAAATAATTTTGGTGTTACCGATAAATAATTTCTGTTAGGGTAGGCGGTTTTTTTTTTTGGCCCATGTCCGTCGGCCCACAGAAATTTACGCGCGCGCGCGCAAAAAAAAAACTTTTCAGAAAAAAAAAACTTTTGCCACAAGACTTTCTGCTACTGGATGTCACACCGTATGTACCGGCTACACACCGCTTCATACCGTATGTACCGGCTACACACCGCTTCACACCGTATGCCGGCTACACACCGCTTCACACCGTATGTACCGGCTCTACCTACCGCTTCACACCGTATGAACCGGCTCTACCTACCGCTTCACACCGTATGAACCGGCTCTACCTACCGCTTCACACCGTATGTACCGGCTCTACCTACCGCTTCACACCGTATGTACCGGCTCTACCAACCGCTTCACACCGTATGTACCGGCTCTACCTACCGCTTCACACCGTATGTACCGGCTCTACCTACCGCTTCACACCGTATGTACCGGCTCTACCTACCGCTTCACACCGTATGTACCGGCTATACTACTGGCCGGTCCGCTGTTGGCACTTTTGTTGGTGGAATTCCTGGACGATGAGCTCAAAGATGAATGTGGTGAGCTTGATGTGTCCGAGGGGTTGCGGTGGCAGTCTAGAGTTCAACAGTTCCATAGTCGAAGGCTGCAGAGGATAGACGATGCCACAGGAGAAAAAACACTCGGGTTTAAACTCGAGATCGCGGTTCGCCGGGTACGCCGCGAACGATAAAGCAGTGAACCAGAGGACTGTCGATTGTGCGGGTGTCCGTCAATCTTGTATCTCTCTTCTGACATGCCCCATTGCGATGTCACGGTCCGAGTGCCGTTTTCTTCGCAAATATACCTCGGCACAAGCATTGCCGCCGGTCAAGTGCAAAGCACTATGTCGCAAGCACCGCGAACGCATCGCTTGCCCTGCGTCCTTTTAATGCCTCCTCAGTCGAGTCTCAGATACGTCCCTACTAGTAGCTGCTCCAGGCGTCGGAAGGCATAGACGCGTGCACTGCCCGCGGACTGGTTCTGTGTGATAATCGCACCACAGCGGCAAAAAAACCCCCCGACATGCCTTGCCGGTAAAACCGCGCACGGTTTCGAGGCTGAGGCTGTGCTTGTATCCCGCGTGCTTCGACTGCGTCCAGCAGGAGCTGGCTAAAGCTACGCAAATCTTGCTGTTTAGATTGGCACCAACGTCAAAGTATCACGATATTGCTTGCCCAGCGCACCAACCCAGCACCGGGCATAGTCGGCTTCAAAGTCAATACACACTGAGGTAAACAACGTCTACGCGATTTGCATCGCCGTGAAGTATCGGTGTGATGAACAGGTTTTCGACTTTTCCCGAGCCGGACACGCTCGTGACTACGCCTGCAGTCGCTCTCACGACCGGTTCCAATGCACAGATCCCAAAAGTTTTTTTTTTGCAAAAGTTTTTTTTTTTCCGGGGGGTTCCAAAAATTTACGCGCGCGCGGACATGGGCCAAAAAAAAAAAAAAACCGCCTACCCTTACCGATAAATAATTTTGGTGTTAAACAAGAAATTATTTATCGGTAACAAAATAAGTATTTATCGGTAACAAAATAATTACTTGTCGGGTAACAAAAAATTACTTATCGGTAACAGTTTCCGATAAATAATTTCCCGACTTAAGTGTGTCCGATATGGTTTTTTCCGTAAAAAGAAACTAAGAAAATTAACGTGCTGAAATCAGTACGTTCAGCATGCTGAACGTAAGCCTGCCCGGCACTCTCAATTGTGCAATCATGGTCGCGAAAGAGTTGTGCCCTATAGCGATGAGGAGGTTGACCAGGCCCCCACGCCGCCTATTGCGCAACACGGCTACAACACGAGGGTGCAGCCCTGTTTAGTTGTGCTCTCAGCCATCACCCCATAGCTTCATTCGTGTGGGCCACAGCATATTTACCTCCTTTGAGATATTTTTGTTGCGATAGTGGGGAGTCATCGGCATCCTGAGTACCACACGATTCCCTCCTTTGAGATTTTGCAACCGGCAGTCTCCTCAAGTATTTTCTACAAAGCAGGTGCTTACACAAAAAAAGTACATGGGTGTTAGGACCACCCGTAGCGAGTCTAGAGGTAACCTTTTGCTCAGTCCGGCGTTTGTGCAAACCCGAACCTTTTGCCAGTCCGGCATTTGTGCAACCCGAACCGTTTTGCCAGACTGGCGTTTGTGCAAACCCGAATCGTTTTGCCCAGTCTGGCGTTGGTGCAAATCCGCACCTTTTGCCCAGTCCGGCGGTTGTGCAAACCCGAACCTTTTGCTGGTCCGGCATTTGTGCAACCCTAACAGTTTTGCCAAGACCGGCGTTGGTGCAAATCCGCACCTTCTGCGTCCGGCGTTTTTTTCCCCGTCCGGCGTTTGTGCAAACCAGCACCTTTTTGTCCGGTCCGGCGTTTGTGCAACCCGAACCTTCTGCCCCATTGCACCCTGATGCCAAGCTCGGCGTTTGGTGGCAATGTCGGGATGATGGCAAGTTGGGGGCCCTTATCCGGGGGGGAGGGCCCCTCCGGACCGCCCCTGGTGAACCTTTGATGCTCCGGAAAAAAGTCCACCGGCGGGAACCGAACCTCCCACCCGTAGGTAAGGAGTCGTCCACTGACGACTGTACTACACCGTTGTCCGCCGCGAGAAGTTTTTTCGACCAATTGTGTATTCTCAAAAGTACCATGAAAAAACAGTAGAGAAATGTCCGGTGGGGGTACCCCACGGCCTGCCCAGAAAAGTGGGATAGCTCGCTAGAGAGCTAAATTTGAGAATTTCACATTTACCAAACCTCTAAACTCGGAGAACAGTATGTAGTATGTACATCTCCTGCAATACTTGCTTTGTTTGTGCAATTTAACCTGCATGTGTTCTGGTTAAACCGCTGCCAACGTTCTTCGAGACTGGAGGTCCTATGAACATGCAATGTGAATAGCCTCTATTCGAGCTAACCCGGCTTTTCTTCATGAAAAAGTGTATTGTTTTTGGAAAGAGCCGGGCAAGCTTTTTTTTTTCCTCGCAAAAGGTATGCGGGTGGCAGAGTGACCCGGCGTCGGCCTTCAGGCCGGTGGGTCCGATTTCGAACCCCGCCCATGACATTTTTCCGGTCGAAGATTGTTTTCGAGGTTTTGTTGCATTTCCGGGTCCAATGTGCCCGAATATTGCGTTTTTGCGGAGTTTCTCAGTGTCTCGTGGCATTTGGGTCACCACGGGAAACGGAGTCGGGGGGGGGGTTGCAAGAACGTGCTTGGACGGGGGGGGGAAAATGTTTCTTGGGTTTGAAGAGCGCGTGGTGCTTGCACCACTGAGGCCAGGTTATTTAACCGCGGATTTAGTGAAGGATTGTTCAGGAAACGGTCGCGAGCGAAACCCGACCAGGTAACGACCATTTCACTGTCTTCTTTGTTTTGTGATGCGAACATCACGAGGTGCTGTCCGAAGACACCGCCCACGTGAGCACTGTTAAGCAGCGGTTGCCAGATACTCCCGTAGCACCTATTCACGGGTTTGCAGGGGTAAAAAGGAAGCCCGGGTTGGGGAGGGTGGTGGGTTTGGTGCGTAGTATTCTTCTTTTTTTGTTCTTTCTCGGTTCTGGTGGTGCTGCTCCTTCCTTCTCGTCGGGGGGGGTACACGGTGCACTACACGGTGCACTAGTCAAGGACTTTTTTGACTTTGACTAGTGGTTTTACTAGTCAAAATTTTGACTAGTAAAATGACTAGTGCCACTAGTAAAAATGACTAGTGCACTAGTAAAAATGACTAGTGCACTAGTAAAAATGACTAGTGATTTAGACAAAATCCACCTAACATGGACCCAAGTCCTGGGTGTTTTGAGAGTTTTCGAGGGGTTCCACGGCACTACCGTGACCACCGGTGCCCAGACACCACAAACCACCTGGGCAACCCCAGTTTTCGCGAGACAGGCCGAGTTGCGAGGGTTTTGGTTGGTTTCTTGGGAAAGTCCCTGAGCTTGTATGGCTTAGCAAACATAGTGCAAACGACAGTGCTATTCCTGCACGGTGAGGTCAGAGACATGTCGTGACAGGTTTCAGACACTGGAATAATGCGGGCTTCCGACCACATTCAAACTCTGGTCCGTAGATTCGGCTTGTCGTTCATGGCGCTCCTATCGCCTTGGCATCGCACCGGACACAGTGCATTTACAGTAGTGGGTTCCCTAAAACCCACGATTCTTGCCGAGCTTCCCAACATGAATGTGCAACAGACGGAAGTCACGTTTCTTTGTCGTTTCGGGACGTGCTAACGACCATTGAGCCCACCGATCAACTGCTCAAACCTTTCGTCGGGTGGGACACCAGCAGGTTCTGGTTTCTACTCGTCGGGTCTACCGCAATCGCGTAGCCGGTGTACTATTTGTGAAAGCAGCTTCTTTCGCATCTTCGGTTGTTCACAACGACAATAAAAATCACCGCCTCGGATTAGCTTGAATTCACAACGCACTGTCTATCGGGCATTGAGAGCTACTAGTAGTAAGTGCGGAAGAGCATGAGGCAGGCAAGCTGTATAACGCTCCCAGTAGGCAACAAGTTCCCAGAAACTCCCCGTCCTCGGCTGTGGTGCTCGCTTGCCTTCATGGCACTTGCACTTTCTAGAACTCAATACTCAGCCCGATTCCTGTGGGGGAAGAGTCGGGGTGGCCCACCAAAAAAGCGATCACAGTTCTGCATGTTCAGCCGCAAAACACAAACCGACGAGTAATCGTAACTTATTCCTGCAGAACTGGCTTTGTTGAATGACGCTCGTGGCAGACATGGCCCCCAGCTTTCGTCAACCGCATTCAGAAAAATATTGGACCGGAACTTCTTTGGACCGGAATTTTTTTGGACTTTTTAGCGTTATTTGTGGATTAGAAGGTCGGTATTTTAAAGTCTCCGGTTGACCGTAGAGGCTTGGGTATGGCGGGGGGTTGAGAAAAGTGAAAGAGTGCGACTCGTTTCGAATGTTGTGTCACTCCGTTGTGAAACCTTGTGAAGTCCCCTAACGCGTTTAGAGGGTGCTTGGGTTTGGGTAGGGTGTGGTCCTTCTGCTGCGGCGTGAAAAGCCAGGAAGTTTTTAGAGTTAAAGTTTTGGGCTTTTGGAGGTTCTGAAAGTTTTGGACTTTTCCCTGGGGGTTTCACTTTTTGGCGGTATTTTGAAGTCTGACCGAAGCAGCTTTTGCATTTCATGTTTCCGTTACACCAATGATGGGACCGGCAGATTGTGCGAACATTCCAAAGCTTCCCGAGTTCCGGGCCGCAAACGCGTCCAAATTGGTTCAGGTTACCTTTAGTTTCTGTTCGTCCTTAAAACTCGCGGTTGCACGATCATGACTATGGGCGTAGCCTGGGTCGCGTAGACAAGCAGCTCGGGTGAGCATGGCGGGGCGACTCATGAGATTGCCCCCGTCGCCGACCACGTGCCGGAACACGACGTCCGGGACCGGCTATACTTGATCAACTCCTTGAACGCCAGCAGCCCGCTGTCGTCGGCATCCACCGTCAAAAACGCGCGTGACCGCCACTCGGCGGCCAGGACGTCGCCTTCACTCAGCGACGCTCGCTTCACTGCGAGCTCGCCGAGGTCGAGTCCTTCCGCGGGCATGCCGCCGGCCCTGCTCCGTATGGCCCGGCGACGCCGCGTGCCGACTACGCTCAGCGACTCGCCACCTTCTGCGTCTGGCTAAAGTAGCGACCTCCAAGTTGTAGGGCGCTGTTAACGGACTTGGGCGCGCCCTTGACTGTAGACACCACATGTATCATATCTTATCGTATTCTTGGATTCTAAACTTCCTTGTGGGCGTGAACCCTACTGTAAAATATTTGAACCGGAACTTTTTTGGACTTTTGGGGGTTTTGAAAAGTACTTCGACTTTTTCCCGGTCCAACATTATTCCGAACACGGTTGTAAGCGCAACGGTAGGGTACAGTTGTGCCCTGGGACCCTCTGAAATCTACATAATAGCCCAGATTTCGGTTCGGAACAGGTGGATTTCTACTAGGACACTAGTCATTTTGACTAGTGCACTAGTCATTTTTACTAGTGCACTAGTCATTTTTACTAGTGTTTTTACTAGTGCGCTAGTCATTTTTACTAGTGCACTAGTCATGCTTTTTCACTAGTAAAATGACTAGTCAAAACACCTTTTTCACTTTTACTAGTGCACCGTGTAGGGGGCGCGACTCAGGCCTACGTGGGGCCAAATGTGTATTTTATTATTGGCGCTGTTTTTCCGTGCTTTTAGGGAATCCCGGGGTGGTTTTGGATCCGCAGTAGCTCTCTGATGGAGTATGACCCCAAAATTGGTGAGAATGGCGCCCGGAATGACCAGCGAATGCAAAAAAGAGCAAAAAATAGGCATATTGGGCGCTCCCTGAAACCGGGCAGAAATGGCCTATTTTCAGGCTGAGCAGCCCGGAACCGTGTTTAAGCGCACGAAACAACAGAAAAAAAACCCAGAATGTGTTCCCGGGCCCTCGCGTGTGGTCATCGGTGCCCAGCGACCCTGTTCTGAGGTCAGAGAAGACCCGGAACGTGCTCGGTACGTGCCCGGTACAAGCCCAGTACAAGCCCGGTACGTGCCCAGTACGTGCCCAGTACAGCCGGTATGTGCCCTGGCACGTTCCGGACCTTCTCCGACCTCAAAACAGGGCGGCTGGCCACTTAGGACCACGTGCGAGGGCCCTACAAAACATTTTGTGGAATTTTGGTGTGGTTTCGTGCACTTTGTCACGTCTCGGATAATCCGAGGCATCTTTATGTCCTGCCAAGCACCCCGGAACCCAGCAAGAAATGGCATATTTTTATGCTGAGCTGCTGTGCCGTGACAAAGTGCACGAAACCGCAGCAAAATTCCACAAAATGTTTTGTAGGGCCCTTGAAAGTGGTCCCAGGTGGCCAGCCACCCTGTTTTGAGGTCGGAGAAGATCCGGAACGTGCCAAGGCACATACCGGCTGTACTGAGCACGTACCGGGCTATACTGGGCTTGTACCGGGCACGTACTGGGCATCTTCCAGGTCGTCCCCGACCTCAGAACAGGGTCGCTGGCCACCGAAGACCACACGCGAGGGCCCGGGAACACATCCTGGGTTTTTTTTCTGTGGTTTCGCGCACTTTAACACGGTTCCGTCAGCCTGAAAATAGGCCATTTCTGCCCGGTTTCAGGGAGCACCCAATATGCCTATTTTTTTGCTCTTTTTTGCATTCGCTGGTCATTCCGGGCGCCATTCTCACCAATTTTGGGGTCACACTCCATCAGAGAGCTGCTGCGGATGCAAAACCACCCCGGGATTCTCTAAAAGCACGGTATAACAGCGCCAATAATAAATACACAGGGTTTCTACCAGGAGTCGCGCCCCCTAGGGCTATGTAGGATGGAAACGTTGGAAACGTTTCCGTTTCCGTTTCCGTTTCCGTTTCCTTCTTTTTGGCGGTGGATGGAAACGCCGTTTCTTTTCAAAAGAAACGGCTGGTATGCCACTAGTATACTGGCTGAAGGTCCGACCGGAAATGTGTTCCGAACGGCGGACCCCGCAATCCAGCGGGAAACCATGGACAAGGAGGCTCCGAAAAGAGGGAGGAAAGAAGCATAAGAGTTGCGACCGCGTGGAGCAGACGCAACCACACGCGTCCGGTTGTGCTGACTTTGAGGTCTGCAGCTCTTTACACCAATGGCTGTTGTGGCGACGATGCTCTGTTATGCGAGGCTGTTGGCCAACGCGCTGAAGACGATCGGGAAAGCACATCCGCTTCCAATAATAGACTCTACAGATACGATCGTTCAGCGCCACAGGCTACAAGACCGGGGTCTTTCGGCGGTGTAAGACAAAGAGGGAGTGCAATCAGCATCAGGAGGTGAGAAGGGCACACGTATGCCGGGGCAATGTTGAACCCGCCAGAAAAGCGATGGCCACGCAGTAACGTGTGCGTTAAACATCGCTTGCCACAGTGCACCTTGCATACGACGACGGGTGGCAACCGTCACCGGAAGGGGCGGTGTTGTCGGAGCATAGACAACGACGGCAGGAAGAAACCACCAACAATGCAGAAGAGGACGGCAGATTCAACAAGCCCCACTCGTGGGTTGGAAGCAGCAGAAGACGAAGTGGTAGGCACAGAAGGGTGGAATCTGGTGTCAGAAAACATCCACATGTGACGACATTCTGCATCATTAGCTTGTGGTTACCTATTTGCTCGTGTCAGATCGCCGACGAAAGAAAGCGGTGAGCACCGGCGACTGCTCTGCACAAACGAGACCGCGACGACACACAAGAAGGGGCCGAGCCAAGTCGAAGGGCCCTGAAGAGTCAGAGAGCCCGCCAGACGGACTCACAGAAGGACCCGTGAAGTGGTATCTTATAGGACCCCTCAGCATGAAGAGCCTTCCGGCGTTTCTTTTAAAAGAAACGGAAACGTTTCCGTTTCCGTTTCCGTTTCCTTATTTCGAAAAAACTAAAAGAAACGGCGTTTCCATCCAACTTAGCCCTAGGGGGGGGGGGGGGGGGGGGGGGGGGGGCAGTGCTGATACTAAGCCTGAGACCCAAAACGAAGTTGCTAACCCTGGGTGGGGGTGGGGGCCCCCACCCCCCCTACCCCCCCTCCCCCCCCCCCCCCCCCATCTGGTGCAACCACTGTGGACCTAACTGTGGGACACACTTAGCTAAATTCTCTAAGGTGAAATGGTGGAAAAAGTGGGTCAAATTTTTTTTTTTCGAGTGCTTTTTTGGGAGGATTTGGGCCAAAAAAAAATTTTTTTTTTCTTGGTCGCTGCTGAGGAAACCACCTTAGAGCGGTCACCACCCTGCTGCACACAGGCCCTGCAGGAGGGGGGGGGGGGGGGGGGGGGGGGGGGGGGAGGGGGGGGGGGGGGGGTGTTTAGGGGGGGGGGGACCCACCCACCCTCGTTGCCGTCCGGCTGACAACGATGCCGAGTTTAGGGGCCTTAGCATCAGCACTGGGGGGGGGGCTAATTTATTCCGGGGTGGCTTTTTTTCCGACTTTTTTTCCGACTTTTTTATTCCGGGAGGTGAAAAATTTGTTCCGGGAGGTGAAAATTTGTTCCGGGAGGTGAAAATTTGTTCCGGGAAGTGAAAATTTGTTCCGGGAAGTGAAAATTTGTTCCGGGGTGGGCTTTTTTTCTGACTAATTTGTTCCGGGAACTGAAAATTTGTTCCGGGGTGGGCTTTTTTTCTGACTAATTTGTTCCTGGGTGAGTTTTTTTTCATTTCTGGGCTAAAAATGGCTGACACGATCAGTGAGCCTCCCAGAAAAAAAACTCACCCCGGAACAAATTTTCAGTTCCGGAACAAATTTTCACTTCCCGGAACAAATTTTCACTTCCCGGAACAAATTTTCACTTCCCGGAACAAATTTTCACTTCCCGGAACAAATTTTCAGTTCCGGAACAAATTTTCACTTCCCGGAACAAATTTTCAGTTTCGGAACAAATTTCACCTAATTTCACGGGACCCGGACCGAACCCAGAACTGGGGAGGACTGGGCTGACAACCCAAGGTGGCAACAAACGGAATCTGCACTCCACATTACATCACGCAAGAATGGCTGATTCCTTCCTGAAGTCATCGACTGTCTTTGTGCCCACAGGAAGCGCGAACTGAACGCAAGGACCTTCCAGATGTGGAACACTGTACGGAGAGAAGACCACGCAACGGAGCAGGCGCCCACAAGTAGTTTCTAACAGGACTAATCCAGTAACTTGGACGACAATTACACTGGACGAACGCAGGAAATGACGAATATCCTCGAGGCTGTCGTAAATTCTCTTCTCAAAAAATATTAAAATACATAGGGTCAAAAGGGCACCCCCCCGAAAAAAAAAAAAAAAATGACTCCAGATACGCAAACTCTTTCGAACGCTGCACACGGGTATCCTTCAAGTGACCTCTAACTATCTGTTGCATACGCGTATCCGGATCTGAAAGCCGAAGACTTTGTAACACTTTACCGCAACCGAAGTCGCGAACCGGGTTCGGCTTGCACTGCAAAAGCAGCATAATTGTGTCTTGCGCCCGAGCGCGGAAATCCGCCACCCGCCATTCGGCTAGAGTGCAAGAACACAATTGCGAAGCGTACTACAAACGGATAGTGTTACATAGGCGAACGAATCATGCGAGAACCTATGGAGGGGCCCCTCGACAGCTTTCAGAACACGGCATAGTAAGTCAAGAGTCGGATAAGCGAGTGTGCACATTCTACTCCCGTTTGATCTGCATTTTCCACCTTTCCCCCCTTTCTTTGTTCTGCTGTGTGTATTTGAAAAACGTTATCGCATGCGGGTAAGCGGGGTTTGCGGGTTAGGGTATGCGGAGTTTGCAGTGTTAGGGTACGCGGGGTTGCGGGTTCGGGTATGCGGGTTTGCGAGGTTAGGGTATGCGGGTTTGGGTATGCGGGTTTGCGGGGTTTGCGGGTTTGCGGGTTAGGGTACGCGGGTTTGCGGGTACGGGTATGCGGGTTCGGGTTAGGGTATGCGGGTTTGCGGGTTAGGGTATGCGGGTTTGGGTATGCGGGTTTGGGTATGCGGGTTTGCAGGGTTTGCGGGTTAGGGTTTGCGGGGTTAGGGTACGCGGGTTGCGGGTTCGGGTTTGCGGGTTTGGGTATGCGGGTTTGCGGGTTCGGGTATGCGGGGGGGGTTCGGGTATGCGTACCTTACACAAAAATTGTAAAAATCACACACAAATGGTGAAAATCTGGAAAATTTGGCAAACCCCAAATTTTCAGTTTCCGGAACAAATTTTCACTTCCCGGAATAAATTTTCACTTCCCGGAACAAATTTTCACTTCCCGGAACAAATTTTCACTTCCCGGAACAAATTTTCACTTCCCGGAACAAATTCGTCGGAAAAAAAGCCTGAAAAAAAGCTCACCCAGGAATAAATTAGCTCGACCCGGGGGGGGGGGGGGGGGGGGGCCCGTACTGGCGCCGAACTTGCCACCAGAACCCGAACTTTGCTTCGCCCGAACTTTGCTTCGCCCGAACTTTGCTTCACCAGAACTTAGCTTCGCCCGAACTTTGCTTCGCCCGAACTTTGCTTCGCCCGAACTTTGCTTCACCAGAACTTTGCTTCACCCAGAACTTAGCTTCGCCCGAACTTAGCTTCGCCCGAACTTAGCTTCACCAGAACTTTGCTTCACGAACTTAGCTTCGCCCGAACTTTACTGTTCCCCGAACTTTAACTGCTGCCTCCAGTCTCGCCACGCGCCGGCCTTAGCCGAGCGCACGTACTTTTTAGCTGAAACAAATAAAGGGGGGGGGGGTCGAATGATAACAGTTATTTGACACGCCTGGTTGTCTAAAAACACTACCATTACTTGATCCTGCTACTGTTCGGCTACCCGGAACTCTTTTTTAGGATGGTTCGACAGATCGAATAACAACACAAGTGTTATTATTCGACCCCCCCCCTTTACTGTCTCCAGGGAAGCAGAAATTGGTTGTCGCGACGCTACCTGAGGTCCCGCCACGGGCCCCTGGGAGAGGCAGTTGACGAAGGACTGCCAGTTGCCGTTCTGCTCCGGGGCCGACGCGAGGAAGCACGCGAGCTCCTCGGCAGCTGCTTTCTTCTCACCGGGCATGACCTCCCGTCGGTTACAGCACTTGGGATCCCTTCGGTTCTTTGACTGGCAGCTTTTTGTTGAGCATTTCCTTCCCACAGGCTGGCGCTTATGTAAAATAGAAGAAGAAGAACGGTATACTTTCTCTAGTAATACTGTATTGGCATAATTTCAGAAACACGATACCTGAAGAACGGTATATTTTCACAGTATTACTAGGATTGGCATAATTTCAGAAACACGATACCTGAGGTCCCGCCACGGGCCCCTGGGAGAGGCAGTTGACGAAGTACTGCCAGTTGCCGTTCTGCTCCGGGGGCGACGCGAGGAAGCACGCGAGGTCTTCGGCAGCGGCTTTCTTCTCGCCACGGTCGAGCGCCCGCATCGCGACGTTGTAGTAGAACGGGACGCATCCCCGCACCGCCGCCACGTACTCCAGCGCGCTCTGGGCCGGCGGGCTGAGCCCCGGCGGCCGCTGCAGCGCCGACGCTGCGTTTTTGAGCAGCACATACTGCGCGACAGCGGCGCCCGCCGCCTTGCAGGCGGTAGCTTGGTGCTCGGGAAGGGCAGGGTACATGCCGGGCGGAGGCGGCGGCAGGGTGGTGATGATTTGCCGGTGCTCAGACCGGAGGAGGGTCATGTCGCTTTTCAGCTGCGCTCCCGCTTCGATCAAGTCCTCGTCGCGGCTGGGGCCTTTTTCGTAGGCGAGGGCGTAGAAGGCCTTGCAATCCGGGTGGTCCTCCTGGCAGAGCTTGAACACGGGCTCCGCCGCGGCCGGCTCGGTGCTGTGCATCATCCCCGCGACGCAGAACAGGGCGGCTTGGTCGCCTTTGCTCGCCTGCACCTGCAGCAGGCGGATGCCCTCCCGGATCATCTCTTCGGTGATGCGCTCTTCCTGCGACAGAACGTACGCGGCAAGGCCGCCCACGGACACGGCCACCCCGGTCGTCACCGCGGCGCACACCCCGCACCAAGACATGGCGTGGCACTGCGACTCGTGCTTCTTCAACGCGAAGCAGCCTGCCGCGCCGCCCACGCCTACCAACGCCGCTCGCCGGTAAACGGCCATTTTCCCCTTCTTTTTTTCGTGCTGTGTTTTAGAGTGAAAGTGCTTTTTTTGTGGTTGGGGGGTATGCAGACAGCATCCGTGCATGCGCACGAGTATCCAGGGAGACACTTGTTTTCGAGAAGCAATCGAAGAAGTTGCCGTTGCAAGTCTGGCCTTCGTCATTGCGGGCAACGCAAACCATTTCGGCAAGACACTTTCGGCCGTCGTCGCTAAGCTTCCATTTGGCACCACTCGGTCGACGAACAGTCCGCATCTTCCTTGCAAGCAGTCTCTACAGGTGTCTTCTTGCACGTGCCAGGGGCATCGCAGACAGCATCCGTGCATGCACACGAGTATCCAGGGAGACACTTGCTCGAGTAGCAGTCGAAGAAGTTGCCGTTGCAAGTCTGGCCTTCGTCGTTGCGGGCAACGCAAACCATTGAGACACTTTCGGCCATACTCGCTAAGCTTCCATTTGCACCACTCGGTCGACGAACAGTCCGCATCTTCCTTGCAAGCAGTCTCGACAGGTGCCTTCTTGCACGTGCCAGGGGCATCGCAGACAGCATCCGTGCATGCACACGAGTATCCAGGGAGACACTTGCTCGAGTAGCAGTCGAAGAAGTTGCCGTTGCAAGTCTGGCCTTCGTCATTGCGGGCAACGCAAACCATTTCGTCGAGACACTTTCGGCCGTCGTCGCTTAGCTTCCATTTGCACCATTCGGTTGGAGGACACTCAGCATCTGGCTTGCAGGAGACGAAAGACTCGGGCGACGACATGGCGACGAGCAGCGAGCCTTAAACAGGTTTGCGATGCCGCTGAATTTCGGGAGCATAGGCTGCGGAAGTGACGCGCGTGCAGGGCCGCTTCCCAAGGGGGTTCCGGGAACGCACGAAAGCCTGCACTGCGAGCTAATTCATGAAGAAGGCTGGAGTAACCCGAGTGAGGTGCGCCGCCTTGCGAGCGTCCCGTATCCTGGTTGCTTCACTGCACCGCTTGCGCGTTTACGTTTCGGTATGGCGTTAGAGACGAAGGCTCCCTGCACCCGCGCCTTGCCTTGCAAAACAGCTTTTGTCGCAAGCTGGGTTCCCGCAAGTGGCCAGCAGGACAGGGCACGCCGCCTGCTGCCTGCCAGCTACGTGTTCACTACTGCAGCGAGAGCACGGGTAGCATGCACGGAGCGTATTTCAACAGGGGAAAAGGAACGAAGAAACTCGGATGACGAAACAAGCTGGGAAGATAAAGCAGGGGATGGGAAAAAGCGGGAGGGAGTCGGGAGGAAAGCTTGGGTTGATGCTTAGGCAGTACCATCTGCCCTTTCGTGCGTGTTTGAAGTCTTCTCGAAGATGACAACCAGACAAAAAAGGAAGCCAAGGCGGCTAGGATGGCGTGGAAAGGGACCGATGTATCCGCACTTTGCAGGACTACCACTGTAGTGGTAGTTAATTCAAGAAAGTTCGCGGGTGTCAGCGAGAGGCCAAAGAATGGTCGATAGTGGTCGCCGTTTGCTTTATTGGAAAGATCTGACGCAAATCTGTGCGTGCGGCCTTCATCGGGCAAAAGTCCTGCGATCTCTCAACGGATGTCTGAGGTTTGCCATGGACCTTCCCCCCTTCGGTCCTTAAGTGGTTAATACTCTAACTGTGCTTGTACAAAAAATAACCCCGCGTGATGTTCGGCTTTAGGCATGATTTTGGTGGACGCGGATTTTTCGCAGGTGAGTGAGTTTTCAACTTGGTAGGGCAGATAACTGCCTTCCACGCATGTTTGACGCTAGGGGGGGCTAGGCAGAGCACTGCCTCTCATGCATGTTCGATGCTAGCATCAACTCTTTGTTCGAACGCCTTTGCAATACGACAGCGGACATAGGAAGTCGATTCGGACAGCTTCTTGATGTAAAACTGCGACTTCCATTGGAATGAAATGGGGGCAGAAAAATAGTCTGAGGACGCGGCGATGTACTTACTTGCCAGCGAAAGGGGGCGCCCGGTGCCGATTTCGACACAAGCTCGAGACAATACAACTGCAAAAGTGGGTCTTGGTAGCAAGCGCTCGCGCCCGGCACCACCAAACTCAGATTTTACCTCGGTTTCGTGGGGGCTGCAGAACATTTTCTCCTTTGGCAACTGGCGGCCCCTTCGAGTTTTTTACATAAGTGCCAGCTTGAAAGGAAATGCTCGACGATGCTGCCCGACAAAGATCAGAAGGGATCCCAAGTGCTGTAACTACCGAACCATGTGTTGAACGGACGTGAGGTCATGCGGGTCTACCGCTACACGACAAATCACACAAACACAACAGGTCAAAAGTCCTGAGTGAGAAAACAACACACGGTGGTGTAAGCGAAGAACTGTGAAAACGGGTTTTTGCCTAGAGGCTTTTCGTGTTATTTTGCAAATGCTTAACAACTGAACAAATCAGATTGTGTTTGTATTGTATTTGCCCCTTACCTCTATATTTCCCCCCTTCCATTCGGAGTCGAAGCAGCTACGTCGAGTATTTTCCAACGAAGCAGGTGCGTAGTCAAAAAGAATTCGCCACAATGCACACGCACATCAAGAGAGTGGGGTGGTGAGCAAGCAAAGAGTATGAGCGCGGTTACGTGAGCGAGAAGTACGTGAGCGGTTGTGTGAGGGAGAGAAGTATGTGTGCCGTCGTGCGGGTATATCCTTTAACCACATACGGACGGAGGGGGGGGTAGGTTAATTTGGGAAAAAGGGACTTTTTGGGTAAGCCTCAGGTCATACTCAGAGGGGGGGGAGATGAGTCAGAAATAGGAACCGAGGGGCCCATATTTCTGCCCGACGAAGGTCGCATTTGAAAGACCTGTGCCATAACGTTCCAACAAGACAAACGACGGCCACTTTCGATGAGTATTTGGCTTCGTACATGGTCACAGGAATAACCTTGTATTAAACGACGCATATATGCGTCGTTCGTCCGTATGTGGTTAATAGCCGGTGAATGACAATCGTCTCACGCAAATGTCTTATCTCACAATGAAACGAAATGCACAATGAAAAGAAATGCGTAGTTTTGTTTTATAGTGTGGTACTCATTTGCATGCAAATGACTCCCCACTAACGCAAGAAGACGACAAAAAACTGAGAAAATGTATCTTTTTGGGAGGGAAGGAACCAGAGACAGCATTTTGTCGCACGGCTTGAAGACTTCCCGATACATACGGCAGGCCCTCCTCAGCAAGCTAAGTTCTCTTGAATGCACATGAACCACATGGAGTAGCATGCACTTAGCCTCAGCATGGAGCCGCAGTACGTTACTGTCGGTAACTGTCTGTCATTTGACTAACACGTCTCCAGTTTCCTTTATGGAGTGAAAGTTCGCTTGAAACTCCGGGGTTTTAAAGTCTCCGGGTGACTTCGTCGTTACGGGAAGGTATCCTTTGTGCTCTGAGTGTCGTAAGAGTGGTGGTTCCACGAGGTAAGAGGATCGGTGGGTACCTTAGTTTTTGGTCATTGGTGGTTTTTGTGCTGTCGTCGATCCCGAGGGACGATCAGTTTGGTGTCTTGCGACCTCTGTTTGCTTTTCCTTTTTCCAGCCGATGTCGTTGTGAAAGTATCCAAAAAACATGAAGCGACACAGGGGTTTCTTCCCACTCTGCTTCCGAACCAAGTAGTAGTAGTATGTGTCGTCTTCCGAACCAAAAGAAAAAACAAAAAACTGCATCCGGGTCGAGAAAACGACGGCGATCCAGTCGAGACAAGCCGCAGCCAGGGGCATGATGCTAACCGTCGGCCCACACTTTAGCGGTATACTGTAGTGGTAGCCTCCCAGTGGGTGTCCTCGTTTTGGCTGGCAGAGTCTTTTTCGGGGATGCAATGACACATTGGCGATTGACAAAACCGATGCAGGTGAGCGCTGCGAGTGCGCACTCAAACAAAAGATAGCGCCGCCACGATATATAAGACGGTTTGCCCACCCCTCCAACGACAGCAAGTGTTGGACGGGCGAGCCTACCGGAGGTTGATTCCTTTGGTAGGTTTCTTCTACTCGGCGGGTGTTGCTCGAAATCGAGATTGGCTTATGTTTTTTGTGTTTCCGACGATCCCGAATAGGCGTACAGATTGGTGTCTTTCGACCTTTTTTTCTTTTCTCGCGTCGTTTTCGTGTTAACTACAATCAACCGCCATTGACGTGCTGTCTGTTGTCTTCCGACCTCCTCACGTTTTCTGCCTATTTACGGTCTTTTACCTCTGCCGTATTTACCAAAGTAACCACCAGCTTTTCACAAATCAGTGAATGTTCAGCACCGCCCATCCCAAAATCCATCGTGTCTAACAGCGACGCGCGCCGCAGTCAATACCTCTTGCAAAAAACCGCAGGCAACCAACTTTGCTGGTGCCTTCGAACGTGCTGTCCCTTGGCAGAAAAGGCGGGCTGAAGGCGAAAATGACGCCGCAAAACCAGATGCGAACTATACTTTCTTGACCGCTCGAGGTCAGGCAGGTGATCACGGCGTGCAAACAAAACTCGCGAGTCGGGTGCTTTACAAGGTGACATCGTGGGGGCCTAGGAAGTGAGACTCTGGTAAATAAGCCTGAAGTTGGTGGGTCGTTATGGTAACATACCCTTCTATCTATTCTGTATCGAGTGTTCAAACAGAGAGGGAGAGAGAATCATTTCAAAAGAAGCTCTTGATCGTGTGTTGAAAACCGTATATCGCGAGAGTATACAATCAAGAGTTTTTCGTTGACCACGCCACTCTGAGCCCAAATCCTTGACGTTTCACGTGGCAATGGATCATGATCGGACGGTCCTACTCGGGCGGTTCGGTTTCCGAACACATTGCATGTGGCTAAAACAAGAATAATAAAAGTGATGCTACCGCAAACCGGGAAATGTTCCGCCCATCCTTTTAGTTTCCTCCAGGTTTTGTGAATTCTGTCGGTGAATGACTATTCCATTAGAGTGAAGTTTTATGAGGACACGAATGCGGCAGATCCCTTTTCCCGAATTGCGGCGTTTTCTTCGCTTTTTCTCACGAAACGGCAAAGACAGCTATCTGTTGTGTTGTTTGTGTATTCGGCTCCTCGATTTGTGAGCCGCGCATTCTGTGTAAGATTTCCTTGCCAGACAAGGCGCTTCGCTTTGCGCGCGCCATCATATATTTTCAGTGCAACTTCGCATGTAACTCCAGGGAGATCGAGTATCCGCCTCCTTGGGGGTTTTGTCTTTAGATTGTCCCGAGTTCTTAGGATCAGTGTTTTGTGTTTTCGTGTCTCTGGTAGACAGTAAATTCGACTTCGGATCTTTCGCTGGGTGTGCCTTGGCTGGTACGTGCTGTGTTTTCAACACCACATGCGATTGTGCGACAATCAGGGTGTACGCAGACCACCTACCATTTGCATAAAGCATAGCAATCTGATAGGAATCTCGATGGTAAGGCCGTCAGACGCACCGCCTTGCTCCCGGGCAGTTCGCAAACTAACAGCTCGTTGCATGATCTCCTTTCTTCACTATGAACGCCTGGTGCTCTCTGGTAGGTGTCCCTTTTCTCTCCACGCCGTCTACTTGAATATTCCTACTATGATTTACCCTCACACCCTCATTGTCCCGTTCCACAGACACCAGACGTCCACTGACTGGACTCTTCGATATCGATCAACTCTACTTCTGTTTTCCCAGCTTCACCTGCCTTGGACCGCTTGAAAGCGACAACGGCGGCACCTACAATTCCCACGGACGCCAGCAAAACTGCCGAGTACACCAAAATGGCTTTTCCACTACCGAACACCCCCTCTTCACTCTCACCGGCGCCTCTTGCTTGCACACCATTATCACCGATCTGTCTTCCAGGCAGTACATCGGGAGTATCAACTCCTGGCTTTCTGCAAGTGCCAGGGGCATCGCAGACAGCATCCGTGCATGCGCACGAGTATCCAGGGAGACACTTGTTCGAGTAGCAGTCGAAGAAGTTGCCGTTGCAAGTCTGGCCTTCGTCGTTCCGAGCAACGCAAACCATGTCGTCGAGACACTTTCGGCCATCCTCGCTAAGCTTCCATTTGCACCACTCGGTCGACGAACAGTCCGCATCTTCCTTGCAAGCAGTCTCGACAGGTGCCTTCTTGCACGTGCCAGGAGCATCGCAGACAGCATCCGTGCATGCGCACGAGTATCCAGGGAGACACTTGTTCGAGTAGCAGTCGAAGAAGTTGCCATTGCAAGTCTGGCCTTCGTCATTGCGGGCAACGCAAACCATTTTGTCAAGACACTTTCGGCCATCCTCGCTAAGCTTCCATTTGCACCACTCGGTCGACGAACAGTCCGCATCTTCCTTGCAAGCAGTCTCTACAGGTGTCTTCTTGCACGTGCCAGGAGCATCGCAGACAGCATCCGTGCATGCACACGAGTATCCAGGGAGACACTTGTTCGAGTAGCAGTCGAAGAAGTTGCCATTGCAAGTCTGGCCTTCGTCATTGCGGGCAACGCAAACCATTTTGTCAAGACACTTTCGGCCATCCTCGCTAACCTTCCATTTGCACCACTCGGTCGACGAACAGTCCGCATCTTCCTTGCAAGCAGTCTCGACAGGTGCCTTCTTGCAAGTGCCAGGAGCATCGCAGACAGCATCCGTGCATGCGCACGAGTATCCAGGGAGACACTTGTTCGAGTAGCAGTTGAAGAAGTTGCCGTTGCAAGTCTGGCCTTCGTCATTGCGGGCAACGCAAACCATGTCGTCGAGACACTTTCGGCCGTCGTCGCTAAGCTTCCATTTGCACCACTCGGTCGACGAACAGTCCGCATCTTCCTTGCAAGGAGTTTCGACAGGTGTCTTCTTGCAAGTGCCAGGAGCATCGCAGACAGCATCCGTGCATGCGCACGAGTATCCAGGAAGACACTTGTTCGAGTAGCAGTTGAAGAAGTTGCCGTTGCAAGTCTGGCCTTCGTCATTGCGGGCAACGCAAACCATTTTGTCAAGACACTTTCGGCCATCCTCGCTAAGCTTCCATTTGCACCACTCGGTCGACGAACAGTCCGCATCTTCCTTGCAAGGAGTTTCGACAGGTGTCTTCTTGCAAGTGCCAGGAGCATCGCAGACAGCATCCGTGCATGCGCACGAGTATCCAGGGAGACACTTGTTCGAGTAGCAGTCGAAGAAGTTGCCGTTGCAAGTTTGGCCTTCGTCGTTGCGAGCAACACAAACCATGTCGTCGAGACACTTTCGGCCGTCGTCGCTAAGCTTCCATTTGCACCACTCGGTCGACGAACAGTCCGCATCTTCCTTGCAAGGAGTTTCGACAGGTGTCTTCTTGCACGTGCCAGGAGCATCGCAGACAGCATCCGTGCATGCACACGAGTATCCAGGGAGACACTTGTTCGAGTAGCAGTCGAAGAAGTTGCCGTTGCAAGTCTGGCCTTCGTCATTGCGGGCAACGCAAACCATTTTGTCAAGACACTTTCGGCCATCCTCGCTAAGCTTCCATTTGCACCACTCGGTCGACGAACAGTCCGCATCTTCCTTGCAAGGAGTTTCGACAGGTGTCTTCTTGCACGTGCCAGGAGCATCGCAGACAGCATCCGTGCATGCACACGAGTATCCAGGGAGACACTTGTTCGAGTAGCAGTCGAAGAAGTTGCCGTTGCAAGTCTGGCCTTCGTCATTGCGGGCAACGCAAACCATGTCGTCGAGACACTTTCGGCCGTCGTCGCTAAGCTTCCATTTGCACCACTCGGTCGACGAACAGTCCGCATCTTCCTTGCAAGGAGTTTCGACAGGTGTCTTCTTGCAAGTGCCAGGAGCATCGCAGACAGCATCCGTGCATGCACACGAGTATCCAGGGAGACACTTGTTCGAGTAGCAGTCGAAGAAGTTGCCGTTGCAAGTCTGGCCTTCGTCATTGCGGTCAACGCAAACCATGTCGTCGAGACACTTTCGGCCGTCGTCGCTAAGCTTCCATTTGCACCACTCGGTCGACGAACAGTCCGCATCTTCCTTGCAAGCAGTCTCGACAGGTGTCTTCTTGCAAGTGCCAGGAGCATCGCAGACAGCATCCGTGCATACGCACGAGTATCCAGGGAGACACTTGTTCGAGTAGCAGTCGAAGAAGTTGCCGTTGCAAGTCTGGCCTTCGTCATTGCGGTCAACGCAAACCATGTCGTCGAGACACTTTCGGCCGTCGTCGCTAAGCTTCCATTTGCACCACTCGGTCGACGAACAGTCCGCATCTTCCTTGCAAGCAGTCTCGACAGGTGTCTTCTTGCAAGTGCCAGGAGCATCGCAGACAGCATCCGTGCATACGCACGAGTATCCAGGGAGACACTTGTTCGAGTAGCAGTCGAAGAAGTTGCCGTTGCAAGTCTGGCCTTCGTCGTTGCGAGCAACGCAAACCATGTCGTCGAGACACTTTCGGCCATCCTCGCTAAGCTTCCATTTGCACCACTCGGTCGACGAACAGTCCGCATCTTCCTTGCAAGCAGTCTCTACAGGTGTCTTCTTGCACGTGCCAGGAGCATCACAGACAGGATCCGTGCATGCGCACGAGTATCCAGGGAGACACTTGTTCGAGTAGCAGTTGAAGAAGTTGCCGTTGCATGTCTCTCCTTCGTCATTGCGGGCAACGCAAACCATTTCGTCAACACACCTTCGGCCATCCTCGCTAAACTTCCATTTGCACCATTCGGTCGCAGAACACTCGGCGTCTGTTTTGCAGGAAGCGAAAGACTCTCGAAATGACGAGACGACGAGTATGGAGGCTACAAGGAGCACCATGATTAGTGTGTTGAAAGGAGAGCACCTGGTTTTGAGGTTGAAGTGATTTCAGGACGAATCAACATTGGCCCCGTTCACCGGACACTACTGGATCTCAGAACGCGCAGAATAGGAGCCAACAAACGGGCCTGCGTCGTCCTAGGGCCAATTGGCAACCTCTTTTTCTCGCCGCCCATTGTTGCGCCGCAGGAGCCGTTTAACATACAGCGCCCTTACCGGAGTTCACCTCATCATCAAAATATGTGCGTCTTTGCGTTCATGTGCGTCTATGTAACTCAGCCTCACGAGTCGTTGACTTGCACACGTCATAAAGACGACACGTTGATATGCACCTCCGCACAAGAACCCGGTGACTTAAGAGCAAGAAATTCCTGCTTGTTTTCGGTAGGCTTTTCCTTTGCATTGCCATGCATAAACCACGAGACACTGCACCCCTAGAGAAGGGTATGGAACCCTGTGCATGGGTGAAGCGTTATGAGGGATCGGTTCTCGAAAAAAAGCACAATTGCTGAAAAGCCTGGCTGTGGACATGCTGACTGGAAGGTTATCGTGTACATGGATCACCAGGACTGGATCTGCGCGTGCCCGCTTCGTTTTTGTTGTGTGAGGTCGAAGGGGATCGACAAGTCTTGTCAGAACCATCGGTCCCGGGGAAACCAAGTGCGGTTTGGATGAGCCCGCAACAGGGAAGACCCCCGTTCACCCGGAAAACCGACTACGCGCGGAAGCAAACAAAGGTGAATCGAAGGACCCCTATTCTTCATCATTTTTTACTGATTCCGAGAGGGTAGTGGAGTGCAAGAACAGCCGAGCTCGGCATTCCAGAGACGCGCCGCCTCACCTGACGCTGCCCGGGGGCAGTTGAAAACACAGGCTGATCCCTTCCCTCCATTTATTTTCCTTTTCTTTCTTGTCGTGAGGTCAAACGGAGATTTCTAACAGAAGGGTCTTTTGAGGTTGTAGTTGCAATCGGCAAAGGAAATACTCGAGGGCCGCTCGGTGCTTTTCGGCGGAGGCTAGAGGGGGGAGAATGCAAGTGAAGAATGCGCCTTTGTTTTGTTGACGACGCGCGACACTAAACTGAGATAGTCACAATACAGTTCTCCTTTTAGCTTTGGACTCGTGTTGCAATAGTAGTTGTGTACTTTTTCAGATGAGCCGATGCCTTTTGGCTCGCCTTCAAGATACGGCTATGCCAGGCATACTCTTGACAGACGTCTGGCATTGTGCAAGAGGGTTACAGTCGTTGGGTGGTATTGGCAAGGGGTTTCATCGCTACTCTCGCTGCAATAATGGTATTGGCCTTTGACAGAGTGAGCTAATGCCTCTCTCAGTTCACCTTTCAGTCTTGTGGCAAGCTAGTCATAGCGGGGAGTCCCCGGCAAGCTTAACTTTGAGTTTTTTGCAACTGGCGGCCTCTCCGAGTATTTCATGCAAAAAGCAGGTGCGTGTTCGAAAAATAGAAAACAAGGTCCCCTCCAGGGTTCATTGTAGGATTCTGGTTTCGGTTTTGAGCTGTCCGGCTCTATTCGCTGAGCCGGAAATTATTTTGCCATGCAGTGTTGGTTCGAACTCGCGTACTCATACATTCCTGCAGTTTAAAGCAAAGTCCAGCTCTTCCTCTTTCAAGAGCACTGACAGTGTCAGCTGGAGTTCCCGCACAGAGCAGACACACTGATCATTGCAGCAGTGGGGCACAGGATTTCTGAGAGCTGCAATCTATGAAAGTGTCGGACCCCTTTAGTCGACTCTCAATATTTTCTTGGGGGAGTCCGCTGGACCCCGTTGGACCCGCCTAGAATAAACCCTGCTTCCGCGTCCGCTCGATGATCCAATCGCTACTGAAGAAGGTCGAGTGCGGGGACAACGGCCAGAGCGCCGGCTACATCTCGCCAGCGCTCGTTACCCGTGCTCTGGCCCACGTTGTGAGGGGCATGAAGAAGACTGCCGAGATCTCAACTCGAACGGAGGTCTGACGCCCACGGAACATGTGGACGGCTGCCGTGTTTAGATCCGTTGTCTTTGCTGGAAGCAAAAACTTGCTTGAAGTGGTATGGTGACCTGTAGGCAACGTGTTTCGGTCCTTCACTAGGCGGACCGTAATCAGCGCGGAGTGTGGGTCTGGGGAGTGAATGTCCGCAGGTTACGACAGCGAGCGTGGGTCAGGTTTGCCAGGTGGCTGTTCGTAGCCTGTCTCAGCCAGGGTCACCCATGCTACGAGAGCCCAGGTCAATCCTCCTCGGAGGGGGGCTCCTCTGTAACCGTGTCTCAGAAATCAGATAAAGGACGGCGGGCACCTGCCTTTCAGTCTTCGTTTTACTCTTACGGTGGAAGCAAACTCTGCAGAGAACAGAGGAAATGCGGTCAGTCTTACAACTGACCGCTTGGCACGGAATAGTAGTCGTCTGAACTTAAGCAGTGTGACGATAGTTGAATCATCACAAGGCAACATATCAAAGACGGCTCGCTGATTCGCGACTCTCTTTTCTCTCTGGCCTGCGCACCACCTGCCTTGCCTCCCTCTCTGTCTCCCTCATGACTCCCTGAGATGTTTCGCTTCGGCTTGAGCACTCGGGACACTCGGGACGATGACATGTGAAGAGTCGACTGCTGAATAGTGGCAGTAGTTGTCGAACTGCCGAAGCAGCCGGAGACAGCAGGTACACCCCGCGCAAAAAAAATGGGAAGAAGAAAATAGGCCAATAAATAAAATAATAACAAAATCAAGGCAGGATCTATCGGGAGGTCCGTTGGGGGGATGGGGGGGAATTGTAAAAATGTGCACGGACAGGCTTCGGCGTGGACCTTGCTCCCGCCGGCCATCCTTTTGTTTTCGGGGTTCACGTGGAGCCCAGGATTCTGCGCAAGGGTTCAAGGAAGCAACCCGAGATCACGCCTTTTTCTTCTTGAGGTTTGAGAAAGGTCGAGCAAGGGAAGCGGTTTATCCCCTGGCGGTGGCGTTTGCCGTCCACTTCCGTTTCGACGGCTCGGCGACCACAAGGTAGTGTTGTGCCCACCCGGGTGCTATCCTCATTCCCGTTGAACCCCTGAAATCACATCGGTGACAACCGAGTGTACAAACACGAAAGAGAACGCTGGCAGCGTGTTTGGGAGAAGATTAGCCTACCGATCGTATTCACTTACTATCACTCACTAACAGGCTAATCCTCCCCCAGCACGTACAAACAAGCGTGGCGGTGCAGTGCAAACAGGCACATTGGGTTACGAGCTGGAATCTCGCCTTTGCCTTTTTTCAAAAATACTCGAGGGACTGCTTTGTGCTCAAATCGAAGGAGAAAACAATACAACTACAAAGGGAGCACAGATTTTTTCCTGAGCGGGCCACCTGCCCACCGACTTGGCAGAATGAAAAGGTGGGTCCCCGGACCCCCCCCACCTTGGTATCCGAAAAATTTTTCTTGAGCGAACTTGAGAAAATTTTTCCCCGCCCCAGCATAAATATGTGGTCGAATTGACAGTGCGGCGGACCTCTACGGTGAGAGTCACAGGTTCGAATCCCGCCAGGGTCGATTTTTTTACCAGTGCGGCGGACCTCTACACTGAGGGCACAGGTTCGAATCCCGGGGTCATGTTTTTCACCTTTTTCGAGCACTTTCATCGAGATTCTAAAGCCATCGGTGACAGTGGTCCGTGACCTGTCCGGAAACGTTAGTTTGAGGGTTGTCCCACTTTTTTGGATCACCAATACGGACGTTTGAGGGTTGTCCCACTTTTTTGGGTCACCAATACTGACGTTGCATCACCAATACTAACGTATGAGGGTTGTCCCACTTCTTTGCATCACCAATACTGGTTGTCCCACTTTTTGGATCACCAAAACTGACACTTGAGGGTTGTCCCACTTTTTTGGATCACCAATACTGACGTTTGAGGGTTGTCCCACTTTTTTGGATCACCAATACTGACGTTTGAGGCTTGTCCACTTTTTTGCATCACCAATACGGACGTTTGAGGGTTGTCCCACTTTTTTGGGTCACCAATACTCACGTTTGAGGGTTGTCCCACTTTTTTGGATCACCAATACTGACGTTTGAGGGTTGTCCCACTTTTCTGGGTCACCAAACCTGACGTTTGAGGGTTGTCCCACTTCTTTGCATCACCAATAGACGTTTGAGGGTTGTCCCACTTTCAATACTGACGTTTGAGGGTTGTCCCACTTCTTTGCATCACCAATACTAACGTTTGAGGGTTGTCCCACTTTCTTGGATCACCAAAACTGACGTTTGAGGGTTGTCCCACTTTTTTGGATCACCAATACTGACGTTTGAGGGTTGTCCCACTTTTTTGGATCACCAATACTGACGTTTGAGGGTTGTCCCACTTTTTTGGATCACCAATACTGACGTTTGAGGGTTGTCCCACTTTTTTGGGTCACCAATACTGACGTTTGAGGGTTGTCCCACTTTTTTGGATCACCAATACTGACGTTTGAGGGTTGTCCCACTTTTTTGGGTCACCAAACCTGACGTTTGAGGGTTGTCCCACTTCTTTGCATCACCAATACTAACGTTTGAGGGTTGTCCCACTTTTTTGGATCACCAATACTGACGTTTGAGGGTTGTCCCACTTTTTTCGATCACCAATACTGACGTTTGAGGGTTGTCCCACTTTTTTCGATCACCAATACTGACGTTTGAGGGTTGTCCCACTTTTTTGGATCACCAAAACTGACGTTTGAGGGTTGTCCCACTTTTTTGGATCACCAATACGGACGTTTGAGGGTTGTCCCACTTTTTTGGGTCACCAAAACTGACGTTTGAGGGTTGTTCCACTTTTTTTGATGACCAATACTGACGTTTGAGGGTTGTCCCACTTTTTTGGATCACCAATACGGACGTTTGAGGGTTGTCCCACATTTTTGGATCACCAAAACTGACGTTTGAGGGTTGTCCCACATTTTTGGGTCACCAATACTGACTTTTGAGGGGAGTTTCTGCTCTTCGTATTGTCTGACGAGAACTGCCTAGAAGAAAGGGAGAAGTAAGAACACGTCTTTGTAACTGATATCACTAGCGCAAGGGAATGTTGAGTGACTGCCTTAACCCGGGGAAACGAGCTTGGGCGAGGTCACCGGGGGGTTAGGGAGGGTGGGAAAACTTGACTGTTTCTTTGAACCAACCACACCCTGAAGGCTGTGTAGAGTTCTCTAATCGACTTTCGTGGTGCATCAACTCCCTCAGTGAAACTGTGAGAGTTTCTGCTCTTCGTATTGTCTGACGAGAACTGCCTAGAAGAAAGGGAGAAGTAAGAACACGTCTTTGTAACTGATATCACTAGCGCAAGGGAATGTTGAGTGACTGCCTTAACCCGGGGAAACGAGCTTGGGCGAGGTCACCTTCCATCCACCACAACGCCAGTGAGAAACTGCCTCACCGCAAGTACAATTGAATCGAGCGCATCAGCGCCAATCATGGTCAGCGGTACGCGTGATGGCAAGTCCGCAGGGTTGCCTTCACTCCTGACCCATCGCACGGAAAGAGCACAGTTTAAGGAACGCACGCGTTCCAATCCTCTGACTACCGCGTTGTTCAACACGGCACTCTTCAAACAGGCACCCTTTCGGGCAACCCCTTTCACCGTGGTATTATCAACTACGACATCCACTCTTCCCCCTTTGATTGAGACTGGAAGAGCAAGGAGAACCAGGTTAAATGCAATGGCCTCCAGCTCGTTGATATGCAGCGAGCTCTCCGCAGCATTCCACGACCCTCCTAAGACGGTCACTTCCATCGTCCGCGAATCCACAAGGACACCGCCCCAGCCTTTCTTGCTCGCGTCCACGAAGGCCGTGATGCGCGGGGACTGTTGCAGAACGGGGATGGCCCTCGGCTTTAACACCGAGTCAATCCACTCTTGAAGGGACAATCGCACACAGGGAGACACCTCCACCGTATCAGAGGGGAGTCGTGCACCCCGGTTCAACGAATTCGTAACGCGCCGAAAGAATTTAAGCGCAAACCAAAAAGAGCCTGGAAAGATTCCAGCGACTGCAGAGGCATGCAGCAAACGACCACCAAGAGTTTCGAGCTCGGAGGCCCGCATTGTTGGCGACGACTTCAGCGTGTAACGCGCTTCCATAAGCTTCCGGCGTAGCTTCCGCGAGACTGCAACACGGTGAGCAACATGGTCCCAATCGACCCCGATGAACTCATACCGCGTGGCCGCCGTCTGCGAGTCGGAGGGCTTCCACGTCAGATCGCAATCAGCGGCGGTCTGGTCCAGCCTTCGGGTCGCGAGCTGCACCGCCGACCTTTTCCCGGCATATCGGATGTTGTCGACCCATATATCGACGGTGACATCCCGCTCGGCAAACTGCGGTAGCACGTAATCCGCGTGCCCGCCCGCCACGGCTGCCAGCGTGTGCATTATCTCAGGTGCACACGAATGTCCCATGGGAAGCCGCAGAAGTTCCCACCAACCGCCACCGGAATCAGCGAAGCGGAAGAGGTGACGCGACTCCGGTGGAATCTCGATCGCGTAAAAGCCGGTCTTGAAATCGCGGGTCGAACCACACTCTTCACGGCTTGCCCCCAGATACGCCGAAACGTGTCCGAGAGGCACATGCGCCTCGTACCCCCGCTCGTGAGCGGCCCGGTTGCCGTCCACTGTCCACAATATGAAGCGCTGTCGCAGCGCCCCGTCCTTCTCTTCCAAGACGGTAAAAGGAACCGAAGCGAACGGGCCGGGACCGGTCGAACTGCGGGCAATCCCGTTGTCGGCAAGCAAAGACGCATGTTCAGGACGAAGGGTTGAGGGTGAACCGATTACCGTCTCGGTTTCAACACGAGGGAAGAACGTTGTTTGCCACGTATCGTCAAAGCGGCGGAGAGCCGCTTCGTTCATCCGCGCGCGCAGCTTGTCGACCGACATCGGCTTGATCGGCGCGACGTGCAACGGCGAGGCACGCTCCTCCTTGCTACGCGGCAGACGCGTCGAACCGCCTCGTCGGGTGACGGAGTGGAAATGACCACTGCGGAGGTATCCCGTCACAAGTGCCTCGTCACCTTGCCGGTCTCGAGTGCCCTGGCAAGGTCCACGTCGCCCCCGGCGTACCGGAGTGTGGTCCTCGAAAGCGTCCCGGGACCTCCCTCCTCCTCGTGCTTCGTCAGCCGATCGACGAGGTGCGGCGACAGCTTGCCGCTGGTCAGCAACGGCAAGAGGTGCTTCACTGCGCCGCGTTTGATCGAGTGCGCGGTGTACCCCTGCATCTGCACCGACTGACCCCACAGAGAGTCCAACGCCGACGTCGTCAGCCTTGTCAGGGGTGCGAAGGGTGCGCACTTCCTGAACAACATGGCGATCTCCGTCGTCAACGGCCCCTGGATCACCGCGAACCGCGACGCCTTGAAAGGATCGTGCGTCCGCCCCTTCTTGAAAAACTTGACTGTTTCTTTGAACCAACCACACCCTGAAGGCTGTGTAGAGTTCTCTAATCGACTTTCGTGGTGCATCAACTCCCTCAGTGAAACTGTGATTGTTCCACTTTTTTTGATGACCAATACTGACGTTTGAGGGTTGTCCCACTTTTTTCGATGACCAATACTGACGTTTGAGGGTTGTCCCACTTTTTTCGATGACCAATACTGACGTTTGAGGGCTGTCCCACTTTTTTGGATCACCAATACTGACGTTTGAGGGTTGTCCCACTTTTTTCGATCACCAATACTGACGTTTGAGGGTTGTCCCACTTTTTTGATCACCAATACTGACGTTTGAGGGTTGTCCCACTTTTTTCGATGACCAATACTGACGTTTGAGGGTTGTCCCACTTTTTTCGATCACCAATACTGACGTTTGAGGGTTGTCCCACTTTTTTGGATGACCAATACTGACGTTTGAGGGTTGTCCCACTTTTTTCGATCACCAATACTGACGTTTGAGGGTTGTCCCACTTTTTTGGGTCACCAATACTGACGTTTGAGGGTTGTCCCACTTCGGTCATCGAAAAAAGTGGGACAACCCTCAAACGTCGGTATTGGTGACCCAAAAAAGTGGGACAACCCTCAAACGTCAGTATTGGTGACCCAAAAAAGTGGGACAACCCTCAAACGTCAGTATTGGTGATCCAAAAAAGTGGGACAACCCTCAAACGTGAGTATTGGTCATCGAAAAAAGTGGGACAACCCTCAAACGTCAGTATTGGTGATCCAAAAAAGTGGGACAACCCTCAAACGTCAGTATTGGTCATCCAAAAAAGTGGGACAACCCTCAAACGTCAGTATTGGTCATCGAAAAAAGTGGGACAACCCTCAAACGTCAGTATTGGTGACCCAAAAAAGTGGGACAACCCTCAAACGTCAGTATTGGTGATCCAAAAAAGTGGGACAACCCTCAAACGTCAGTATTGGTGATCCAAAAAAGTGGGACAACCCTCAAACGTCAGTATTGGTGACCAAAAATGTGGGACAACCCTCAAACGTCAGTATTGGTGACCAAAAAAGTGGGACAACCCTCAAACGTCAGTATTGGTGATCCAAAAATGTGGGACAACCCTCAAACGTGAGTATTGGTCATCGAAAATAGTGGGACAACCCTCAAACGTCAGTATTGGTGACCCAAAAAAGTGGGACAACCCTCAAACGTCAGTTTTGGTGATCCAAAAAAGTGGGACAACCCTCAAACGTCAGTATTGGTCATCGAAAAATGTGGGACAACCCTCAAACGTCAGTATTGGTGATCCAAAAAAGTGGGACAACCCTCAAACGTCAGTATTGGTGATCCAAAAAAGTGGGACAACCCTCAAACGTCAGTATTGGTCATCGAAAAAAGTGGGACAACCCTCAAACGTCAGTATTGGTCATCGAAAAAAGCGGGACCACCCTCAAACGTCAGTATTGGTGATCCAAAAATGTGGGACAACCCTCAAACGTCAGTATTGGTCATCGAAAAAAGTGGGACAACCCTCAAACGTCAGTATTGGTCATCGAAAAAAGCGGGACCACCCTCAAACGTCAGTATTGGTGATCCAAAAATGTGGGACAACCCTCAAACGTCAGTATTGGTCATCGAAGAATGTGGGACAACCCTCAATCGTCAGTATTGGTGACCCATAAAAGTGGGACAACCCTCAAACGTCAGTATTGGTGATCCAAAAAAGTGGGACAACCCTCAAACGTCAGTATTGGTGACCCAAAAATGTGGGACAACCCTCAAACGTCAGTATTGGTGATCCAAAAATGTGGGACAACCCTCAAACGTCAGTATTGGTGACCCAAAAAAGTGGGACAACCCTCAAACGTCAGTATTGGTGATCCAAAAAAGTGGGACAACCCTCAAACGTCAGTATTGGTGATCGAAAAAAGTGGGACAACCCTCAAACGTCAGTATTGGTGATCCAAAAATGTGGGACAACCCTCAAACGTCAGTATTGGTGACCCAAAAAAGTGGGACAACCCTCAAACGTCAGTATTGGTCATCGAAAAATGTGGGACAACCCTCAAACGTCAGTATTGGTGACCCAAAAATGTGGGACAACCCTCAAACGTCAGTATTGGTGATCCAAAAAAGTGGGACAACCCTCAAACGTCAGTATTGGTGATCCAAAAAAGTGGGACAACCCTCAAACGTCAGTATTGGTGATCCAAAAAAGTGGGACAACCCTCAAACGTCAGTATTGGTCATCGAAAAATGTGGGACAACCCTCAAACGTCAGTATTGGTGATCCAAAAAAGTGGGACAACCCTCAAACGTCAGTATTGGTGATCCAAAAATGTGGGACAACCCTCAAACGTCAGTATTGGTCATCGAAAAATGTGGGACAACCCTCAAACGTCAGTATTGGTGACCCAAAAATGTGGGACAACCCTCAAACGTCAGTATTGGTGATCCAAAAAAGTGGGACAACCCTCAAACGTCAGTATTGGTGATCCAAAAATGTGGGACAACCCTCAAACGTCAGTATTGGTCATCGAAAAATGTGGGACAACCCTCAAACGTCAGTATTGGTGATCCAAAAATGTGGGACAACCCTCAAACGTCAGTATTGGTGACCCAAAAAAGTGGGACAACCCTCAAACGTCAGTATTGGTCATCGAAAAATGTGGGACAACCCTCAAACGTCAGTATTGGTGACCCAAAAATGTGGGACAACCCTCAAACGTCAGTATTGGTGATCCAAAAAGTGGGACAACCCTCAAACGTCAGTATTGGTCATCGAAAAAAGTGGGACAACCCTCAAACGTCAGTATTGGTGATCCAAAAAAGTGGGACAACCCTCAAACGTCAGTATTGGTCATCGAAAAAAGTGGGACAACCCTCAAACGTCAGTATTGGTGACCCAAAAATGTGGGACAACCCTCAAACGTCAGTATTGGTGATCCAAAAATGTGGGACAACCCTCAAACGTCAGTATTGGTCATCCAAAAATGTGGGACAACCCTCAAACGTCAGTATTGGTGACCCAAAAATGTGGGACAACCCTCAAACGTCAGTATTGGTGATCCAAAAAGGTGGGACAACCCTCAAACGTCAGTATTGGTGATCCAAAAATGTGGGACAACCCTCAAACGTCAGTTTTAGTGATCCAAAAAAGTGGGACAACCCTCAAACGTCAGTATTGGTGATCGAAAAAAGTGGGACAACCCTCAAACGTCAGTATTGGTGATCCAAAAAAGTGGGACAACCCTCAAACGTCAGTATTGGTCATCGAAAAAAGTGGGACAACCCTCAAACGTCAGTATTGGTGACCCAAAAAAGTGGGACAACCCTCAAACGTCAGTATTGGTGATCCAAAAAGGTGGGACAACCCTCAAACGTGAGTATTGGTGAGCCAAAAATGTGGGACAACCCTCAAACGTCAGTATTGGTGATCCAAAAATGTGGGACAACCCTCAAACGTCAGTATTGGTCATCGAAAAAAGTGGGACAACCCTCAAACGTCAGTATTGGTGACCCAAAAAAGTGGGACAACCCTCAAACGTCAGTATTGGTCATCGAAAAAAGTGGGACAACCCTCAAACGTCAGTATTGGTGACCCAAAAAAGTGGGAAACCCTCAAACGTCAGTTTTGGTGATCCAAAAAGGTGGGACAACCCCAGTTTTTGTTGTCTGAAAAGTGGTCTAGCTGTAGATTTCTAAGTGAGAAACACCAACAGGATTGTTGAAATGGGGTTGAAAAGTTTATTGGAAAACCCGTACCGTTTGGGCGGGGGGCGTAGCCCCCCGCACCCCCCTGTTTTTCATGTTTTTTGGCGGGATATCTGAAAAATTTCTGAAAAACTCGCGGAGAACACCAATCCGGAGTGATTCCAGAATTCTGGAAAACCGGACCCTCCTGGGGGAAAAGGTGGGTCCCCCACCCCCCCCCTATAAATGGTGGGCTGGTGGCCCGCTCAGGAAAAAATCTGTGCTCCCAAAGGGATGACGTTTTTTGAATACCGACGGACATTGTCCGTCGAAAATGGGGGGGGGGTACCCACCCACCCCCCAGAAATCCCGAGAAATCTTTTTTTTACCTAACAATTTTTTTGGGGCATTTTTTGTGGGGGATTTCTTGGCCCCGCGCAGCGGGAATTTTTTTGTTTGAGGTTTTTTTTTGGACCCGTGTTAAGATCATCTCAAACCATTATGCGCAACTATGCGCAACGACCCGAAAGTATGCGGAACAGCCCAAACAACTATGCGCAACTATGCGGAACAACCTGAAACTATGCGGAAAAGCCCAAACAACTATGCGCAACTATGCGCAACAACCTGAGACTATGCGGAAAAGCCCAAACAACTATGCGCAACGATGCGGAACATCCCAAACAACTATGCGCAACTATGCGCAACTATGCGGAACGACCCCAAAGTATGCGGAACAGCCCAAACAACTAGGCGCAACTATGCGCAACTATGCGGAAAAGCCCAAACAACTATGCGCAACTATGCGGAACGACCCCAAAGTAGCGTGTTGAGGACGGCGGAGGTGACCGAACACCTGTGAAGGGCCGGAAGCGGGGCCACGATGATCCGAGACAATTCATGCGGCAGCACCACTCGGTGTTCAAGCGCGGCAAACAGACGCGCCTACCGAAGACGGAGGACGAGAAGGCTTCGCCGTTGCACGTCGACAACATGAGACGTGGCGGCGGACGTTCGATGTGGCGAAATTGCGGCCGTCTTCTTCTCGACGGGTTTCGCGGCTGCAAGCGAAGCATGCGGAGGAGCTGGAGTTGAACGGCATTGCGCAACGGGCTGGCGGCCCGGGTAGGTCGGACAACGTCCCCTTCACTGTGGTGGAGGAAAAGGAAGGCGCTCTGCGCCAACGTTTTATTTTGTGGACGCACGAGGCGAACGACGCGATCGAGGCGGATGGCTACGAGGCCCAGGTACCGCTGAAGCACGTCAGCACGTACCTCGACGCGGTGCACGCGGAGTGTGGCTCGACACGCGACCTCCGCTGCGGTTTTTACGGCGTAGAAGTTCCGCGGGGGGCCCGGGATGCCTTTCGCTTCCAGGACGACGCAGGCGATTGGTGGGAACTCACCCGCCTGCCGATGGGCCACACGTGTGCACCGGAATTGATGCACACGTTGACTTCGACGATCGCCGGGCACCCCGATTTCGTTAAGACGGTGCATGCGGTGCCAGCGGCTGTGACGGTGCACACGTGGGTCGACAACGTGCGTTACGCGGGGTCCCGGAAAGACGTGCTCGAGGCGTCCCGCAAGGTCGACGAATTGGCAGCTCGTTCGAAGGTTACGTGGAAGGACGCCGACACGAGAACCGCCAGCACCCGGTACGAGTTTATCGGGGTGGACTGGGACCACCAGAGCGGGAAGGTCGGCATTTCGGCAAGGTTGTCGAAGAAATTGGCACGGGATCTGGTAGAGGTGCGCAAGGGTGCGATGTCCGCGTCCGGTCTGGAGACGCTGGGTGGTCGGTTGCTGCACGCGTCGGCCATCGTGGGTGTTTTCGTCGGCGAGTTCTACTTCGCCTTGAAGTTTCTTCGCCGGTTGACGAATGCGCTGAACCGGGGCGAGAAGGCCGTCGACCAGACGGTTCGCCTCTCGGGTAGTGTGCAGCGGCTACTCGACGGCTGGGTTCGCGCGGTGTTGGAGAAGCGAAGAATGCCAGTGGCGGCCCGGGTGCCGTCGCTCACCGTGTTTGTGGACGCAAGTCTCGAGGGATGGGGCGGCGTGCTGGTTGACGTCGCCACCAACGCGATCGAAGTTCTGGGCTCGCGGTGGTCCAGGAAAGAAAAGGGCCTTCACATCAACGAGCTGGAGGCCCTTGCATTTGAACTTTGTGTGTCGGCAGTGCCTGACAAGTACGCGGGCGGCACGGTCACCGTCGTGGTCGACAACACGACGGTGCAGGGTGTTGCTCGGAAAGGGGCATGTCTGCGATCGCAGACTTTGAACGATGCCGTGGTGAACGGGCTCACACGCCTGCGCCACATGAACATTTCCTTATCTGTGCGCTGGGTAAAAAGCGCCGGGAATCCTGCGGATCTTCCGTCACGGGTTCCGTTATCGGCAATTTCCGATAAGAATGTGGCCGACATGGCACTTGCAGTTAGGCAGTTCCTGACTGGCGATATGGGTTTGGTGGTGTGACCTCCTGGGCTAGCCTGTTTCTCTCACCATTCAGCGGCTATCTCGGGGGGTTACCCCATCGTAAGTGAAATTCGTTTAATTTTCTTCCTTCGCGTTCATTTCAGTGATCAGATCATTGTCACCGAGTGAAGCGCACAAAGCATTCTGTCGATTCATCGTGGGAATGCTAAGCGCGTAACGAACCACTCTCTAGGAAGGTGTTGGGCACCGGATTCAAAGGAATCGGACAACAAAAGTTCCCACCCACCCACACCGGTTTGCTTGTCTTGTTTTTCGTGTCCGCGTTCAGCGCGAGGTCCAGGGGACCTGGGTTCCCGCCCTCCGTCCCCCGTGACCTCCTGGGCTAGCCTGTTTCTCTCACCATTCAGCAGCTATCTCGGGGGGTTACCCATCGTAAGTGCAATTCGTTTAATTTTCTTCCTTTCGCGTTCATTTCAGTGATCGGATCATTGTCACCGAGTGAAGCACAAAGCATTCTGCGGAACAGCCCAAACAACTATGCGCAACTATGCGCAACTATGCGGAAAAGCCCAAACAACTATGCGCAACTATGCGCAACTATGCGGAACTGGGCTGTTCCGCATAGTTGCGCATAGTTGCGAATAGTTGTTTGGGTTGTTCCGTACTTGCGCATAGTTTTCGGGGACCAAAATTGGACCAAAATTGGACCAAAATTGGACCAAAATTGGACCAAAATTGGACCAAAATTGGACCAAAATTGGACCAAAATTGGACCAAAATTGGACCAAAATTGGACCAAAATTGGACCAAAATTGGACCAAAATTGGACCAAAATTGGACCAAAATTGGACCAAAATTGGACCAAAATTGGACCAAAATTGGACCAAAATTGGACCAAAATTGGACCAAAATTGGACCAAAATTGGACCAAAATTGGACCAAAATTGGACCAAAATTGGACCAAAAAATTGGACCAAAATTGGACCAAAATTGGACCAAAATTGGACCAAAAAATTGGACCAAAAATGGACCAGTATTAGGGGGGAAAATGTTTCTTGGGTTTGAAGAGCGCGTGGTGCTTGCACCACTGAGGCCAGGTTATTTAACCGCGGATTTAGTGAAGGATTGTTCAGGAAACGGTCGCGAGCGAAACCCGTCCCCCCCCCCCCCCCCCCCACCACCACCCGCACTTGTTACATGTTACGGGTTAGGCCAAATCTTAATAAACACCCTGCCCCCCGCCCCCCCCCCCCCCCTCCTCCTGCATGGCTGGCAGGTCACCCGGTGTCAAGCGACCGACTCCGCAACTGCCGCTGGCCAGGTCAGGCTGGCACGAAGGAGTTACGGAGGGCGGCAGCTTGGGCAATGCCGACTTTGCGGAGGCATTCAACGGACGACGATCTGTCGCAGTGGACACAAGGAGCTGAGCCCTGCGCTCCTTCCCAAAAACGCCAAGCAGCTCCTTTCGCTTCGCTGCGAGGTTATCCTTACCCTAATCTTGGCATCCGCGGAGTGCCCGTCCCGCGAGCGCTGTTCCAGAAACGGGCTAAAAAAACAAGAGTCGAGGGCCGAGGAAACCTTTCGGTATTTAGTATGTACACTAAAACAAGGATTAATCATCTCTGCTCTCGGTAGCTATTTATTCCCGCAGGGAGCCTGAGATACAGTAAATACACAACAACAAACATGACGGATGCCGCCTTCTTCATTGAAGCTGTTGCAGACGGCACGTTTGGAGAGTGCGTTGAATGGAGTGAGGAAAGGGTGCTTGCTCGTATCCGCGACTTGCGTGGTTCGCAAACACAGGACGCGCAAGCCTTTCAGGCTGAGCTTGCTGCCGCAAGCAACCCAAACTTGGGAATTAGCTCCAACAATGAAGGAGTGAAATTCTGTGTGTGGCACGACAAAGGAGTTACGGAGGACGGCAGCTTGGGCAATGCCGACGTTGCGGAGGCATTCAACGGACGACGATCTGCCGCAGTGGACACAAGGAAGGATGGGATAAGCACTCGCGTGGTGTACCAGCAAGCTGCCACAGCACGTGCAGTGGACCGGAGAGGTCTTCACGGAACAGGAGGGGGATTTCCACTTTGGCATACCAAATCATCAAAAGGCCGGTTGTTCCTTCATGCGAAGCCTTCGTGAGTGCCTACTTCCGTGCGCGTTTTGGTGCCGGTTCGTGCATGCTGTCAAGCAGGCGGGCAGAAACCTTTGCTGCTGGCTTCAAGCGCACGGGTAACGGCAGTTTCTTTAACTGCGCACAACGATGAGACGAAGTAGCGTAGGATAACTACATACACCTCCATCTGCATTGCGTGCTTCAGTGTCGTTCCGTCCAAGATCAGCACAAAGGAGCTCGATACACTTAGTTCCTTGGCGATGCGCACTTGTGCGATGGAAGCCCAGATGCCCACCATTTCCGAGACGTGTGAAGTGGTGTTGTACTTCTTGGGTATATCAATACCCCGCAATCGGTCGGCTCTTATCTGCCGCACGGAACTTCTGTGAGACACTCCTTCCGTTGAATGCCTCCGCAAAGTCGGCATTGCCCAAGCTGCCGCCCTCCGTAACTCCTTTGTCGTGCCAGCCTGACCTGGCCAGCGGCAGTTGGGGAGTCGGTCGCTTGACACCGGGTGACCTGCCAGCCATGCAGGAGGGGGGGGTCCCCCCCCCCCCACCCCCCCCTGACCGCGATCCGTAACATGTAACAGCCCTTAATAAGCACCCTGGGGGGGGGGGGGGGGGGTACCCACCCACCCCGGCCACGGCCCCAGGGTGGGACATTGTCCGTCGGTATTCCAAAAACGTCATCCCAAAGTGGGTCTTTTTTGTTGAACGCTTACGCCCGCCACTAAACCCAGATTTGCCTGTGTTTCGTGTGGGCTACAGCACATTTACCTTTTGATCTATCGCAGTTGGCAGTCTCCTCAAGCATTTCCTAGAAAGCAGGTGCTTATACAAAAGAAAAAAGTGAGATTCCCCCCAGTTCAGCCCAAAACGGGTTTTGGAAGCCCCTAGCTCGGACCCCTGCAACCGCAAAGGCTTTGCTTTCGATTTGGGCAGAGACTCATGAGGGTCCGTATTGCTGTGTGTGTTCACTTTTTCTTCGCTGCCAGAATCAGTGTGGTGTCAGAGGATCGTGCTCTCTGACACCGCCATCTCCAACTCGCAGGAAGGTCAGTTCCGCTGAGAAGCACTGCGCAGGATTACTTTTGCCAACTCGCAGTGGCGCTGTGCGCGGTGATCAGGATGGTCTCGGAACACGCTTCGATGAGTTCCACAGCGTCTGGGTCAGCTTTAAATTCGGGGTTTTCATTGCGGTAAGGGTCTTTGAGTCTGCTGAGCAGTGGACGACGCTCTGCTGGTTTAGGCAGCTGTTGAGCACACGGATTCGGTCGAGGTCCTGTCTACCCCGTCTGCTTTGTACCTGACTACGGAAACAGAATACCAACTAATGCTCAGACGTGCCTCTGCCAAGTACTCAGCTGTTGCATTGACGTTTACGCGGGTATCCTTCGGGGACCAACTGGCAGTTTGTTCTGTCGGAAGACAGGCTTTCTCTGCAGACGGAAGTTGTTTTGTTGCACTCGCTTCAGCTTTGTGTCGTGTCGTGAGATCGTACTCTCAAAAGCACCGCCACCTCAAAACGACGAGAAGGCTGCTTCGTCGCTGAGAAACCTGCACAGGATCACTCTCGTCAGCGCACAGTGGTGTTGTGCCATCGCGGGTGATCCCGAATGGGTTTGGAACAGGCGGCTTCGATGAGTTCTGGGGGGCAGCTTGGAGTTCAGCTTCTTCATCGCGATGAAGTTTTTGAGCTGCCTCGATTCATCCGCCAAGCGGTGGACGACGCCTTGCAGGTTCAGGCAGTTGTTGTGGACGCGGATCACAAGGTCCTGCATCCGCTTTGAGCAGGATGTCCCGCCGCGTCCGGGAGATCGTTCTCTCCAGCACAGCCACCCGCTGCTGTTACGGGGCCACCAGTTTTTCGACGTCAACACCCACTCCACCGCCACCACCGCCGCCGACGCCCGGGTCTTTCGAGATTGTCGCGTCGCCCAAGCTGGCGCCCGGCAGCCTCCGGCGGCGGTGGGTGGCGCGGCGTTCGCCGTCCTCGCCCATGCCCTTGATGCTGACCGACGCCGCGTGTCTTTGATGGCGGGAGCCTCGCGATGGAGGGAGCAGGCCCTGCGCGGCAGATGGTAGTTTCAAACACCGCCACCTCAAAACGACGAGAAGCGCTGCTTCGCCGCTGAGAAGCACTGTCTATAGGATCACTCTCGTCAGCGCACAGTGGTGTTGTGCCATCGCGGGTGATCCCGGATGGGTTTGGAACAGGCGGCTTCGATGAGTTCGGCGGCGGCTGGCGTCGGACTCGTGAGGTTGGGGGGCAGCTTGGAGTTCAGCTTCTTCATCGCGATGAAGTCTTTGAGCTGCCTCGACTCGTCCGCCAAGCGGTGGACGACGCCTTGCAGGTTCAGGCAGTTGTTGTGGACGCGGATCACAAGGTCCTGCATCCGCTTCAGCTTCGTGTCGAGCAGGATGTCCCGCTGCGAGTCCCGTTCGGAGATCGTCCTCTCCAACACAGCCACCCGCTGCTGATACGGCGCCACCAGCTTTTCGACGTCAACACCCACTCCACCGCCACCACCGCCACCACTACCACCGGCGCCCATCCCCGGGTCACTCGAGATTGTCGTGTCGCCCGAGCTGGCGCCCGGCAGCCTCCGGCGGCGGGTGGCGCGGCGTTCGCCGTCCTCGCCCATGCCCTTGATGCTGACCGGCGCCGCGTCGGCGAAGCCGCTGTCTTCGACGGCGGCGGAGCCTTCGCGGAGCGAGCTGTTCGTGCTCGCGATGGAGGAGAGCAGGCCCTTCGGATCCGCGTGCCGGATGTTCTGCAGCTGCTTCAGCTGCGACGTCGGCGGCGCGGCCGCCGGTTCCTCGCGCATGGCGGCCGCCGGCGCGTGCGCCTGCCGCGACGTGACGAAGGAGCGCACCGCGTTCTCTACGGCGATCACCTCCCGCTCCTTCACCAGCGCGACCTGCCCCTGAAGACTCGGCAATTCACGCTTCCGCGCCGGCTCGTCGTGCAGCCCCGGGTTGACCAGCGTGCCCAGCTGCAGGAGCCGGCGGAGATACCCGACCTGCTGCCGCAGGTCTGCGGTCACCTTCGCGCCGTCCGCCTCGCGGTCCGACAGCTCGGCGCGCGTTTTTTCCGCGGCCCGCGCGCTGTCGGCCTTCAGCTTCCCGACTTCCTCGAGCAGCGCCGCGTGTTTCGCGCGCAGATCGGAGACCTCTTTCCGACCCTCCGCCGCCTCCCGCTGCAGATCCGCGTCGGTGGCTTGCCGGGCGCGCGAGATGTCGTCGTCCCGGGTCCGAGCGAGTTCGCGGGCGGTGTGTTCTGAGGCTTGCAGCTTGTCTTGGAGGGCGAAGCATTCAGCCTTCAGCGCGTCGTTCGCCGCGTCAGCGGCTTTCTTGTCCTTCCGCAGCTTGTCGATCTTCCGGAGCTTCTGGTCGTTGTCCTCCTCGAGCTCCCGGCAGAGGGTTTCGAGAGTGTCGTGCGACTCCTGAAGGGAACGGGCGTCCTCCTCCGCTTCCTCGATGCGCTGTTGGAGGATCTGCAGGCGCGCGTTGCGCTTCGAGGCGTCGGCGGCTGATTCCCGGTCGCCGGCGGACTGCAGGTCGCCGTGTAGGGAGGACACCTGGGCTTGGAGGTGCGCGTTGCTCTCTTGGAGCGCGGCCACCATTTTTTCGGCCTGCGCGTCGCCACGCGGCCCGGCGAGGGCGACTTTCTTCATGCGGAGCTGCAGGGCCCAGACTTTGAAGGTCTTCGCGACGAGCGAGAGCTTCGCGGACTTGAGCTCGGCTTCGAGTTTTCGGGCGCGGGTCTTGTCGTCGGACACCTCGTTGCGGTGCACGACGTTCCGGACGCGCGACGCGCGCGAAGCGAATTGGAGGGTGGATCTCGTCTCCTCGAGGTGGACTTCCGCTTCGGTGATGGCCGCGACGACGCACGTCAGCGAGTTCCCCCCGAGGGACGTTTCGAGCATGCGGGTGAGCAGCGAATCGCGGTACGGCACGTGCTTGCCCTTCGAGTCGGGGTCGGCGAGCTTCTCGATGACGGTGCCGAGGAACAGCAGCGACTTGTTGATGTTCGCTCCCTCCGCCTTCCGCTGGCCGGTGGCGTTCGTCTTCGAAATCCGCTCCGACCCGGCGAGGTCGACCAGATGCAGCGCGGACACTTTGATGCTGTCACCCTCCTGCGCCAAGGGCAGCCCCGTCCTTGCGTCGACGGACGCCGACAGAGCCGCCGACGAGCCCGCCACCTCCGAATCGACCTTCTCCCAGCACTCCACGTCGAGCCGCACGATGCAATGCGAGCGCGACGACCGCTCGTTCATCGAGTGCGTCGCACTCACCCTACGCGCCTCGGCTTCCTTGTGGATGTAATCGATGAACTGGCGTGTGGACGTCACGGGCCGTCGGATCGCACCGTCCACGTACACTCCCCGCAGCGGTGATTTTACGATGCGCAGATTCGCCGGCGCCGCCGCAGTCGGCGGCGCGAGGAGGTCGCGAAGCTGCTCGTTGTATATCTCGAGCATCGAGCACTTGATGACGTACTCTTTGCCGTCGCCCTGCTGCTCGTTGATCGTCGTGAACATGTCTTGGACTGCGAGCGGGACGATGCCTGGGGACGAGCCTTCTCCGAGCATTGTGTATGACTTTCCGCTGGATGTCTGGCCGTACGCGAAAACCGTGGCGTTGAAGCCGGACATGCAGCTCTGTACAATAGGCCCGGCGATGCATCGGTCGTATATGTCGCGCGTGGTCCGTTCGGCGGTGAAGACGTGGTCGAAGCTGAAGCGGATGTCCGGGTTGCCACGCTCGACGAGGGTGTTGCTCTCGATGCTCCACGCGCTGCCGCCCTCGCCGATCTCCGGCCGGAGCGGGCGCACCCGCACCGCGACGCACACCGCTTGGTGCCGCTTCTCCGCCATCTTTGCCGCGACTGCGCGGCCCGCCACACACCCTCTCCCCCCCTCCCGCCCAGCGCCCCCCTGGTGGGTTTCGAGTGAAAATTCGCTTGAGGATCGATCCGGGGTTTCAAAGTCATGGTTTGGTGTGAGTAGCAGTGCATGTCCGTGTCGTTGTGACGCGGTGCCTCCCTTCGCGAAAGTACGACCACGCTGTGCGTGTGTGTTCAATCTCACTTGTGGGTAATCCCTGCGCGGAATTATAGCCCATTGTGCGTGCGTGTGTGTTTGTTGCCCGTTGCCGACGATTCGACATTTTTATGGCGCGCTCTCGTTTCCGATTGTGACTATATTTAGCCATATCCGGGGTTTCGTATGCCTGACTCCGGGTTCACATTCCGAATGCCGCATTCGCTAGGACTGGATGCCTGGCCGTACGCGAAAACCGTGGCGTTGAAGCCGGACACGCTCTGTACAATAGGCCCGGCGATGAATCGGTCGTATATGTCGCGCGTGGTCCGCTCCGGCGGTGAAGACGTGGTCGAAGCTGAAGCGGATGTCCGGGTTGCCGCGCTCGACGAGGTGTTGCTCTCGATGCTCCACGCGCTGGCCGGAGCGGGCGCACCCGCATCGCAACGCACACCGCCTGGTGCCGCTTCTCTGCCGTTTCTTTTGCCGCGACTGCGCGGCCCGCCACACACCCTCTCCCCCCCTCCCGCCCAGCGCCCCCCTGGTGGGTTTCGAGTGAAAATCCGCTTGAGGATCCGAGGTTTTAAAGCTCTGGTTTGGTGCGAGTAGCAGTGCATGCGCGCGTGTTTGTCTTCGTTGCCGACGATTCAACATTTCAGAGTGCAAGTTCGCTTAGGGATCCGGGGTTTTATAGTCTCCGGGTGACCATTGTCGTAAAGGTTCCTTTAAGGTATAGTATGTTAGTGTGCGTACAAAGTACGTGTGCTTGTGCGTGTATTAAGGAAAAACATCAAAACCCAAACCGCAGCCACAAAAAACAGCCCGACTAGGACACAACCACACAGGGAACCCAAAAACAATCGGAACCCCCAGGAAAGTTTGATCCACACCGGTGTGGGTTCATAAAATGCCCGCAAAATGTGTCACCAAACCTCCGGGACCCTGAAAGGACCCTGAAAGACGTCGACTTAGTTTAACAGCGCGCTCTCGTTTCCGATTGTGATTAGTCATATCCAGGGGTTTTGCGACCGACACCGGGGTCATATTCCGAATGCCATTCGTCAGGAAATTGTGTGCGTCCGGCGACAGTCACTCAGCAAGTTGCGTGTGACGGCATTGTTGTGATTGATTGCTTGCGGAACCTTTGATGTGGACGCTGAGCTTCTTCGTCAATTCTTCGCCCGCTTTGGTGCCATTTTTGTGGGTATTGGAAACCCCACGTTTCTTCCGCCCTTCCGTGTCTTCCATCTAGTCCTCGCCCATTGTGGGTGTCGATCCACGACCCATTTGCACAAGCAGAGGCACCAGCTATCACAATCGCCAATTCCCATCCTAGAACCGGTAGATAAAAGGATGAGCAAAGCAGAAGAGAAAGTCGGGGCGTCAAGCCCGCAACGTCGTCAGTCCGCAAGGGGCAGCATCATTTGCGTCACCGGTACAAAGGTGCGCCTTTAGGTTGAAGAACCAGAAGGATCACGTCCCACAACCCGGCGAGACCTGTTCATGAAGGCGGTGAAGAAGCGGTAGAGTCCAGGTCGAAATACCGGTGAAATCTTGAACACTGCGCGGGAAAATGCCCGTTTTTGCTGTTTCCTATTCGGTGTTTCTTGGGGCACTGGCGTCCTTGACACGTTTAATACACGGGGCTCAAGAGCATGCAGTCGTTGGCAACGGCGCGTTCGCGTATGCATGTTCCGCCACAGGACAGTCTTTCTGTCGACCCATCGAGTGCGGCGCTTTTTTTGATGGGAGACAACAGGCGTGTTCGCGCTGACATTTTGAATTTTAAATAGGCGTTAGTTGAGCTCGGGAGCTTGCTTCATTGAACCCTGGCGTAATACCCTGATACTAAGCGTGCTACTTTTGGTAAGCAGGACTGGCGACGCGGGATGAACCGAGAGCTAACTTAAGGTGTCCGAGTGATCGCTCATCAGATCCCACAAAGGGTGTTTCATCTTAACAGCAGGACGGTGGCCATGGAAGTCGACTAGTGGCTGAGAGCTCGACTATTTTCCTACAAACATGTAAAGACAGAAGTACTTCGTGTTGCGTGCAGGGGGCAGGCCGGTTTTGGAGGAGGAAGTGCTTTCCGAAGTTTCGCCGCAGGGGACTTCAAGTGGAAACCCGCGGTGTCCTACACGTTGTGGGAGTGGTTGGGGAAATGGACGGACGACAGCAGCGGCTTGGCTGGAGCCGGCGGGAGGGCAGCGGCGGCGGGTGCGACGGTGGCCGGCGGCGGGATGCCGGCGGACCGTGCGAGGAGGGCGTTCATGTCTTCAGCGGCGCGGGTTGTCCGTGGCAAAACGACGGCTTGCGAACAGCGGCAAGAGAATCGGATGCTCGTGCATGCGCGGCTTGCGGCTCTTTAGCCTTCACAATACATTGTGTGGGCAACCCGCCAAATTGCTGTGTTTTGTACGCCCGCCGGATGGCGGTTTTTACAGCAGACAACAGGCGCGCACGCGCCGCCTTTTGGCTGAGGGGCGGTTTTGAAGGAGGAAGTGTTTTCCGAAGTTTCGCCGCAGGGGACTTCAAGTGGAGAACCACGGCATCCTGCAGGTTGTGGGAGTGGTCGGGGAAGAGGACGGTCGACAGCAGCGGCTTGGCGCGGAAGGTCGCACGGTCCGCCGGCTACCGTAGCACCCGCCGCCGCTGCCGCGCGGGTTGTCCGTGGCAAAACGACGGCTTGCGAACGGCGGCAAGAGAATCGGATGCTCGTGCATACGCGGCTTGCGGCTCTTTAGCCTTCACAATAGGTTGTGTGGGCAACCGGTGTGCTACGCCCGCCGGATGGCGGTTATTACAGCAGACAACAGGCGCGCACGCGCCGCCTTTTGGCTGAGGGGCGGTTTTGGAGGAGGAAGTGTTCTCCGAAGTTTCGCCGCCGGGGACTTCAAGTGGAGAACCGCGGCGTCCTGCACGTTGTGGGAGTGGTTGGGGAAGAGAACGGACGACAGCAGCGGCTTGGCTGGAGCTGGCGGGGCGGCAGCGGCGGCGGGCGCGACGGTGGCCGGCGGCGGGATGCCGGCGGACCGTGCGAGGAGGGAGTTCACGTCTTCCGCGCCGCGCGGGTTGCCAGTGGCGAACGACGGCTTGCGCACCGAGGCGAGGAGCCGCGCCTCCCGCGGCGCCACATCCGGCGCGCGGGTGGCGCCCTCTGCTGCTGCTGCTGCTGCTGCTGCTGCTGCACCAGGAGCAGCAGCAGCAGCCTCCGCCAGGTCGGGTATGCCGCGGCCGGCGTCCCTCGCTGCTGCTGCTGCCGCCGCAGCAGCACCAGGAGCAGCAGCAGCAGCAGCGTCCGCCATGTCGGGTATGCCGCGGCCGGTGTCCCTCGGTATCGGGCCCAGCGGCCGCACGGCGGCGTGGCACGCCGCGACGTTCCTCCGGAAGGCGTCCGACGCGCCGATGCCCTGCTTCGCCTGCTTCTCCTCGAGGGCCGCCAAGCGCCGCCGCAGGCCGGCCGCGGCGTACACGCCCGACAGCCCGTCGAAGAGGAACCTTTCGGTCGCGAACCCCGACGCCTCCGCCTGCGAAAACTGGAGCTCCGCGACTGCCACCAGTTCCCCGCCGTCGGCGCTCCCCGGGGCAACCGCACCTACGGCCTTGGCGATGGCTTCGAAAACCAGCGTGTAGGTCATGAGGTCTGGCGTCGTGCCCAGCCGGCCCATGCGTTCGGCCGCCGCGCGCACCGCCGGCCAGTCGGCCGCCTCCTTCAGCACCCGGAGCAGGCAGTTCCACAGCGCGCTCGAGTTCACGCCGTCGTCGAGCAGGGCCTGGTGGACTTCCTTGGCCTGTTCCACTTCGCCTTGCCACCGGCAGGTCACCAGCAGCTTCATGCGGGACTCCGCGTTCGCCTTGATGCCGTGATGCACCTGAGCGCGTTGGTTTGTTGTTGTCGAGCAGACACAGGGGACAGATCTTGCCTTATTTTAGAGTTAAAGTTCGCTTGAGATCCCGGGGTTTTAGGGTCTCCGTGTGACCGTTCATGAATGGGTTCTCTTAGAGCAAGAAAGGGCTATATTGGTTACGGGTTGTATATTTGGTGCACGCTTTCGTTATGGGTTATGGCTAGCCATGTCCGGGACTGTTTGTGACCGACACCAAGTACATTCCTTCGTGGATTTTGTTGCTGGTGTGCTGACAACGCATTGTTGGCGCTACGAATTAGTCGTTGGCAACACACAACGCAAAACTACCCGAAGCAGGCGAGTTCCGCTTGCGCAGGAACGAAGATTTTTGGTTTGGCAGGTCGGAATGTTCAAAGTCTCCTCTTGACCGTGGGCGCTTTTTTTGAGCACCAACAAACACTTGCAGGTGCCCTGGTGAGTGAGGCGTGTGTGCAAGCCGCCCCATGCAGGTGAGTTCTGCGGTGCAGATGCAGTATTGGAAAAATTTGAGGGCCAACCAGTTCGGGTACCGACTCATCGTGGAAGTATTTTCTCCTTGTATTCTGCGGTCAGCTTTCGAGCCTAAACGAGCATCCGACGACTTTTTCTGGATTCTCAGAGCGTTATGGGTGAGCCGGTCCGTCCCTATCTCTTGAAACTGCATCGAAGTGCCTGCCGATGCTTATCACAGTGAATCACGGTCCACCACGGTCTATCAGGTCCATCCCTAGTCCCTAGAGCTGCATCGAATTGCCTATTCTTCGGTCTATCACGGTCTATCAAGAGGGGATGGTCCGGCTCAGTTATGGGGCAGTTGGTATCGGGTTTTGGCAAAGCGGCACACCTCGAACGCCCGGACAACAGCTGCCCCCGCGCGGTGCGAGCGGCAGTTCGAGAGGAGCCCGCGCAGCGTGACTTGGTCGGGGGGGCATCCGTCCTGCTTGAGCGCTTCGTACACTCTGCGCGCGAGCGTCTCGACGGGGTGGCCGCCGACGGCGGCGGCCGGACCGGCGGCGACCGCGAGGCAGTAGAGGTAGCTGTTGTACGCTGCCAGGCGCGGCGGGAAGCCGGCGTTCCGCATGGCTCTCCGCGTCCGGACCCACCCGGGGAGGTCTCCCCTCGCTGCGTGGCAGTGGAGGAGCCATTCGTAGCTGGCGGCGGTGGGCATGAGGCCGGCGGCCTTCATCTCGGCGAGAAGCTGCATGCTGCGGTCGATCTGCCCGAACCAGCTCAAAAACTGCAGCGCGACCTCATAGGTCAGCGGACCGACCGAATTCCCCCACCGGCGGAGCCTCGCGAGGTCGAGCACAACCCGGTACTGCAGGTACTGCTTCTGCGACGTGTGCAGCTGCCGGTGCCCCCGGCCCCCTGCCTTCTTCAGGTACGGCCGCACGAAGCAGCCGTGCACAAACCGCGCGGTCCCTTCGTCGTCGAGCCCCCGGGGCAGCTCGTCGTCGACTTCCTCCCGCGGCAGCTTCACCGTGCCCGCCGCGGCCCACCCGCTGACGCCTTCGCCGGCGGCCCGCCGCCCCGCGAACACATTCGCGTACGACCGGTCGATCCGAACCATCGTCGACCCAGCATCCTTTCCAGGCGCGTCCCCACCCCCGCAAACCCTTCCTCGGGCCCCTTGGAATGATAGTTAGTTTCTTCCGAAGCAGGGTCTCACGGAGTGCCCCCGATTGACAAGCCTACGGGAAAAGTCTTAGTTTAGTGTTCAGACAGATCGCTGTCCCTGTCGCCAATGATTATGATCACCTTTTTCGAAGAAGAAGATGTGTCGTTCGCGGGGCATGCCCACCACAGGTGCTCCGCGGTGTCGGGGACCCGCAGCTCGCAGTCGGGGCAGTCACGGCCACAGGCCCGGGGAGCGCTTTCGCTGCTCGAGGCCACCTCGTCGAGCACGGTTACGACGTGTACTACGCGAATGCAGGCCTCGCTAGTCCGCAGCAGTCGCTTGACCACGTTTACGTGTCCTTGGTAACTTGCAAGAATGAGGCCCGTGGCTCCCACTTTCGAAACCTCGAGAATAGCAGCGATGGCAGCCATACTTAAGCGTTATTTGTGGATTAGAAGGTCGGTATTTCAAAGTCTCCGGTAGAGGCTTGGGTTGAGAGGGTTGGGAAAAGTGAGAGAGTGCTGCTCGTTTCGGGTGATGTGTCACTCCGTTGTGAAATCTTGTGAAGTCCTCCAACGCGATGGTGGTGGTGGCATAGACCTGGGGACACAACCGTGGGGAAGGCATCAGGATATCTTGACTTGGGGACTCCGGGAAGAAACTCCTCTGCTCACGCCCACTTTGATTCCAAGAATAGGTCGAGGAAGCGCTTTTTCAATGCTTCCGATCATTCGCCTCACCATCTTGTTCCACCTGTATTATGTTGAGACACAGACATGACCCTGTGACTCCGAACGTATCCTGCGAAAACATGTTCAAAAATGGCAGGAATTTGATACGCAGGGTTCAGTAGCTATCACTTTCCTGAAGCAGGATCGAAAATGGGAGGGAGAGAAAAAGCAACATGGCGTGACGCCGGAGTGAACCAGCTACTGCCTCCAACCATTAGTATTGCTTTACCTGGCAAAACTCCGGTGTGAACCAGCTACTGCCTCCAACCATTAGCATTGCTTTACCTGGCAAAACTCCGGTGTGAACCAGCTACTGCCTCCAACCATTAGTATTGCTTTACCTGGCAAAACTCCGGTGTGAACCAGCTACTGCCTCCAGCCATTAGTATTGCTTTACCTGGCAAAACTCCGGTGTGAACCGGCTACTCCAAGCGTTCGCTTTACCTGGAGTTAACTCGTGTTTTGATGCTGCTGTCCTGAGGAGACCCTCGGTCTTTCGCCCGACACCACTGTTGACCAGCGACTTCCGCGTCGCCCTGCGGTTGGGAGGACTGGGAATGGCTCAAGTGGAAATGCCGTGTGTGCTTCCTGCATTGCACCAGATTGTGGAAGCAGTCGAATGGCACAAGTGTACACATGCGGTGTGCTCCCCCCCTTGCCTCATTGCGCCAGACTATGGACCCGAGCGCCAAACAGTCTGAATATTTCACTAAGCCTGATGCATGTGACGGCATTTCATAGGTCCATCCTACTTTCTGCTGGGTTTGAGTTCAACGACTTCAGGTTTTCGCATGTCTGTCTGTAGGCGGAGGTATCAGGAAGATGTCTTGCGATCTTCTTTGACGTGCGCACCTCGGACTCGACCCCAGGACAGTCCACGGGAAAAAAGATTCAGGGCAGAAAGAAAGGGTGCGAGTATTGCGAGAAGCTCTTCGAGACGTCAAGGGTAAGAAGTTTAAAGACTACGTATCGTGGTCAGAAGGGGGAGAGCGGAGTGCGAGGGGGAGGGTTGCAGAACGGGGCCGGGGAGTGTCGCGGGTGTGGCCGCAGCCTTCTTTATTTATTAGCTTTTCTCTTGTGTTTAACCGGTTGGGTGTCATGGGGGGGCCTTCACGTGGCGACACTGTTTGGGGGTAGATACTCCCAAATGTTAACTCTATATTCGGATTTTGATGCAAAGGCACGCCCTGCAGCTGAATGTGGGCTCTTGGTGTCCGCAATCGGTCCCGGAACTCGTGTATCACCCTGGCAGTACCCACAATGGCCCCCAAACCCCCCAGGCATCTTGTTAAGAACCATCCATCCATCCATCAGCCGGCTGACCCCCCTCCCCCTCCCCCCCCCCAGGCTATTTTCACTGTGGAGGGGGGAGACGCTACCTGTCACACTCTAAGGTGGTCACCACGGTGGGCGGTCAGAAAAAAAAAATTTTTTTTTGCCCCAAATACCCCAAATACCACACTTTGGAAAATTTTTGTGGGCCCACTTTTGGCAGGGAATTTTGACCATTTCACCTTAGAGAATTTGACCACCCAGCCTCCAAGGCAACTGCACTGTAGAGGGGGGGGGTCTGGTTTATCCGGCCATCCGGCCAAAGTGGCTGATCCTTAACAAGAGCGCTGAAACCCCCCCAGGAATGACGAAAGATTGAGTTCAGGAGGGGACGGCAGGACGATCAGCGAAGCCCTGTAGAGAGCAATAATGGTGCGAAAATGTGGTGCAGGAACAGCCGCACCTTAATGGAGTCGCGGTCGCCGATCCCCCGACCGCCAGCATCATGTACCTGATGCGACGCGGAACGAAGTGCTAACAGCACCGCCCGGCGAATAGAGGGCCGCAAGAGTGGCAAATTGACCGGTCGGGGGGTGCTTAGCAGCCAATGGGCAGTATCTGGTCCTTGCCGCGCCAGAGAAGCGAAGAAGCACGAGAGGCAGGGTTTGGCGGTTTTTACTGCAAATCGAGTGACGAAGGTGGCCACCTGGAACGCGCGTTCACTGCTGCTGTGTGCGCTCGGATCGGCGCCGCCCAGGCGGCTACCTACCTAAGTCTTGTAAAGATGGCTCCGTTCTCTTTCAGACTTGCTCTGGACTAGAACGGCACATACAACTACGCGGACGCCACGACGAGCAAGCAGGTGGAAGCGCCCGCAAGAAGCTGAGGCCGCAGCAGCCGCCTGCGAACGAGAGGCGGACAGGTGGACAGCCCACGAACCCAGCGGAGCCGCGAGACGAGCAGGGCAGGGAACATAGGGAAGTCGAGATCTCGGCCGCGGGGAACAACCCGCGAGGGAGAAAAGGAAGTGCGCCGAATCATCTGGTGATTTCTCGAGCTCGTCGTCGAGCTGCGAGTGGACGTGAAGCGCGCACCGGAGACAAACAGTACGCGGGGCAAGAAGCGACCGAAGCATGACACGACGCGTGCGAAGAGGTAGTCTGTAGCGGCTTGTGCAGTCTATTGTCAGATTGTTGCTGCATATCAAGTTCAAACTACTACTACTACTACTACTCTTTTGTATAAGCACCTCAGCTGCCAGTTGCGAAATCTCAAAGGCGCCATCCGGCGCCACCTAGCGAAAGGTTGGCAAAGTGTACGACTCATCACATGCCGAGGACTCCCCACTGTCGAACAATTAGTCCAAATCCCAAAGGAGGCAAATGTGCTGTAGCCCAAACACAGATAAACTGAGTTTAGTGGCGGGCGTAAGCGTTCGACGAAAAAGACCCATGTTGTAGTTGTATTGCTTTCTCCCCCTCCAGCCTCCGTCGAAATAAGCACAAGGCAGTCTGTCTCGAGTATGCGTTGCGAACGCAAAAACAGCAGCAAACCGACCATTGGCGGCAGCTTCACGGCCATGCACAACAGCCATTTGCGAGAATTTCGGTTTTGTGCTTCCACGACTCCGTATGGTATGGGCGTCAAGATTGGTGTCTATCTTTCGTGTTCTCTTCTTGACCCTGGTCATCGGCGCTCATGCTCCGTACTCCGGGGCTAGAAGCGACAGTTCTTACTCGTATTGCTGTTCGGAATGCGCTGGTCCGACCAGATGAGCTGTTCTGAACCGCTCATCTGCAACCAAATGTCACAACAATTCTTCTTTTCGAAGCGGTTGTAGAGGTTGCCTAATTGGTACCCCCGAAACCCCCGTTATGATTCGCGAAACGGTGGGGGCTACATGTTATAAGTGTTCTGGACTTTCTTTTGCCGTCAGTTAGTCACCAGCTGCATATGGAGTATCGAAATGTAGCCGTACTCCGTATTGCGTTGTTCCCGCGTAGTTTGTGCGGAGTTCTTGCGTACTTCGTTACTTCGGTTTTCGGGGGTACCACCAATCGATAATAAAAGAAGTTTCATTTTTCTTTTCACTCGCTGTAACAGCTAGTGTGTGAAAATTGAAGACCTTCTTTTTTATTATTCGTTGATAACTAAGAATCGTTATCCTTTCTCTTTTTTCTTTTTTTTTTTTTTTAGATGGGACACTTTGATACTGCCGCACCGCAGGTCAGAGTGCTGGGCGGGTGGGGGAAGGGAGGACGGAGGTTAGTACAGCGAGAGAATGGGCGGCAAAGAACTGCGGAAGCTTGTTTGAACAAAACTCGCCGAGGGGGGAGGAAAGGTGCTTGGTATAGACATGTGCTCGCCACCGCGCGGTTGCCGGCTGCGTCGTGTTTCTCATATTTCAACGCAGTGCTCTGCGCTATGGCTGCCACGGCACCGTTTACGTTTGGACGAACGGTAAATCTGTCTCCGATAACGTATCTGACGAAAACGGTCATAAAAAATGTCACGGATTCTGAATGAAGAGGCAACTGGGCGGTGCCTTCTTCTTTGGTCCTCTAAGCCACGGACACATAAGGCGGGCCATCGTCAGCTGTCTGCAGACAGGACAGCGGTGCGAGTCTGGTTTGACACAGGTGGCTGTTCGTAGCTCGTCACAACCAGGACCACCCGTGCTACTGGGGCGCAGGCAAATTCGCACGGGTTCGAAAACGGCGTTGTCGTGAGAACCTTCCTTTATCGAGAGGACGTTGCAGCTCGCGATGGGCATGATGGGGCTGCTGCTCCTCATATTTCAACACAGTGCTCTGCGCTATGGCTGTCACGGCACCGTTTACGTTTGGACAAATTAGTCACCGATAACGCGACAGCTGACCGTATTCATCTCGCTTTTTGGACGAAAACGGTCATAAGAAATCTCGGATTCTGAATGAAGAGGCAACTGGGCGGATCCTCTAGGTTTTGTTTGTGTTGCCGGCGATAATCGCTAAGTCAGCTGCTTGTGGCAGCTTTGTTTTTTTTTTAGCGTTTGTTGTGGTTTAGAGGTTTTTCTTCCAACTGTGCAGGGGTTATTCTAATCCCCGAAATTCGGGAAAAGCATGGTTAAAAAGTCTGTAATATAGCCGGCAAGATTTTTATTTCCACGTTGAGCGAGGTTTTCTTAATGGCCTGCAATGCTGGTATGCGACCATCGTGGACGTGTTGCTGCTTCGCCACGTTGCTGTAGACCCCACCTGTGGGTCCTGCGGGTCCTGTAGCCTCCGTGTCTCTGGCCTTGCAAGCACAAAAAAAGTTCTCACCAGAAACTCCTCTGGTTAAAAAATCTTTTTTTAACCGGCCTGTTTTGAGAACACTTTTTTTTTTTTTTTGGTGAAGAAACCTTTTTTTAACCATGCAGGATAATCCCTGCAACTGTGTCCAGGGAAGTAGCTTGAAACGTTGGTTATTGCTGGTTTTTTACTTTTCCGAATGTATGCGATATAATACGAAACTTTTATTTGAGGCTCTAAATTGAGCTTACTGAAAATGGTCCATGCTGAAGTAGACATGACTTGCGTATCATTAATCCAGCAAAACAGCAAAGGTCAGAAGTTGGGTACTGCATCTTCAGGGTACAAAATTGTCTCTTGAAAGTGCTCGATGCCGGCACCGAGGGTGTCTGATAGCCAACGAGTGAAGCTTCGTCGTCAATGTCTTGACGACAGGTCGAAGAACGAGAAGGAACCATATCGAGGATCCGTTCCCACGCCCTTCCCAATTCAAGAAATGAGCTTGGGCATGGTTCCTTGCCAACCCTTCCGTGGACGCGCTTTCACATCGTGGCGTGAGCAGCACTTGAGGTTGCGGGGATGAGAAGCGGTGTTCCACAAGACTCGGTGTTCGCTACGTACGATCAATCACCCGTCTATGCACAGGGACACATGGTGCCCAGAAACGACGTTGACGACGCAGCAGGGTTGCGTGCCGGGAGTGCACGCAAATCGGACAGTTAAAAGGTTAGGAGCTTTAAAACACGGTGAAAGAGAAGGAGACGAAGAAGGACAGGAAACAGTTCGATCCGCGGTCGTAACAACCGCAGCACAAGTCGAAGCTAGCTGAGCCACGATCCCGTCCGCTCAGCCCGTGTAGCTCCGGGCTCGTGTTCAGCGCAAGTGCCAATCCGATGCTGTGCTACGCCTTAATGCTTTCGTTTGGGCAATCGGTCTTGACACGCAGACCTGTGGCTCTGTAGTACTCGTGCAGGTTTTCCTGGGTGATTTTGCCTTGTTTTCGCATTCTGCAGCCGTTATTCCAACCCAAACGAGCGTCCGACCACTTTTCCTGCATTTCCGGAGCCTCTTATGGCCACCTGAGTGGTAGGTTTCGAGTTTTGGGTTTCTGGCGACCCCCAGTTTGGGTTTCAGATGTTTTCCCTTAAGGTATTGCCCGCCCGATCGCCAGTGGTCCCGGCAGGATCTAGCTGCTGCGCCATCAGAGGATTCAGCCCATGCAAAGCGCCGTGCCGCGTAACTACAGGAAAGACCCCCGCACAATAAGGTTTTCGGTAGATGCGGACTGCTCTGCGAGAGTTACCCATCGTTGCACAGCAAAGCACTTACGCACACTCACCTCCCACCGCCTATCTACGTGGCGTGTATCGAGGAATATTCAAGAGTGCGAATGCACTGTATGTGTAGTGACATCCCGCATGTGTTCTCAGAGCCAATCCTTTTCCCTAACTTACGAGTCCACTTGCTGACTTCCCTACAGTGCATCACAACGTGATTGTGTGAGTGTGACTACTATAACTGTTCCGGTTTGGGTGGGTCGAGGAGGCGGGTGTGGGTATGCTCGTGTGTGCGGGGTGTATCGAATCTCAACTACGGGTACCTCCGGGCTGCAGAGTAAAGCCCAGTGAGAGTGTGTGAAGGGTTTGTTCCATCAGAAGGTCTGCCGAGTCACTATCATCACAGAGGGCTACCGCAGGGGTGTTTATGGCTGACGGCTGGTAGCACACTCGTAAAGGGTACAAACTGAGCGCTCTGACGTGGATTGGTTGAAAATAGAAAATGGGCCAGGTAGGAAAATATAGCACACACGGCAGACAGGCATCCCCGAAGAGAAGAAGCGAATAATCGGAGCGCTTCATTGAGCTCCGACTGTCTCAATCGGGGACACGTTTACGCTGGCGCGTAACCTTTGGTTTGCCTTTTGCCTTCGGGGAAGTTCTACACGGTGGAGGAACTGAAGCTGGAAGAAAGAAAAACACGTGTCGCATGTGCATTTACACGCGGTCGCTTTTCAAGTGTGACCTGGGCGCCCCCTTCCTAACTCCAGCTTCTGCGGCTGGACGCACTAGATCGTGGAGCACAACATGTGGTAAAGGGGGTCGAATAATAACACTTATTTGACACGCGTCTGGTTGTCTAAAAACACTACCACTATTCGATCCTGCTACTGTGTTCGGCTACCCGAACTTTATTTAGTGAGGGTTGTAGATCGTGTAGCATAACATGTGGTACGTTCCACAAGCGCAAAACGCAAGAGGACGCCGCGGTCCGGACGCGTTCCTCGGCGTCCGGTGTCATCCGAAGTCCGAGTCCACGCCGGCTGCCAGCCTCCGAACCGTATCCCAGCACGTACGTATACCATCCACCCGCTAGGTATCAGGGATGCTGCTGGTGCTACGTAGCAGGCGTCCTGCTAACGCCCTTGCTTCAGGGAGAGCCGTGCCCGCAGACACCCACTCAGGACCCATGGGTTGCTCTTCGGCAGAGGGGCAGTGTGAGGCCGCGCCAGACTTGTCGCCACCCCCCGGGGTACGCCGTATTCCCTCGCAGCCACCTGCTGCTACCCGCGGTTGCGGCGGGCAAGGTCGCGGCGGCTTGGTGGTTCTTGCAGACCTTCTCGCACGTACACGTTTTAATAGTTCGCTTTTGGCTAGACAAGTGGCCACCAATGAGCCGAAACCACAAACGAACGACTACTACCAACCGCACTCAGAAACCCGTTGAACCGTTCGAAGGCCAATTATTTCCGCTACTTCTAAAGATAATGCTTAGAATGGAGTGCGTGTGAATCCATGTGGTTCACGTACTCAAAAAAAAAGAACTCCCTGCGAAGAACCCGCGAAGTGGGAGCTCGGCTTGCAGAACGTCCGAACCAATATATGGGCGCAGGGCGTGTTGGTTGTGAGAATGTTGAACTTGGGCACTCGCCAACCCCACCTGCCCTGATCTGGCTGCAATGGCACCCTGCGGGCAAGGTCTATGGTGCAACTTGACATGATCCAAGCCCCGTGAAGGCTTGAAGCCAGTATTCTGTTCCCACGGCAATGAGAAAAAGCCAGCAACCCCCCGACTTGCGCTGCGAGTTTCGGAAGAAATCCGAGGCGTAGGCGCACCGGCAGGGCAAGGGAGAAAAGCTGCTTGTAGGCATTCGCCAATAGTATCAGCCCACTACGGATTTGGCAAGTCTGATGCGGTGAGGCATCCTGTGGGCAAGATCTATAGGACAACAATTGTTCGTTCTCGACAAAATATTATGAGGAAAGTCCATGAAAACACGTACTCGCCTTTTTCGAGGTCAGTACCTCGGTCCTGCAGCTTGAGAAAAGACAATACAACATGAAGTGCGCTGCGCGTAGCGGGATAGGACATCCCAATGACATGCAGGCGTAACGGCTGGTAAGTGAGAATGCTGCTTATAGACATTCGCCGTTAGCCAACCGCATGGATCCTGTTTGTGGGCAAGATCAGTATGGTACAATTGAGAGCTCGTTCTCGATGAATTCGTCCATGTGTTATTCCACAAGCTCCTGCTACTGGGCTACGGAGTGACGTCAAAACATCCGTGAGAATCATGACCTCAGTTTGTCACCGGGATAGTAGGCAGAAGTCACATTCCACTTAATTTTCTGATAACTCTCGGCGACGTCGAAGGGACACCGGACAAGAGCACCAGCTCAACTCCCTCGCATCGAAAGACGAGAACCCGGGCCGGTCGACTTCCCAACGCGTAGTAAGCGCAGCTACCAAGCAATAGCGAGACGGGGCATCATCAGCAGCCGTAGGATTTCTACGCATGTACTCCCTGCTGCCGTCGTGACCCTTTTCGAGTGAGCGAGAGAGAGACTGGTGCAGCGACGAAGAACAATGAGACTTATGAGAACAATGAGAAGCGAAAATGGTTCCCCCCACGCACATTTCATTTTGCGGTTCCGGCGATTATCGCGCAGTCAGTTGCCTGCGATGGCGTTTTCTTTTTTCCGATGAGAGGAGGCGGCCAGGTAGGAAAGGACGTACTTCTTAGAGGAGCGCTCCTGCACACAGGCGTTGCGGTGGGCAGGGTGGGTGCTGGCATCACACTTGTTCACCAATGGTTCGTTTACATGTTGAGATAATCATCCGTTGATAGGACAGCCTACGAAGTAGGTTGGGACAGCCTGCGAAGTAGGTTGGGACAGCCTACGAAGTAGGTTGGGACAGCCTACAAAGTAGGTTGGGACAGCCTACGAAGTAGGTTGGGACAGCCTACGAAGTAGGGTATCGAGCCCCGTTGTCATCAAGAGCAATTTGCGTACATGTGGTAGCCGTTTTCCAGGCTCCCTTTCCGGAATCAAAATCCAACTCCAAATCTATAATCCACTAGCCCCGTCACCTCGCTACAGCTAACGACAGTTCGCTGTGCTGCTGTCAAAAGCTGGGTACGTGGAAGCTCTTGCGGGTGCTATCGAGGGCTGGCCCACATCTGTCGGTGGACCAAGTAGCTGAACTCTTCTTAAGAAGAGAAGGGTTTCTCACTGCTGGGTTTGGATCGCTCTTCTGCAGATTCTATTCGTCGTCATGCAGCTCGAGATCGTGGTGCAATGCTCACTGGCATATTCCACCGTTCCCGTTTTGTTGGCAGCAAGGTTCGCCAGCCGCAACGCGGCCGAACGAATCCGCAGTAAACTCTGCAAGAGGTTCACTCGGCAACTCCTTGCGGACATGCCTATCTTTTTGGAGTATTCTGAGGTTTAAACGCTACCCCTTGCAGGACATGCATACTTTTGTGGAGTAAAGGTTCAAAGGACCGGTATTTTAAAGTCTCCGGACGGCGGGGCTGGGGGCGCCGGAGATGACAGGGGAAGATCTTAGTTGAATGTTTCGGCGGGACACCGCGTGCATGTCTGATGCTACCATCAAGTCTTCTTCGAAACACCGGAAAATCCGTGGGGAGTGGGGTTGGGTACTGGTCCCGTCTGCGCTATAAGCCACGGACACATAAAGCGGACCATCATCAGCGCGGAACCTGAACGTCTGCAGACAGGACAGCGGTGTGCGTCTAGTTTGTCAGGCGGCTGTTCGTAGCTCGTCACAGCCAGGACCCGTGCTACTAGAGCAAAGGCGAATCCGTCACGGGGAGAATTGGGTTGGGTGGGGTGGCGGTTGTTTCTACTTCAACTTCCGGCTGAAAAGTCAGGGAGTTCCGAAGCGAAGCTCCGACTCTCAGGGTTTCCAATGGAAAAGACACGAAGAAGAACAAGAGTTCGTGCGCGATTTAAGCAAAGTTTCAATGGTTCGTTCGGGTTGACCCGCGGGCAACGTTCATTTTTTTTTAGTGGGAATAATCGAGTCGCAGCTCTCGGCAGTTCGCGAAAAAGAGGCTGCTCTATTTTTAATCGTACCGTTGTACGGAGGAGAAATACCCGACGTAGCTGCGTTGACTCCGAAAGGAAGAGGGAAGAGGGGCGAGCACAATACAAACACGAACTGATTTCTTCTTCGCTTACGCCACCGTGTGTGTTTTTTTTTTTCTTAATAACAATTAATTGTAAACACGAAAGAGAACGCTGGCAGCGTGTTTGGGAGAAGTTTAGCCTACCGATCATATTCACTCACTATCACAACAGGCTAGTCCTCCCCCGGCACATACAAACAAAAACATGGCACTACCTTGGACTGACATCCTCGAGGGAGGAGTCGAATGGGGTGCTATCCCCGTCGTGAAACTTAACTCAGGACTTTTACCCCATACATGGTGCTAACTTGCGGCGAGGCAGACGCTCGTGAAGTGGTGAAAAAAAAAATCTACGAGCCGTGGTGCCATCCGAGGTAGTACATTTTTTTCCCCCCGCAGCTTGTCTGTGTGGGCCAGTCAGCTTCACTAGCATCAACGTTTGAGCACCTCGTGTGGCTTTTCAGTAGCTGGCTTGGAAACCAACCGTCCGTCGCAGTCAGCCTGCGCAATGCACTTCCACTTGTTCGTCCAGATCGAATGTCTCCGGCGCCGATCAACGTCTCTTCAAGATCAAGCAGCAGGGCATCCACTTAGTGAAATGCGCGGGTTTCGCAGCACGTTTACATCACTTGAAGGAAGTCAAACTTTGAAACTTTGCTGTGAGCTTACGAAAATGGCGGTGGAGACCTCAAACTGTGAGACTTCCAAAACTGGACGGAAAGGAGATGCAGAGGAAGCACGAGTTCAAGCCACGCGGACGTACAAGAGCAGTTGTGTCGATTCATCGTGGGAATGCTAAGCGCGTAACGAACCACTCACCAGGAAGGTGTTGGACACCGGATTCCAAAGGAATCGGAAAACAAAAGTTTGGTCGTGCGTGTTTTCTGATTTTGACACAGCACAATGAAGTGCTGACAAGCATGAAGCGGTGGCGCAGTGCGTTATGAAGTGGTGAACTGGCGCAGTAAAGCATGAAGTGGTGACGATGAGGTGGCTAAGCGCAGTACGGCATGAAGTGGTGAGGTGAAGCGGTGAAGTGGCGAAGTAAGGCATGACGATGAAGTGGCTAAGCGCAGCAAGGCATGAAGTGGTGAAGCGGCAAGCAGTGAGTGCCATGATGAAGTGGTGAAGTGGTGTTTTATTTCCCTTCTCTGGGCCCGCGCTAGCAGCGACGGACCTCGCTTAAGAAGAAAAACAGAGGGTTGGATGGAGAGGACGCAGGCGTGCGTCGGGGCCCGTGAGGAAGCACCGGCCACCTTGCAAGATGAGAATACCTGCCCTGGAAAGAAGCACCCTTTTACTCGCGGGGGTAAGCACCCTTGCGGGGGAGCTCTCCCGTGTGCCTCCATGCGGAAGGACACTGGACCTTTTAAGAAGGCCGCGAGAGTCGGCTGAGCCGGGAGCTACCGGAGAAGGTGTGTATGTGCTTAGGTATTACAACCTGGTTCGATTGCGGGATAATAAAACCTCGGGGATAAAAGACTGCGTGTTTTTCCCGTTCAAGAAAAAAATAATAATAAACGCAAAATCGATGAAGTGGTGAAGTGGTGGTTAGCGCCATGTATGCTTTTTCCCTGTTGAACTACTTGTCACTCGACACACCGAAGCAAACCCCTATGGAAAAAAAAACGATCGTTTTGTGTTAACGATGCATCGTTGGTACTAAAAATTAGTAGTTGGCAGCGTACTGTGAGTTCCGCTAGTGCGCACAAACAAAAAAGGAAAAGCAAAATGCCCGCACCCACCAAGGAGGATCTGGACTTGACCCAGGTGAAGTGGAAAGACGTCCCCGTTCCCGAGGAGCCTATCGGACCGAATAGGACAATGCCGGGGGAACAGTGCGTGTTCTACCCAACGTGCGACACCTTGCACTCCAGCGAGGTTACGTGTTGCAGATGCGGTGGTGTGGGAGACGCCGCTTGTCTGCAGAGCAGGCTGAAGGGCGGGGTAGCCGTGGCGAAGAAATTCGCCCTGCCGGAGGACGCCGCCGGGGTGGATCTGTCCTCCTTGCTGCTGGATCGTACACAAGGGAGGCCCCCTTATTGATCCGGACAGCATAAGGACGGATCCGGAGGACGGCCTATCCGGTCTGGAGGGGATGACCTCCGCGGATGACTGCCTCCCGGAGGGTGCCCTCACACACCCCGACGCAGTGGTCAGGGCCCTTCCGGAGCGGCTTATGCAGACGACCGCTCGGATGCGGCTGATGGAACAGGACCGGGTGAGAGTTCCGCTGGAGGTCGACATTTGCCGTGTGGAATGGAAACCATTCCTAGGCTCGGCAGGAGGGGTAGAAACCCTCCTGACCCGCGTCAGGTCGTTTTTTTCAGGCCAAAACCACGAATTCTCGTAAACGATCGTTTCCAATCCGTGTTGTACACCAAAGAAATGTGAAAACGGGTTTTTGCCTAGAGGCTTTTCGTGTTATTCTGCAGATGCTTTGGGCTATCTTTGTGTCTATGCTTTCAGTTGTCTTCTTAACCATGGTTAAGTGCGCAAATGGTGTCAGCCGAAGCTGGTAAAGCTTCGGCGCCGCCCACGTTATGTTTGTTTAGCATTGAGTTCTTTTAAGTACATGAACCACATGGATTAGCATGCACTGCCTTGAAAGTCAGGTTATCGGATGACGTCGTCACCTGCCATTGCGTCGTCAAGGTCGAGCATTTGTGGAGCTAGCGGGGTTTGGCTTTCTTGCGATTCCAGAGACTGAGTCGGCGAGTACGAGGGCGGGCACGTGTGTCCGTTTTTCACTTTCGAGGGCGTTGGTGTGCCCGTGGTCCCCGGTCGTTTCTGAGAGCTGCTTGCCCTCGGTACCTTCTTCTTCCTTCGATGCACCCCTGAGTCGGGGGTGGTCGCCTTCGTCTTCTTCCGCTTGCGGCCGGCGATCGGGCCTTCCTTCGGGGTGCCTAGCACCCTTTTGTTTAGCAGCGGCTGCCAAACATCCCGTGACACCGCGCGAGGTGGTAGAACGCTCTTTTCTTTTCTTTTCGATTGCTTTTGATGGGGCATGCAGGCCTGAAATGCAAGAATGGAAAGAAGAAGAAAAAGGCCGCTCCTGGTCCAGGAACGTTACGGTCAACCACAGAGTTTGCAAAGCTTGAGTCGGAGGCAGCACAGTGCTACAACCCCGTCCGCTCTGCCCTGCGGCTGACCGTCTCGACGAGCGCGAGCGCCAAGCCCCAAGGTGCGCCACGCCTTGATGCTTTAGTTTGGGAAATCGGTAGCCACTTGACCCGTAGGCCCGTGGCTCTGCAGTACCGCCGAACACGTGAAGACTGGCTCCCGTGTAGCAGGCTTTCCCTGGTACCTGTACACCAAAGAAAAAAAGCTAACCCAACAACTTCCCGGTAGAGAAGACCTGACAAAGGAACCAACTGCCTTCGGGGGTGGGCTAGCCTGACACTTGCTGTCGTCGGCGGGAATACTTGGGTCGCAGCTCTTGGCAAAGACTTTGTGTGTTTGTTGAACGCTTACGCCCGCCACTGAACCCAGATTCACCTGTGTTTCGTGTGGGCTACAGCACATTTACCTCCTTTGATATTTTGCAGCTGGCAGCCTCTTCAAGTATTTCCTACAAAGCAGGTGCTTATACAAAAAAAGAAGGTGGTTTTATGCCACGCCTTTTCTCACGAACGGGAGGGGTCGGTCCTGCTTTAGGTTAAGTTAGGTTCTCCCGACTCTACCTCTTGAGTCTGTGCTAACTACGATTTCCGATAATCGTGGTTAGCACAAACTCAAGAGGTATAGCCAACTATTCCCTGCTGCAGTATTTGCAATACTTTCGAGGAGAAATAAGAGCTCGTCACTCGCACAACGCGGCTGATACAAAACTAATGATGATGATGATGATGATGATGATGGTGATGATGATGGGAAGAGAGAGTTGTTTTCGTTGAACGCAGTGCCTGATCGTTTTTTTACGTAAAGCTTGATTCAGGACGCAAGTGAAAACGCCACGGTTTGCGGCGACGAGCTTCTCATTTCCTCCAACACTTCATGTTTGGTTTAAAAAAAAAAAGACAGGCGCTTCGTTTTGTTTGTGCGTGCCGGTTGATCGTTTTCTCACTTGTATTTACCCTGTGTGTATTCAGGTAAGAAATTCTGATCAACCACCAAAACACGCTGCCTACGTCTTTTTAGCCTGCACAATACATTGAAGGGCAACCCACAAGATTGTTAGTACTAAAAAGAAGAAATGTGAAAACGGGGTTTTGCCTGGAGGCTTTTCGTGTTATTTTGCAAATGCTTTGAGCCATCTTTGTGTCTGTGCTTTCAGTCGTCTTCTTAGCCATGGATAAGTGCGCAAATGGTGTCAGCCGAAGCTGGTAAAGCTTCGGCGCCGCCCACGTTTGTTTAGCATTGAGTTCTTTTTGTGCATGAACCACATGGATTCGCATGCACTGTTAGCACCGGCTGCGGAACATCCAGTGACACCGCACAAGGTGGCAAAACGCTCTGTTTTCTTTTCGATTGCTTTTGATGTGGAAAAGATGAAAGGGAAGGAGAGGTTTAGACTCTATTGCGCAGCGCCGCCCGGTGCGAGGCCCAGAGCGGCGCGAGCTTCTGCGGGGCGGTGACGGTGATCTCGGCCTTGCAGACGGGACAGGCGCGGGACGCGTCCATCCATTGGTTGATGCACGCGGCGTGGAACGGGTGCGCGCACGGCAGCTCGGTCAGCGGGGTGTCGGCGGCCAACTGCTCGAGGCAGATGCTGCACGTGCGGATGCCGTGGTGGGCCTCGTCGGGCTTGATGCTCTTCAGCTGCTGCCGGACGGCGGCGTCGACGCTCGTGCGGACTTTTCCCATCGAATCCTGCAGATCGAGCAGTTCCTCGTAGTTCATCTCGGCCGTGTTCCTCGTGAAAAGAGCCGGCTGCGCCTGCCGCCGGGCCGAGGAGTCGGCGGTCGACCCGTGCCTGAGGCGGCACCGGCTGCCTTTGTCGCAGAACCCGTTCCAAAAGTACTGGCACGCGGGCACCGGCTTCTGCCCGGCCCGCGCCGCCTCTATCTCGAGGTCCTCCCGGCTGAACTCCTCCGCGAAGTAGCAGTCGATCGCCTCCGCCGTGCTCCCGTCGCACTTCTCCAGCAGCAGCACCGCGGCGTCCGCCGACAGCTCGCAGGTCGCCGCCACAACCTCAATATCCTGGGGCGAAGGAGGCATGATGTGTGTATGTTTGGGTTTGTGTAATTTCGTTTGTTTGGTGTTTTTTTCGAGTGTGTTTTTTCAGTGGATTTTTATATTCCGAGTGTTTACCAGGCTGTTCGGCCTTGTCGACGCTTGCACAAAAAGGACGGGGGAGTGGTGCTGTGGACGCTCCTTTTTGTGTTAGCCTGTAAGTGTAAGAGTGGAGCTGGACATGGATGTGCGGTTCTTTTTGATTCGGGTTGGATTTTTTTGCCGACTCAGAACCTCTTATTTGGCTCGGGAACCCTGGACATAGTTTTACAACAACAAGACAAAGACATATGTTTAAGTTTAAGAAGAAACGCTTCCAGGCACCCGTGTGAACGCCTGTCTTTCAGTGTTGGGTGTCCTGCATTGCTGCCGCCAAGCCGACGTGCGGCGCCTGCTGCCTTTGTCGCAAAACCTGTTCCAAGGTACCGACCCACGCCGCCTCTATCTCGAGGTCTTCCCGGCTGAACTCCTCCGCGAAGTAGCAGTCGATCGCCTCCGCCGAAGTTGTTTATCCCACGGGAAATCACTTATTCCCCCCTCCTGGGGCGCACGTTACACACGCGCCCAAACCTGCATACGCATTTGGCTGTGCATACGGCGACAGTCGTCAGTCGGCGAAAGGCTTTAACGGAGACTCCGATGTACACGACAGCAACGGCTACCCGCCACAGCCTTACACCCTCCGACAAAAGTGCAGCGAAAGTGCAGCGAAAGTGCAGCGAAAGTGCAGCGAAAGTGCAGCCACGGTAAATCACTTTTCCCCCCTCTTGGGGCCCACGTTACACACGCGCAACCTGCATACGCATACGGCTGTGCATACGGCGACGCCGTCATCAGTCGGCGAAAAGGCATTAACGGAGACTCCGATGTACACGACAGCAACGGCTACACCCCCCGACAAAAGTGCGAAAGTGCAGCGAAAGTGCGGCAAAAATACGCCTTTTCGGTCCTTTCGAGCTATCCTTCCCGAAACCTTTGCGTTGACGCATCCACCCACGACTGCCGGCACGGCTTGAGGCTGGTCATTCGATTCGTTCGTTCGATATGCGGCGGGTTTTTATTCCTCGTATTTTCTCACGAACGGGGGAGTCGGTTCTCCCGACTCCAAATCATGGCAGCACAACCTCAAGCGGCCGTCTAGTCAACTATTCCCTGCAGGCATTGGCATACTTTCGTAAGCAGAGTAGTACAAGGGAAGAGTCAAAGGAAGAACTAGTGGGCGATGTATTCACTTTTTTTGTTTTTCCTTGCCAGGGATTATTCTAATCCCCGAAATTCGGGAAATTCATGGTTAAAAAGTCTGTTGCATGGCCGGAAAGATTTTATTTTTTCCCCACGTTGAGCGAGCTTTTTTGAATGGCCTGTAAGCCTGGTATGCGACATTCGTGGGCGTGCTGCTGCTTCGCCACTTTTGTTGTAGACCCCACTTGTGGGTCCTGCAGCCTCCGTGTCTCTGGCCTTGCAAGCACAAAAAAAAGTTTTCACCAGAAACTCCTGTGGTTAAAAACTCTTTTTTAACCGGCCTGTTTTGAGAGTTGTTTTTTTTTCGCAAGAAGAAATAATTTTTTTAACCATGCAGGATGATCCCTGTTCCTTGCGGTGGGTCCTCCCCCTCACGCAGGTGTCCTAAGGCAAGCTCATCGGGAACAGAAATCTCGCGTAGAGCATAAGGGTAAAAGCTCGCCCCCTCCGTTAAACTACACGGGGCGAGTCCTGCCCAAGAAGCTGGAGACAAGGGGCCAGGCTGACCATTGTTTGGCGAACAGTGATCAGAGGACGGAACCCTGCGTTTTCAGAGCCTCTCAGGGAGCTTGCGGACACTGTTTTCTTACTATTTGAGGGGTTAAAGATGGTAATTTTTGCTCATCCACGTCCAAAGATGGGTTCTAGACATGTTTTCCCCTTGATGGGTGCACAAAAGGCTGACCAACATGGACGAATAATGAAAATTCGGGTTCCGGACAAAAGAAAGGGCCTGAGTGGGCACCCCTACAAGGGCTCAGGATAAAAAGTGGGTACCACTTTTCTGGCGTGTGTTGGGTGCAGCACCACCAGCTTTGGTCGGGTGCGTTACGCCGCATCAGCCAGCTTTTTGGGCTCGTGTTAACCCATCCCAGGGCTCAACGTCCCGCTCGCGTTCTCGGTGTTCTGGAGAGCTGCCCCGGCCTCCGGCGGGCAGGCGGCGCGGGTCGAAGGTTTCGTTTTCGCCCCCTCTCTCCTCCGCCCTGAATACTCCATTTATTCGGCAAAAAACTTCCGCCGATTTTGGCTCGGTGTCGGTTTTAGGTGACGGGGCGGTTTGTTCATCAGGTTCTCTACCGCTCTGCAGGTTGCTTGAAATTCTTCTTCTTTCTGCTTTGGTTGATTGGCCACCGTCCATCCCGTTTCGATTGTCCTCCCGAAAAACAAAGGAACTGTCCCCACTTTCTTCCGTCGGTTTCTTCCTTTTTTGGAAGCGTCTTTTTTTTTTTGTGGGTTGAGGAGGCCAGATCTTTTTATTTGCGCTCGCTTTGCTCAAGCTAATTGTGTGGGTGCTTGCAGCAGCTTCTCTACGGAAGGCGGGAACTGTTCGAAATCGGTAAAAAAGGTGTGCCCGAGGCACACCCGAAATGCATTCATGGTGTGAGGGTCCACAGTAGAAACTTAACTTCCCAAGGAATGCCACCCCTACATTGGGTAAAATGGCGATTTCTGGCGATTTTTGCATTTAGTACTTCCCGTGAACTTCCTAAGTACTTCCCAAGTACTTTGAGTACACGCCTTGTACCCCCGAGTAAGGCCACCGGAACACACCAAATCACACCCGCTTTTTCAACACCAGCTTAACTTCAACTATGAGCGGTAGTCACGCCCTCAGGGCAAAGCCCGTTTTAACTTTGTGATTGGGACATGCTAAGGTTGGAAGGTATGCGTGCATCATGCGACTCGTGTTCGCATCTCGCAACACAGAGACACACAGCCCCTTGCCTCGGTAGTTTTCGACAGGGGCAGCAGGACACCTCGGCTGGATGCGGGCAACTGCACCTTCGTACCACCGACCCTCTGGGTGCTTCCAGGTTACGCGCCATCAGGGGTTTGAAACATGATGATCAATATCTGAAACCCGCACCCACGCGGCATTGACTGCGGCTGGCCTATGAAAGGGCTGCCTTTGATGTTCCTTTGATCAAACCCACACCAACCCGAAACGGTTGTCCCCGCCTGCAAGCGGAAGTCGCGCCCTCCGGGCAAAGCCCTCGCAAGAACGATCTCCAAGAGGTGGTGTCACCCAGCTGCACCGTGTGCGCCACCCCTGCTGATGATATGTCCGCCAAATACCCTATTGGTTGTGGGAGTCAAAAGTACACGTGGGCCACGATGGAGTGAGTCTTCTTCTCACCTAACAGCCCCGGGCCAGCTTTCCAGCCGGGGAACCAAGCACGGGAATCTACAACTAATATTCGAACTCAGGCCGCCGGGACCTCTGGACCGCACGGTGGATGTATTGCGCCGCTTTTCGGCTTGTTTGTAGCAAAAAAGCTTTCTTGCTGCTGGGCTTGCTTACGGCAAGTCTTCACGCTGCCGCGGCCTGTCGGCTTTCGCGAACGTCGCGGAAAGGGGCGATGCCGCCGTGACACGTTACTGAGCCAATTCGCCCCCCATGCCTGATCGAACGTTGACGAGCGCTGCCGTTTGGAATAGAAATGCAAACAATCTGTGGCGATAATCTGCCTCAGTGTACAGTCTAGCTCGTCATTAGTGCGGCTTTAATTCGAGTGCATTTTAACGTTTTTTTTTAATTTTGTGTGTCGGGCCCATTTCTTCATAGCTTTTCTGCATTTTGGACTTAATTATGTCTTCCCGGGTGCTGATCATCACTCCGACTCTGACGGAACCACTTCCTGGTGGTGTTCCTGGTGGTGTAGTACAGCACTTCGCGACCTATGCCAGTGACTACACGGACTCGACCCTAACCCCACAAGGGAGCAGCTGCCGTCTTCCCATCAATCTCTTCAGTGACTAGCTAGAGCCATTTTGTTGGAGTTAATTATGTCGGCTCTAAATAGGTCGTTTTTAATTTTGTCGCACGACCAAATCCGACATAATTAAAAACGACATAATTACCGCCCGCACTGTAATCGAGCTCAGGCCGTTTTCGGGGGGGGGATAGGTGAATTGGCTCATGTACTGTGGTGGAATCCGTTGAAACAGTTGGGGGTTTGGCTTGGATACGGTTCGAGGTGCTCCCTGAGTACCTCCTTCACGGTGAAATCCAGCAACTTTTGCTCGAGTGAAACCAGACTCTTCAAAAGCGGGTGTGCCACACCCGGAAATAGGGTGTGAAATAGGGTGCGCACACCCTATTTCCGGGTGGTCACACCCGCACTTGAGGCCGGACTTTAGCTCGAGCAAAAGTTGCTGGAGTTCACCGTGCAATAGAGTGTGCACACCCTATTTCCGGGTGTGGTTACACCCGCACTTGAGGCCGGACTTTAGCTCGAGCAAAAGTTGCTGGAGCTCACCGTGCAATAGAGTGTGCACACCCTATTTCCGGGTGTGGCCACACCCGCACTTGAGGCCGGACTTTAGCTCGAGCAAAAGTCGCCGGGTGTTCACCGTGTTCCTTCATGCAACAGCATTTGATTTGCTGAAACACTCCAGGTACCGCCCGGCGGGGGAGCAGGCACGGGTCTATACTGTACAGACCCCCTTGGAGTCAGGCTTGGGAGTGAACGGTCGCTCAAAACCCGGGGGCTTTCGTTCAGGCAAGCCGAAATCAGCAACCGTTGCGAGCGCGCAAGCATTTGTTGAACGATTACGCCCGCCACTAAACCCAGATTCACCAGTGTTTCGTGTGGGCTACAACACATTTACCTCCTTTGATCTTTTGCAGCTGGCAGTCTCCTCAAGTATTTCCTACAAAGCAGGTGCTTATAGAAAAGGCCGGTCGCGCAACCTCGAAGACCCCCACCTCTTGGGGTGACCTGTCCGGTGAACAACCGCTATATACTCCGGGGTTAGAAGTTCCTCTCGTACTCCTCCGTATTGCTGTTCGGAATGCGCTGGCCCGATAGTTGGTCTGAACCCAGCTCGCACCCCCTGTCAAAATGTTTCGCCAGCATCTTAACTGCACGCCGCGGCGGATCCTGGAGGAGAAAAAAAAAGAAAAAAGATAAGAGAGAGATAGTGAAGCGCAAGGCCAGAAAGGAAGGGGGGGAGAAGGTAAGTGCAAGCAACCCGACGGTAAAAACGCTTCGTGGGGTGGGCATGGGGCAGCGACGCCTCGACACGTGCCTGTACGAGTCGGATCGCGATGGTTGTATCGGATCACGTATCACACGTACCCCAGGCACCGCTGGAAGATTGTGATACGCGATGAGCATCGGATACGTAATAGGCACCACGCATCGAAACATCACTGGTGTGGGGGTAGGCGTGCGGTCTCCACAGCCGGTGGCACTAATAGTCGAACACAAGTTTCGCAGCCCCTCCCCAGCCCTGGCTGGCACGGAAGCCGACTTCGTTGAGAATCTGCCGATAGTCTCGCACGAAGACTTTAGCAGATTCGACGAACCCGACGCCTTTGTGTCCGCCAGGAGTTTGCCAGGAGGGAAAATGGGAACCCGCCGTCCGACTAAGCTTTCGTGGGTGAACAAAACAATTGTTCGTCCTCGGGAAGGTAGCCGTTGAAGCGGATGCCGCTGCCGCTGACGAGCTTCCTCGGGCGTGCGGGGTTGCCGAAGGGGAATGCGCGAGCATTCCGCAACCCAGACGCGAGTGTGATGACCTTTTTTCGGAGGGGCTAACGCACTCAAAGTTCGACTAATACGCAACCCGGACGCAGAGATCTGAAGTGGTGACACATGGACGCTCCTGTTGACCACGTCCACAGGCGGACCCTGACGGTCAGTCTGGGTTTAGTGGCGGGCGTAAGCGTTCAACGAAAAATACCCACTTTGTAGATGTAATTTAGTTAGTTCCTCCAACCTTCGTCAAATAAGCACAGCAGCCCCTCGAGTATTTTCTCCGCTGTCACTTCTTCTCTTTGAAAATTCTTCAGCTTCATAGTCAGAAAGTAGCCCTCTAGGCTAGGTGACGGCCGATGCACCCCCGGGCTGGGAGTGGGGGCCTCTATTCGCTCTCCTGTTTGCGTGATGCTTTGTGCAGCAGCTGGCTACTGCTTCGTTTTCAGTCACACCTTCGCCGCAACGTCCTAGTCTGCGAGCTGTGTAGAAGTGGTGATGATGCTTGAGGCGATCTCCGCCGGTAGACGCCTTTTAACGCACTCACTGCATCGTGTGTGTGTGTGTGTGTGTGTGAAATCTCAGTAATGGGTAACCCCTGAGCGGAGTCTAGCCCAGTTGCGCAATGCACCTACGTTACTGCTGATGCACCAGCCGGCCGCTGGCGGTGGTTGCGACGTACACGGAAATGCAGCCTCGACTGGCATTGGTTTCCTTCTTCGTGATTTGCATGTTGCTGTCTACAGCAGGTGTCCGGGGGTATTCGCCTTCTCGTACATGTGGTGCAGCGCGGGGCGTCATGCTTAGTACATCTTAAGGCCGCATTGACATTCCGTCTCGTTGGCGGGTGAGATCGTTGACTGGGAGGGTCTTCTCGTCCTCTCCCCTTCCACTCTGCTGTTTCCTTCCAGGTCGCCTCGTAGTATCGCTCGGGTTGGATACTGGCTGCCCACCTTTCGTGGGCCTTGACAAACGGATTCGGGGTTGTTCCTTCCGTGTCGGATGCGCCCCGGCTCATCGATCGTAGCACTGCCTCCGTCTGCGGTGAGAGCACGGCTCGGCACGATACGCCCTGCATTACCCCACCGCCCAAGGCCGTAGCGCTCGTCACGTTCGCAACGCGTCCAGGGTGCCAGGCTGTGCCGTAAATCCGCGCGGCCGTGTTTGCTAGCCTGTGCAGGGTTCGGGCCTTTGCCAGCGCACTCCGTCTGTACGCTTCGTACTGCGCCATGACGGTGCTCACCTCTCCAGATGTCTGCTCTTGCACCTGGTCCATCGCCGCGTTGCTCAGCGCGTCGGCGTCGGTGTTGCGGTCACGCGCGACATGCTCCAGGTTGAAATTGAACCGTGGCGCGAGGGCTCCCATGGACGCCGTCGCCTGCAGGAGGTACGGCCGCAGGATCGGCTTGCACTGCGCTGTCTTCTTCATCGTGCTGATCACTACCTTCGAATCACCTCGGACCGTTACGGGTCCTTGCACGCTCGGGGGCTGCTCCCCGAGCAAGTGCAAGCCCCCGACCAGAGCGCTAAACTCTGCCACGTTGTTGGTCGTTCGGCCTAGGGGGACGATGACCTCCGCGATCTTCTTCCCATCTTCGTATACAACCGCGCCAGCACCTGCCACAGCCAACGCGGTGCCGTTTTGCCTCGACCCGCCATCGAAGTACAGACACAAGCCCGACTGCGCTTCGCTTGGTGGGAGGATCTCCCGGGCTGTCGTTGTTTTGGTCTTCCGCATTGTGGGTGGCTGGATTCGCCGATCCGACACGTCCGGCAGCCGTTCTCCCGTCGTGAGCTCAAAGTCGACGGCTAGCTCTAAGAACGTCACCGTGTGTTCGGATCCGATATGTGCCCAGCACAACTTGCCGATCCACCAGTGTAGCGCCTTCCAGAGCGCCTCAGTCTGCTTCCATTGCTGCGAAACCGTCCCCACTTCGATTGTCGGCATGGATATCCTTCTCGGGCACGGTGTCGTCCATCCCCATGGATATTGGGCTAAGCGGTGGTGGCGTGACGTCTCTTGTGCTCTGTCGTCGCGTATTTGACGAGCACGCAGTACTGCAAGGAAGAAACGCTGCAGGTTTCCGACGAAAGCACACGCTCGTACATGATCCAGGGGGATCGGCTGCGCAGCCGCATCGACCCCATGCCTGTAGAGAGGCGCTATTCCGCACATGCTAAGGCAGGTTGGCCACGTTGTCCTGTCTGTGGTGACCATGCCGTGCTCTTCCCGCACATCCTTCCATGCCTCACACATCCACCATAGGTGCGCCACCGTTTCCCCCTCTTCGTCGTTACAATACGGGCAGGGCCTTCTCTGCCCTGTGCGGCCTGTCGTGGATACTGCCCCTGCGATAATGGACCTCAACATTCCTTGCTGGTATCCAGTGATGCCACTATCCGGCGTTTGCAGAAGGTGTCGGGTGACGCTTCCATCCACTCCATGCGCACACCCCCGCATGTCCTCCCTCCTTCTGCACACGATGGCAAGTTGCTGGCCACGCAGAGCATGGCGCAAGTCGTGCAGCATGACTTTGGTCTCCACCTCAGTCGCGCTCGTCACGTGGAAGCTCGTCTGCTGCGCGCTCTCGCTGACGTACAAGAGGGTTATCGGGCTGTCCCACGTCCAACCCGCTTGGTTAAGGGCTTCCTGAATCAGGCTGTGCGGCGAACCTTTTGGCAATTCGTCACGGCGCGTCCACGCCCTTTGCGCGCTCGTTCTGATGTGTTGCCACTTCTGCATCTGCCTGACCCATGCCTTTACACGTAGATACGCTGGTGCAGTGTACGGGTCAAGCCGATGTCCGTGGTGGAGCACCTGCATGACCACTTCCACCGCACGTCGGTTGGTGCCGGTCCACAGTGCCGACATGATCAATTGGCGTAGGGTGTATGCTGTTTTGCGGTCCAACGGCATCACTGAAATTCCGTAGTAAAGCTTTGCACCAGCCGTCATGGATGCCAGCTTCTCTCGTGCCGCTGCGGGTACCGGGAGTCTCTTTACGCGTTGCAGATTTTGTACGGCGCTTCTCCTGCGCTCCTGGATCCTGCTCGACAGTTTGTGCCCCTGCCCCTTCGCGTGTAGCATCACGCCAAGGCAATCGAAGCTGTCCGCCCTTTTGTAAAACTGCGCGGGTTCCTGCGACTCGAATACGTCTGCGTGTTCCTGCCAGTCCATGACTTCGATCAGCCAACCATCTGACGTCCCGAATGAGTGACACTTCTTAGGGCACAGCGACAACCCTGTCAGGACAGTGAATCGGATTGTCTTACTTGCAATCGTCTGAAGAAGGCGGGCTTCTTTGGCGGTGGCTGTGATGTCGTCCACGTATGACCGGGGTTCCCCTTCTCGCTTCACATGCCTCATCCATACGCTGATGAGTAGCCCGATAAGGATTACACTTATCGCGCATCCTTGCATGATGCCATTCGTAGGGGTGAAGCCCTCTCCCACTGTGCCATTGATGTGTGTGTGTGTGTGTGTGGTGGACGACGGGTTCAAAACGTTGATGCCATGGCGCCATTTTTTTCTTTTTGTGCGGGACAAGTCTCCGGGCAGCAGTTGTCGGTGCCAAGTGGACGTTTGTTTCTTACCTCGGTACGCTCGAAATGAAAACTGCAGAAAAGAAACGGAACGTGGGTGGGGAGTCGTCGTAATTGGGCTTCATTATCGGGGTGGGTACGATGATCTGCGTTTGGAATTGTACATACTGCCTCTTTTATTCGATGTGCACCCAGCTGATAGCAGGGGATTGCAAGAACGTTTAAGCCACGGACACAGAAGGCGGACCATCATCAGCGCGGAACCTGAGTGTCTGCAGACAGGACAGCGCTGCGAGTCTGGTTTGTCAGGCTGCTGACAGCAAGAACGTGCTTGGAATGGGTATGTGCTCAACACCGCACTGGTCCGTGTTTCGGTCCTTTAAGCCACGGCGCGGAACCTGAGTGTCTGCAGACAGCACAGCGGTGTGAGTCTGGCTTGTCAGGCGGCTGATAGCAGAGGGGGAGGTTAACAACGTTACACAAATTGTAGCTATAGTACTCGCCAGAGCAGGAATCATCGATCGGGTGCATTATTTGGAAGAGCCGTACCAAACAATCGTGCACCACAAAAAAGTCGAAACTCGAAAGCTGGCCATTTCTTTCGACCCACAACGGGGTCACACGCAGTTGGGAGTTCTTGCACTGCGCGTACTTCTAGACGGGTTCTTGTTTTGAAGAAGTCGACGTTTTTAAGCATCCGATTCACATGTGAAGCGGCATGGGGTCCTTTAAAAAGGTTAGGATCCGAGTCTGGGACAAGGGGGGTCGGATTGGCAACGTTACTGCGTTCACCATCGGGTGGGCGTTTTCTTGCTTTTCTGATATCGGACAGGTACTTATGGCACCGCAGGAGCACACACGAATACACTCATGCATACATAAGCACACATGGAAATTTTCAAGGCAGGATCAGCTCCAGCACTGACGCAGAACTGTGTGCGTTGATGGTGCTCGCCACGGCCCTAGCCCCAGGCCACCGTTACACCACGCAGTGACAGCCAGAGTGCTGAACCTCACAAAACAAACCAAAGGTCGAAATACACCAATCTGTACGTCCCACGGGATCGTCGGAAACACAAAAGCAACCGCAGGAGTAATCAAAAATAAGTAAAAGGCGGAGTCCTTAGCGGTTCACTTTCGAGTTCCGACTATTAAAGGCTCGCCACGCGACGTTACTGCGTTCACCATCGGGTGGGCGTTTTCTTGCTTTTCTGATATCGGACAGGTACATACGTGTATCTTCAATTCGTTTTGACAGCGACTAGTTTGGATGTTTCGTTGTTGTCTTTTTCCTTTCTTTCTTTTTTGCTGGTGCTGCACGGCGCAGCGGAAGCTGCCCACAGGACGGGAGGGCAGACCGCACCGCCACAAAGAGACACTCTTCGTCGGCGGGCCGCAGCGGGGGAGAAAGAAACAGGCGAATGAATTTGTGGTCTAAGACTGGTTCGTATTGCACTTTTAAGCTTTCCCTGATTGACCGGCAGGTTAGGGAGGGGGGAAAATGTTACTTGGGTTTGAAGAGCGCGTGGTGCTTGCACCTTTGAGGCCAGGTTATTTAACCGCGGATTTAGTGAAGGATTGTTCAGGAAACGGTCGCGAGCGAAACCCGACCAGGTAACGACCATTTCACTGTCTTCTTGGGTTTGTGATGCGAACATCACGAGGTGCTGTCCGAAGACACCGCCCACGTAAGCATCCGATTCACATGTGAAGCGGCATGGGGTCCTTTAAAAAGGTTAGGATCCGAGTCTGGGACAAGGGGGGTCGGATTGGCAACGTTACTGCGTTCACCATCGGGTGGGCGTTTTCTTGCTTTTCTGATATCGGACAGGTACATACGTGTATCTTCAATTCGTTTTGACAGCGACTAGTTTGGCTGTTTCGTTGTTGTCTTTTTCCTTTCTTTCTTTTTTGCTGGTGCTGCACGGCGCAGCGGAAGCTGCCCACAGGACGGGAGGGCAGACCGCACCGCCACAAAGAGACACTCTTCGTCGGCGGGCCGCAGCGGGGGAGAAATGTGAAAACGGGTTTTTGCCTAGAGGCTTTTCGTGTTATTCTGCAGATGCTTTGGGCTATCTTTGTGTCTATGCTTTCAGTTGTCTTCTTAACCATGGTTAAGTGCGCAAATGGTGTCAGCCGAAGCTGGTAAAGCTTCGGCGCCGCCCACGTTATGTTTGTTTAGCATTGAGTTCTTTTAAGTACATGAACCACATGGATTAGCATGCACTGTTTAGCAGCGGCTGCCAAACATCCCGTGACACCGCGCGAGGTGGTAGAACGCTCGTTTATTTTCTTTTCGATTGCTTTTGATGGGGCATGCAGGCCTGAAATGCAAGAATGGAAAGGAGACGGGGGAAAAAAAGGGAAAAGGTTTGTGCCCTCGTAGCTCGCCGGGCCAGCGCTCCAGATAGGACTGGGCTAGGTACTTTGGTGGCATGCGGGGTTTTTTGCACAGGTGCGCTCGTGGATTTCGACACCCCGTGCGTTGGCGAAAGATCCGCCGCTCAGTTTTTCGGTTGCCCCACAGTGGGAACATTCCAGTGGCTGAGCGTTACCTTGAGATGTCTTATCAACATCCTGGTCGGACCGTGTCTTCTTCGTGTCCGGTTTCCCGCTTGGTGACTGGCTGGCTGTTGGACTGGCTGTTGGCATGCGTGGGCGTTTTCTGCGAGGTGGCGACTCGGGTTGCGACTGCGATAGGCCTTCAAGTACTTCGTTGAAGAAGCTTGACCCGTCCCCAGTGGGATTGGGAACGGGACCCATGTTCGACGACCGGGTGATAAACCGAGTTTTTGTGTCATCGTTCATGTTGCCCTGGACTGGTATGAAATGCCATTGGGCAATGTGGCCAAGCAATTGGCGGTTAGAGCCGTTTCCTACTTCGCTGTACTTGTAATCACCCGCTTCCGACTCCAACTTCTGGGGCTGGACCTCACCGTGTAGTATTCCCTGGTGGTGTTAGCGTGGTTTGCAGGTAGCCTGCAAAAGCAAGGAGCCGTTTCCGTTTCCGTTTCCATGTTTTGGAAAAAACGGATGGAAACGCGTTTACTTGCCAACATAGCCCTGGGGGGGGGGGGGGGGGGGGGCAGCGCTCTTGTTAAGGATCAGCCACTTTGGCCGGATGGCCGGATAAACCAGACCCCCCCCCCTCCCCTCTACAGCGCAGTTGCCTTGGAGGCTGGGTGGTCAAATTCTCTAAGGTGAAATGGTCAAAATTCCCTGCCGAAAGTGGGCCCACAAAAAATTTTCAAAGTGTGGTTTTTGGGGTATTTTGTGTTGAACGCTTACGCCCGCCACTAAACCCAGGGTTACCTGTGTTTCGTGTGGGCACATTTACCTCCTTTGATCTATCGCAACTGGCAGTCTCCTCAAGCATTTCCTACAAAGCAGGTGCTTATACAAAAAAAAATTTTTTTTCTGACCACCCACCGTGGTGATCACCTTAGAGAGTGACAGGTAGCGTCCCCCCTCCACAGTGAAAATAGCCTGTATATAGGGGGGGGGGGGGGGGGGCAGGGGGCGCACTAAGGATTGGGGGGTGCAACGGGCAATGTCAACGTCTGCTAAATTTGGAAGGGGGGGGGGGGGGGGGGGTCCTGTTTGGTGCACCTGGTGGCCGGGGACCCCCCCACCCTTTTTTCCGGCGACCCCCTTAAACGCGCTCTTTCGCGATGGATCTTTCCACTCCGTCCTCAGTTGGTCTGTGAGGCCTGAAATTTGACGTGCAAAACACAGGCTGAAACCGGGAAAATCTGCCCTTTCGTGGTTTTCTTGGTGCCGATTTTTCGGAATTCTCTAAGTACGTTTCCCAGCGGATTTGCCTGAAAAACAGCTTTTGGGGGGTATTGGCATTTTGGGAAAAGCACATGGTAAATCGGCCCAATCGGCCCGAATTTTCACTTTTTGGGCCAATTTTCCAGATTTTGGCTGATTTTTGAGTGCACTGCAGGAATCTTGGTTTTCGGGGAAACTGACTTTGCTCAAAAGTTGCTAAGTACATTTCCCTGCCAAAAAAGTGCAGGAAAACATTTTGGTGGGGATTGACCATTTTTTCCGCAAAAGTGGGTTTCGATTTCGAAAACGAGGAGAACGGATTCATCTGGAGGAAACGGAGTACCCACTCGGCACCGGGGGGTCTGGGAAACACCCCAAAAACAGCCCCCAAAACGACCCCCCCCCCCCCCCGCCCCCCAAAATACTCGACGTAGCTGCTTCGACTCCGAATGAAAGGGGGGAAATATAGAGGTAAGGGGCAAATACAATACAAACACAAATCTGATTTGTTCTTCGCTTACACCACCGTGTGTTGTTTTCTCACTCAGGACTTTGACCTGTTGTGTTTGTGTGATTTGTCGTGTAGGGGTAGACCCGCATGACCTCACGTCCGTTCAACACGTGGTTCGGTAGTTACAGCACTTGGGATCCCTTCTGTTCTTTGTCGGGCAGCATCGTCGAGCATTTCCTTTCAAGCTGGCGCTTATGTAAAAAAAAAAAGGGGGGTGCAACGTGCAACAGGGGCAACGTCCCTTAGTGCGCACCCTGGGGGGGGGGGGGGGGGTGGGGGGGGGGTCAGGTCAGATTCTGCCAACGACTCCGCAATCTGGCCGCTTAGGGCCACCCCTGGGGGGGGGGGGTCGATGTTTGTTGGTGCTGGTTTTGAGGGATAAGGAAAAGGTAAGAAATCTTTTTGCGGTGGCCTCCGCTGGTCTGGTAGTTTGTGCTACATCCGTTATTTTACACTCGTTCTCTTCTCTAATCACTACTGTACGTACGCTTTCACTCTTTTGTGACCACCATAATTGAGCCGGACCATCCCCTCTTGATAGACCGTGATAGACTGAAGAATACAGCACCAGGCAATTCGATGCAGCTCTAGGGACTAGGGATGGACCTGATAGACCGTGGTGGACCGTGATTCACGGTGATAAATAGTGGCAGGCACTTCGATGCAGTTTCAAGAGATAGGGACGGACCGGCTCAGGGGAGGGGGTTGCAAGAACGTGCTTGGAATAGCCATGTGCTCAACCACTGCACGGGTCCCATCTGCACTGCGGACCATCATCAGCACGGAACCTGAGTGTCTGCAGACAGGACATGGTTTATCAGGCGGCTGCTCGTAGCTCGTCAGCCGTTGTGACCGGTTTTGACGGGTGCAATGCGAGTGTAATGTACCCTGCGACGACGAACAATAATCCGCCTACGTTTCCGGGTCTATTTGGCACCGTTCTCTTCATCCGAGAAAAGGGCGAGCAAAAAGTCGTCGGAAAATATTTGCTACGTAGAGTAGACCAGCGGGAAATTTTCAGTGCGGGGCCCCAGGGGGGCAATCTTGCTTCTTTGATGTGTTGTCGGCGGGTTCCGATCACGCGCCCCCGATTCACACGAGCCGGCTTCTTTTTAGAGTGAAAGTTCGCTTGAAACTCCGGGGTTTTAAAGTCTCCGGGCGACCTTCGTCGTGATGGGAAGATATCCTTTGTGCTCTGAGTGTCGTAAGAGTGGTGGTTACACGAGGCATTTTTGTGATGCGTTGCGCTGGGGGCTCTTCTTGGATTGGTTGCTACGCGAATGCCCGGCGGTTTCAGGTATTCAATACTTTCCAGCGTAATGCTGAAAGCTTCACTGACTCGCGACCCTCTTCACGACTTTTGCTTCCTTCGGCTAGCTGCGGGTTCGGGCGCAGACTTGCTGCGAAGAGAACGAGTTTCCCTCTCGAGCTCTGTTGGCACAGCCAATCGGCAGCAATGACGGGGTATACATATGGCGGGGACGTCCAGGTGTCAGTGCAAGCTGATATGACTTGCGCCCATGTTTCTACCAGGGGGCATTCCTCACTCAAGGAGAACTTGTTGCGTTTCTAGGACGTTTGTTCGTGCGACCCAGGCGAAGTTGAAGTGTGTTCCACACCAACTTGTATTTGTATTGCTCATCTCTCCCCCTCTCTATCTCAAGCCGGTCCCATCCCTATTCCCCGGAACTGCCAGCTGGCTGTGCCAGAGAGAGGTAGATGTGCACCGTGGGCCCCGGCGGGCACGATTTTGTTTCAGCCACATGCAATGGGTGAGACTGAACCGCCCAAGCAGGATCTTCTGATCATGATCATTTGCCAATTTGCCGCGCGGAACCACGTCCAGGATTTGGGCCCAGGGTAGTGCGGTCAACGAAAAACTCTCGTTTCCCTCTCGCGGTGTACGATTTCCGCGCGATCAGGCGGTTAAAGGGTGCTCAAGAGGGGACTTGTTCCTGGTGTTGCCCCCCCACCCGCGCTTGCCCGGGGGCGGTTTGAGGTCGACGTTGTACTGGTTTTGGATCGAGCCCGCGCCGTAAGGGTCGTCAAGGGAGTCGAGCTTGCTGAAGTTCGGCCGGTCCGTGGCCATAGAGTTGTACTTGTCCAGCGAGTTTTGCAGGTCGGACGGGAGGTAGTACGGCTTGTCCTTGCCGTTGTTGATGTCGAGGTCATGGCAAAAGGAAAGCAGCACCGTGTCGATGCATACCGAGAACACGATCGCGAAAACGCTCGAAATCACGTACGCGAGCAACGCGACGCAAATCAGCGGTATGATCGTATCCTCAGGCTCCCTATCCTTCCCGGCCATGTCTGCGTAGATGATGAGCCAATACGCTGTGCACGACGTTGCGGCCATTATGAGGATCTTGCCGAAGAAAATGACCCATTCCGCAATGAAATTGACGGCGATCACGGAGAAGGCGTGGCTCAGCAGCAGAAAGAGCGCGCGGCGGGCGCCGTTGCAGAAGTTGTCGGAGCACAGGGCCGTCATGATGAACGCGTTACGGCTGATGAACTTGATGAGCCTCTCGAAGCACGCGAGGCAGCACTGCGCGCACTTGATGAGGTAGTCGACCGCGGGGCTGTCCGAGATCTTCCGCAGCCGGCTCTCGAACTTCGCCAGCAAGTACTGCAGGAATTGCACGACCGCGATGATGAAGCTCCCGAGCATCAGCGTCCCCAAGTGGTACCGAATCGTCCACCAAACCCCGACGACCACCCCCGCGTCCGGCTTTTTATCGTCCCCGGGCACGCTCCAGTACCAGAACACTGCGCAGAACGCCAGCACCAAGAATCCGATCGCCTTCAACAGCGCCGCCGACCACAAGAACATGAACACGTTGTACAGGTGCGCGTACGTGGCCCACTGCTCGCTGTTGAGCACGTCGACGAGGACGTCAGTTGCGGGTCCTAGATGGCCATCTGGGTCTGTTGCGTTGAGGTAGGCTTGCATGGTTTCTTCCTTGATGGACCCGGTAGTTTCGATGTACAAACCGACCAGCACGTGGAACGCGAAAACGGGGATGAGCAGAAGAACGATGACAGGGGGCACGATGGCCATGGTCGGGATCGACAGCGGGATGCGGCTGGCCTCTTCGATAGTGTCGCAAGCGATCGCGATGTTCTTGCAGAAGAAGAGCAGCAAGCAGCAGTAGATGACGAACCAGAGCCCCGTGCCGATGGTGAGGATGAGCCAGACGGTCTCCATTTCGTCGGACGCCGAGCGGCGCCAGTTGCTGGCGCAGATGTAGGCTACGACGGCGGACGCGACGAACAGCAGCAGAAGGGTGAGGTACACACACGGCTTCACCGCCCTCCGCAGCACGAACAGCCACAGGAACGAGATCACGGTGCAGGCCACAGCGGAAATGATGATCACGGTCACCGATTCCTCAAGCTCGCCGACTGCCGCTCTAAGGGTCCCGGCGACGTCAAAAAGCTCAGCGATGTTGCCTGTGTTGGGTGACGGGGTTGGCGTTTACATGCGTGGAGATCCCTCCCCCCCCCCCACGTAGTTCGGGCGTTGCTAAGTTCTGGTGGTAACCAAGGTTCGGGCGATGCTAAGTTCTGATGACGCAAAGTTGAGTGCTAAGTTCGTGTAGTGGCAGTACTCGGGGGGAAAATGTTTCTTGGGTTTGAAGAGCGCGTGGTGCTTGCACCACTGAGGCCAGGTTATATAACCGCGGATTTAGTGAAGGATTGTTCAGGAAACGCCCCCCCCCCCCCCCTCGGACCCCGTGGCAACACACCTGTCAGCTGCGACGGGTCGACGGGGATGCAGCGGTGGACGACTTCTTTCATGTCGAATCTGACGTCGAATCCGACCTCGACTCCGTTATAGTAGTCAGTTCCGTCGTACCACGTGACGTGGTCATCCGAAGAAGGACACTTCGCGACGCAAAGCCCGAGATTCAGCGTGTCCTTGATGAGGTCTTCGCAGGTCGGCCCATCGGGCGCTACGAGGCGCTTGGCGCAGGTTTCCGCCGAAGGCAGCGGGTACACGATTTTGTTGAGATCGCTCCACGCCAGCTTAGTGCCGTTTGAATCCACCATGTCAACTTCGAAGGGCAAGCTGTCGCCGTGGTGCCCGCAGAGGTTCCCCTCGCGGTCGATGCCGAACAGCAGGCGCTGCGGGTCACCCTCCTTCAGCACGACCGTCGTCAGGAACATCATCGCGAACCAAGCCACCGCGTACAGCAGAAACCCGCAGAGGTCGGTGCACCCCCTGTCGGCATAGTACCCGACCTCGTTCGCCGGCGGAAACCGCTTCGGCGCGTACCGGGCGGCCAGCCGCTGCTGCTCCGCCTCCTGCTCTTTGCTCGCGCCCATGGTTCTCGTCTACCGACTCGGAAGCGGGGCGGAGCCTGTCCCTATCCTTTGCCGCCGACTGCGCGTGTCGCTTTGCCGCTCGTGGCGGGGGAAGACCCACGCGCGAAAGGCTTCTGTCTTGCGGCAGCTGTCCTTTCGAGCTCCCTCCCTTAGACGCCTGGTTTGGGTTGCTTGTGTCCCCGTTGAATGTTACCGACTGTGGCGTGAGGGCGAAAGTAAGCGTGAAAAGACTGCTGGCTGTTTTTCAGGCTAAATGTTTGTAATTCTGCAAGGAAGAACAGCCGGCTGCTGCTCTGTCTCCTTCTCTTTGCGCACGCCCACAGTTCTCGTCTGACTCGAAAGCGGGCGGAGCTCAGTGGTGTGTTGAGGAGGTGACCCGCGGCATCGTCAGCGAAGGGTAAGTGTCGGCGTCTTCGGACAACGTCCTTGCTCCCGCTGGCCTGACGTGGTTAAACGCTCGCAGGCTCATGTCAGACACAGCGATCTTCTACTTCCCGTCTTGAAACGCGGACCAAGGAGTCTAACACGTGTGCGAGGCTTAGGGTGTCAAACCCACAAGCCGCACTGAAAGGGTGATGTGCCAATCCTTGAGGACGCAGCACCGCCCGATCCTGATTTACTGGAAAGGGATTTGAGGTTGAGTACACTTGTTGGGACCCGAAAGATGGTGAACTATGCCTGGATAGGACGAACAGCCACATCCCGGTTGACCCACCATGAAACCATGATGTGAAACGTGTTGCTGCTGCACGTACTGGGAAGGGCTGAATATCTGTCGTGTGTGTCTTACGGCGTGCCGGCCAAGAACGTGCCTTCTGTGGGCGCATGGCACCCTCCATCCCACAACCTCATAGAAGCGACACGTGTGGGCTTTCGGAACATTTTCCGTGTTTGTGGCTCGACCGTAGACCGAGTGTCCGGGACGAGATTCTCTTTTCGCTGCGACCCAACGCTCCCGGGGCACTACGTGATGCTGTGAAAAGGTACTGGTTGCGAAGGAATGGTTGTGATCTACGGGTAAGGGCGCGCGACGCTTTCCGCAGACGTGAAAACGCCTGGCGGTGGCGGCGTCCGGCGCTTGCATATTTGCGCTGCGTGCTGTTGAAGGGTGACTGATGCGATCAGTCGCTCTGGGGTCGGCGGTTTGCCAAGTGACGCTCGGTACTGTCTCCTCGGGCTTCGCGGACGTAAACTAGTCAATCCCCTCGTGATAGACCAGCTCTACGAGAACGGCAATGATGCACCCTCGTAGTTGGAAGTTAGAGTGCAGAACATCTGTAGCGATGGCCTGCACTAGTGATCAGGTGACAACCTCTTCGATCGTACTGTGCCGTGCCACATCTGATAGACAGCGGGGTGAAAGGTCTGAGGTAGATACGCCTGGAAGGCGAAGGTCAAACGGCCGAGGACAGCGCCAATGCAGGAATGCTCGCCGCCTGTGCGTCACCCGATCCCTCGGCGCCGCCGAGCCCCGCGCCGCATTCCCCGTTCACATCCACGCCAGCCTGGACAAGCCGTACGATGATGACATCCGGGAGCCCGCGGCCGTTTGTTGAACTATTTCGTCCGCGCGTGGAGGCTCAGGCGCTAGGCGCAGTCTGTGTCTTAAAGCTTCACGTTCAAGTCGGCGCAGATCTCGGTCAAGAACCCCGCCAGACGCGACGTGGCGCGCGCCTTGTCGGCTTCCAGCTTCTTGCACAGTTTCGCGATCTTCGTTTTCCACCCGTCTGCCTCCTCGTCACGTTCGCGCTTGAGCGCCTGCTGTGCGGGCGCAGCTGCCCAAGGTCCGTTCCAGCTCCTTCACGCGCTCCTCCAGCACGGCCGCCGCGTGACCCGTTCGTTGTAGGCGTCTTTGACTTTGCTGGGGACGTTGCGTGTGTCGGAAAACTGCTGAGTCTCAAGTCGCCAAGCTGGCAACGGCAAATGGCGCGGCCATATCTCTTCTGCGAGTGGAGGCTCAACCAGCACCAGGCACGCTCTGCGCCTTGAGCTTCACGGTTCAAGTCGTCGCAGATCTCGGTCAAGAACGCCAGAGACGAGATGTAGCGCGCCTTGTCGGCCTCCAGCTTCTTGCACGTTTTCGCGAGCTCTGCGTTCTCCTCCGCCACCTCGTCGCGTTCGCACTTGAGCGTCTGCGCCTGCTGCGCGGCCTCTTCGTACGCCCGGCGCCACTCGTTGGCGGAGACCAACGCTTTGCCGACTCTCGCTTTGCACGCCTGCTCATTCTGCGCCAGGGCCTGCGCTGCCCGCATGTCGCAGCTGCCCAAGGTCCGCTCCAGCTCCTTCACGCGCTACTCCAGCACGGCCGCTGCGGTGACCCGTTCGTTGTAGGCGTCTTTGACTTTGCTGGGGACGTTGCGTGTGTCGGAAAACGCCTGAGTCTCAAGTCGCCAAGCTGGCAACGGCAAATGGCGCGGCCGTATCTCGTCTGCGATTGGAGGCTCAACCAGCACCAGGCACGCTCTGCGCCTTGAGCTTCACGTTCAAGTCGTCGCAGATCTCGGTCAAGAACGCCAGAGACGAGATGTAGCGCGCCTTGTCGGCCTCCAGCTTCTTGCACGTTTTCGCGAGCTCTGCGTTCTCTTCCGCCACCTCGTCGCGTTCGCACTTGAGCGTCTGCGCCTGCTGCGCGGCCTCTTCGTACGCCCGGCGCCACTCGTTGGCGGAGACCAACGCTTTGCCGACTCTCGCTTTGCACGCCTGCTCATTCTGCGCCAGGGCCTGCGCTGCCCGCATGTCGCAACTGCCCAAGGTCCGCTCCAGCTCCTTCACGCGCTCCTCCAGCACGGCCGCTGCGGTGACCCGTTCGTTGTAGGCGTCTTTGACTTTGCTGGGGACGTTGCGTGTGTCGGAAAACGCCTGAGTCTCAAGTCGCCAAGCTGGCAACGGCAAATGGCGCGGCCGTATCTCGTCTGCGATTGGAGGCTCAACCAGCACCAGGCACGCTCTGCGCCTTGAGCTTCACGTTCAAGTCGTCGCAGATCTCGGTCAAGAACGCCAGAGACGAGATGTAGCGCGCCTTGTCGGCCTCCAGCTTCTTGCACGTTTTCGCGAGCTCTGCGTTCTCTTCCGCCACCTCGTCGCGTTCACGCTTGAGCGTCTGCGCCTGCTGCGCGGCCTCTTCGTACGCCCGGCGCCACTCGTTGGCGGAGACCAACGCTTTGCCGACTCTCGCTTTGCACGCCTGCTCATTCTGCGCCAGGGCCTGCGCTGCCCGCATGTCGCAGCTGCCCAAGGTCCGCTCCAGCTCCTTCAAGCGCTCCTCCAGCACGGCCGCTGCGGTGACCCGTTCGTCGTAGGCATCCTTGACCCGGCCGAGGACCGCCGCGTACGTCGGGAACCCTTCCAAAAAGAGTGTGAAGACGTTCTCGTGCACCCGGTGCACGTCCTCGCCGCACGTCGCCGACGGCAGCTCGTCCTCGAGCATCTGCTCCAGCGCCCGCAGCAGCGCCGGGCGGCGCTTCGGCTGGCTCGGGTTGCCGGAGGTGGCGTTCGCAATCTGTGCGGTAGAGTGTTGTCTTGAACTTGGAAAACGACGACAGACCGCGCAAAATCAGTACTGATAGTAGTGGTTTGAACTTCGTAAGTATGCAGCAACAACCCTGTGACGATAGACCACGCAAATTCAGTACTGATAGTAGTGGTTTGAACTTCGTAAGTATGCAGCAACAACCCTGTGACGATAGACCGCGCAAAATCAGTACTGATAGTAGTGGTTTGAACTTCGTAAGTATGCAGCAACAACCCTGTGACGATAGACCACGCAAATTCAGTACTGATAGTAGTGGTTTGAACTTCGTAAGTATGCAGCAACAACCCTGTGACGATAGACCGCCCTGTGACGATAGACCGCGCAAAATCAGTACTGATAGTAGTGGTTTGAACTTCGTAAGTATGCAGCAACAACCCTGTGACGATAGACCGCGCAAAATCAGTTTATGCAACAACCTATGACGATAGATTGCACAAGTCGCTACCCACCAAGAGTAGTAGTAGTGGTGGTTTGGTTCTGATATGTGCTGCAACAGACTACCTTTCTGCGACAGACTGCCTTTCTGCACGCGTCGTGTCATGCTTTGGACGCTTCTTGCCATAATGTTTGCCTTCGGTGCGCGTTCTATCTCCGGGTAGCCGAACAGTAGCAGGATCAGATAGTGGTAGTGTTTGTAGGCAACCAGACGTGTGTCAAATGGCTGTTGTATTCGACCCCACACGTTCATGGAAGAAAGCAGATACATACCTCTCCTCCGGGAACCGCGTCCGCGAGACGAGGCACATTGCGCAGGGTCAGTGGGCACGGTTCGTCGTGCCCGACGGTTCTTCCACGTGACCGGAGCGGCCTCGGTAGGGCAACGTGGCCCCGGTTCGCAACCAGCGCGCGGCGGGCCGCGGGGCTCGCGGAGGGGGTGTACTTCTTGCTCGCCTCGTGCTCCCTCCGCCGCGGCGCGAGGCTCCGGCCCCGCGTCGAGTCCCAGCCGAGCTGCTGCAGCAGGTCGGCTCCGGTCGACACCCCAAGCGGCAGCTCGCAGGGCAGAAACCCCCGGTGCCTATCCATGGCGACCCCCCCGCCACCTCCCGGTGAGCCCTTGAGTCGTTGGTGTTGCGGGGGGAAAACTTAGTTTCATGTTTAGGCAGAACACTGCCTCTCATGCATGTTTGATGCTAGCATCAAGTCTTCGTTGAAGAAAGTGTACAATAAATAGGAGGGGGGGGATTGCAAGAACGTGCTTGGAATGGATACGTGCTCAACACCGCACTGGTCCCGTCTGCGGCCGTGATTCGGTCCTTTAGCCGCGGACACATCAGGCGGACCATCATCAGCGCGGAACCTGAGTGTCTGCAGACAGGACTGCGGTGTGAGTCTGGTTTGTCAGGCGGCTGTTCGTAGCTCTTCACAGTGTTGCGGGGGGGATGGGACAGGAGTCCAGCCTTGTGTAGACTGGATCGTGTACACGGCGTCGGGACTTAAAAAGATGGTGAATGGATAGACGGAGCTGGGGGAACCCACAGGCCCCGGATGATCGCGGGGACAATTAACTAATCTGAGAAGTCTTCGTGTAGTTATCCAGTTGACGGCAATTAAGAGTGAATCGGCTCCACTGAATAGTCCGACGGGTTCAGCGGATTGATCAACAGCATGTAAGCCCTGTCACGGACGTGGTTAAAAGGATCGTGCACTCGAGACGTCTGCATCCGGGTTGGAATGCTCACGCATTATTTTTCGGCAGTCCTGTGCGCAAGGTGCACACGATTAGCACGCTCTTTCTTTTAGAGTTATTGTTCGCTGGAGAATCAGGGATTTTAGAGTCTCCGGGTGACCTTCGTCGAATGGGTTCTTACAAAGCTAATACGTACTGGGTGGGTTTGGGGGGGCATGCATGGCTTCTTTCGTGTACACTTTATTTGCTTGCTTTGGCAAGCCTGGTTCGTAACAATTTGTATCCGACACCAAGATCTCACCTTTTTTGTTCAGCGCACAGCCCTCCCCAACGAGACCTTGCCACGACGCTCGTTCTACACTGACAACACGCCACACATGTGGCAACACACACGCTCGCAAGTGGCAACTCAGAATTGGCAACACACGATTGCAACACACTTGGCAACACACATGTGCACATAAAGAGCGAAAATGGTGACCATGAAGCCCTTTGTTGGCCCTCGGAAGAAAGGCTCGCTGCAGGCAAGTCAGTAGGTACTGCTCTATTGAAGGGGCTGAGAAGCCGACCAGGCGAGAATTTGGGGTGGAGGAGAGTTGCTAGCGGGAAAACAGGCCGCGCCGTGGAAAATGCCACCGAAGCGCGGCAACGCTTTCTGGGATGAACGTTGAAAAACGCGGCAACGAAATGTGAGGCTTGGATTGGCAACACGGGAAGCAGCCAAAAAGAAGAAGAAGAAGAAAAAGGCTGCTCCGGGTCCAGGAACGTGATGGTCAACCAAATAACCAGATTGGAAACACGGACCAAGGAGTCTAACACGTGTGCGAGGCTTAGGGTGTCAACCCTACAAGCCGCACTGAAAGGGAGATGTGCCAATCCTTGCAAAGCTTGAGTCGGAGGCACCATAGTGCTACAACCCCGTCCGCTCTGCCCTGTGGCTGACCGTCTCGACGAGCTTGTGTTCAGCGCAAGCGCCAAGCCCCAAGGTGTGCCACGCCTTGATGCTAGTTTGGGAAATCGGTAACCACTTGACCCGTAGGCCCGTGGCTCTGCAGTACCGCCGAACACGTGAAGCTTGGCTCCCTGGTACCTAAGGAAGCAGCCAGAAAAACTTGAAAGCTGTTTCAGTCTGGACCTGTTACGTTTGGTTTGACACATGGAGCGGCGTCGGTAATCGCGCTAGACCTGTGGATGACGTTTCCGTCAAACAATCACTCAGCGGTGTTTTCGATTTGGCTTGTTTCGCGTCTCGACGACAAATTGTTTGCTTGTGAGATTCAGCATAGTCTCGCGACGGGCGGGACTTCAAATGCTCTAGCGAGTTCTCTTGAAAGACTGCCTGTGGCCCTCTACATAAGACTGAGTCGCAGTCATCACGTATCGTCCGACGTCCTTCCTGCTGGCTGAGAGAGCTATGTAGGTAATAAGGGCACGTGTACAGTCTAATACTGGTGCTCGATACGCCTCTCTTTGGAGGTCCGGTGGTTTCAGTTGGCCTTGCTGGCCTGCGCGCCGAGTGTCAGCAGGCGTTGGGCGGCTGCCCCCTGGTGAGCACCAACGGCGTCTGACCCTGGCTGCCAATCACGTCGTGGTCCAGCAGCACTTCGGCAAAACACTTCCGCAGAATCACGAGCGGCCGCATGTATCACTCTTGCTGGCCTGCGCGCCGAGTGTCAGCAGGAGTTGGGCGGCTGAGCACCAACGGCGTCTGACCCTTGCTGCCAATCACGTCGTGGTCCAGCAGCACTTCGGCAAAACACTTCCGCAGAATCACGAGCGGCCGCATGCATCACTCTTGCTGGCCTGCGCGCCGAGTGTCAGCAGGCGCTGGCGGCTGTTCCCTGGTGAGCACCAACGGCGTCTGACCCTTGCTGCCAATCACGTCGTGGTCCAGCAGCACTTCGGCAAAACCCTTCCGCAGAACCACGAGCGGCCGCATGCATCACTCTTGCTGGCCTGCGCGCCGAGTGTCAGCAGGCGCTGGCGGCTGTTCCCTGGTGAGCACCAGCGGCATCTGACCCTTGCTGCCAATCACGTCGTGGTCCAGCAGCACTTCGGCAAAACACTTCCGCAGAACCACGAGCGGCCGCATGTATCACTCTTGCTGGCCTGCGCGCTGACTGTCAGCAGGCGCTGGACGGTTTTGGAAGCTGGCGAGCACCAATGGTGCCTGCCCCTAGTTGTCATCCGCATCAGCCTCGGTTCCATCCCGAGTAGCAACACTGTATGAGGAACACATCGCTGGTTTGGGGCCGTTGGCCACCGTGGGGGTGTGTAAAACTGGCCTTGCTGGACTCTCACCTTCTGGCCAGTCACTGCAGGGTGCACCTCGCGGGAAAGCCGTCAGCAGTTCCCCAAAAGTACGCCCGCCACGTGTCGTCCGCGCCCGCTTGCACGAGCAACTGGACGAGTTCGTCGCGGTGAGAGGCACGCGACACGGACAGCGGCGTGTCCCACCTCGCGTTGGCCGCGCGAGGATCCGCGCCGGCCTGCAGCAGCTTCCGGACGATGCCCGTGTCCCCACGCTGGCTGGCGAGGAGCAGTGCGGTTGAACCCTGCCCGTCGGGGATGTCGACGTCGGCACCCTTTTGTAGCAGCAGCGACAGGACCCGTTCGCGGCCCTTGCGCACGGCAACGTGAACCGCTGTGTCTAGATCCTCGTTGACGGCATCGAGGGCCGCGCCGTGGTCCAGCAGCACTTCGACGACTTCCGCGGAATCACGCGCGGTCGCAATCATCAGCGAGGTTGCCTTCGCTGCGTTCGATTTGCTGGCTTGCGCTCCGAGGACCAGCAGGCGCTGGACAGCTGCCCCGTGGTTGTGGAAGCTGGCGAGCATCAGCGGGGTTTGCCCCTGGTCATCGACCGCGTCGACCTGTGTGTAAGTGCGTTTCCTTAAAGAAATACTCGACGTAGCTGCTTTGACTCCGAACGGAAGGGAGGAAATATAGAGGTAGAGGGACAAATGCAATACAAACACAATCTGATTTGTTCTTCGCTTACACCGCAGTGTGTTGTTTTCTCACTCAGTCTGTGTGATTTGTCGTGGAGGGGTAGACCCGCATGACCTCACGTCGTTCAACACGTGGTTCGGTTGTTACAGCACTTGGGATCCCTTCGGTTCTTTGTCTGGCAGCATCGTCGAGCATTTCCTTCCAAGCTGGCGCTTATGTAAAAAACACACAGAAACCGAAAACGCATTATATGGAAAGAAGAAGGTGTTTTTATTCTTCGCTTTTTCTCACGAACAGGGGGGTCGGTCCTGCTTTTGGCTTTGTAGGTTCTCCCGACTCCCCAATTCGTGGTCAGCACAAACTCAAGAGGTCTAGTCAACTATTCCCTGAAGTATAGGCAAGCGAGGGGTAAAATTACGGTGTTCTTCTCGAGAGCGACGGGGTAATAACCTTTGTACAAGTGTTAGTTCTCGTCGGAATAGTATTAATCTTCTAAGATCTTCGATCTTATACGACAAAAAAAATAGTATGGCGCTTCCGTTTGTTTGTGTGCACTAGCGGCTTTTCACCTGATTTGGTGAGTTGCTTTTAGTACGCTGCCAACTACTAATTTTTAGTACCAACAATGCATTGTTAACACAAAAGAAAACAGCCCGACTGGCACTCAACCACGCAGTAAACGGAAAGTTTGATCCGTATCGGTGTAGGTTGATAAAACGCCCGCAAAATGCGGCGCCAAAGTCACAGTTTCACTGAGGGAATTGATGCACCACGAAAGTCGATAAGAGTGTTGCGTCCGAATGCAAAGAATCTGTAGCGATAACCTGCATCGATAAGAGAACTTCACACAGCCTTCGGGGGGGTGTGGTTTGGTTCAAAGAAACAGTCAGGGGGTTTTGGACCGTAAAGACCCCACGAAGGATCCATACCTGGGCGCCGTCCCTCCAAAGCAGGGTGATGATGGCCTCGTGCCCCCTCCTGGCGGCGCAGTGCATCGAGGTCATCCCGTTTCCGGCGCGCGCATTCACGTCCGCGCCGTGGCCGAGCAACACTTCGACCGCCGCCGGAACGCCGGAGAGGCACCCAGCCATCAATGCCGGAATGCTCGCCGCCTGCGCGTCACCCGATCCCTCGACGCCGCCGAGCCCCGCGCCGCATTCCCTGTTCACATCCACGCCAGCCTGGACAAGCCGGACGATGGCATCCGGGAGCCCTTTGAAGCTCGCCACGAACAGCGCACTGCGGCCCTCCCGGTTCAACGCAGCCGCGTCGGCGCCGCCTCGCAGCAGCGCGTCTATCACGCGGACATCGCCGCAGGCGACGGCCCTGAAAATAGGCGGAGTCCCGTCAGAGTCGGGCCCGTTGGGGTCCGCCCCAGCGGAGAGGAGGGCAGCGACCAGTTGCGCGTCGGGGGTGGTTCCGGCGAGGGCTTCGAGGAGGGGTGGCTTGCTGCAGCCAGGCGGGCCGCGCGCGTTGGCGCCGGCGGTGAGCAGAGCGGCCGCGGCTTCCGTGTGCGAGTAGCGGCAGGCCACGTGGAGGGCCGTGCTGCGGGAGTGGACGGCTTCGACGGCGGCGCCGGCGCGGGCCAGCTCTTGGATGGCGCCTGTGTGCCCGAACATCGCGGCGCCGTGCAGCGGGAAGCCGTCGCAGCCCTGCAGCTGCGGGTTCGCGCCCGCCCGCAGCAGGAGGCCGGCGACGGCCGCATACCCGCGCTCGCTCGCCTCGAACAGCGCCGTCCGCCCGCTGCCGTCGCGCGCGTCGACCCGCGCCCCCGCCGCCAGCAGCCGCAGCACGACCTCTGTTCGGTTCGTCGCACACGCAATCTGCAGCGCACGGCACCCCGCCTTCCGGATCCTCCGTAGGAAGGCGCTGGTTTCGCGCGCCATTCGTACGTATACACTTGATTTGTGTTTCAGACGATGTGCGCTAGCTTGTTGGATTGCGACTTTTCAGTTGTTCGCCTGTTGCCTTCTTTCCTTTTTTTGTACAAGCACCTGCTTTGTAGGAAATACTTGAGGAGGCTGCCAGCTGCAAAAGATCAAAGGAGGTAAATGTGCTGTAGCCCCACACGAAACACAGGTGAATCTGGGTTCAGTGGCGGGCGTAAGCGTTCAACAAAAAAGATCCCAGCCTCCTTCGAAGTAAGCACAAGGCAGCCCCTCGAGTATTTCTTCTGTCGGACAGTGCGGGGTGGATGTTTTGTTTGGTATGCGGAGTGAAACTTCATCCGGGGTTCCAACGCCTTCGCGTGAGCATCGTCTACAGGGGTCCTTTGTGTTACCCTTTTTCTGGTACCGACGATAATACTTGAACAGCGCCGTCCGCCCGTTGTCGTCGCGCGCGTCGACCCGCGCCCGCCGCCAGCAGCCGCAGCACGACCTCTGTTCGGTTCATAGCACACGCAACCTGCAGCGCGGGGGACACTGCGCGTTGGTTACCACTCGCCATTCCGACAGCACAAGACGGGGTAGTACGAGAGGAACTCCCGTTTCTAGCCCCTGGTATCTACGGTAGTTCGATACCAAGGTGTCGTTGGTGGTACTACTGGATGGAGTATGGTCGAACGCCACTTAGCCAGAAGCCAGCTAGAGGAATGCGTGAGCGGCGGCTGCAGGTCCGCCTTCCGGATCCTCCCCGCTGGTTTCGCGGTGTTGCGCGAGCGCAGGGAAGTCCGCCGCAATACCACAGCGTGTCAACGGATGATGGCCGTGACCAGTGGAGGACCAGCACGTCAACTTGCACTATATTAGTACATGTTAGTGGTATACTACATGCAACTTACCAATGTACGTGTGCTTCCGCCCGTGCGCACAAGAGAAAGCGCGGCGGTGTTTTTTTCCAACGACAGCAAGTGTCGGCAGGTACGAGGGAAAGCCTGCGTTAAGTTTCTGAATCTGTGGGCCCTCACTCGAGACCCCGAGACGCACCGAAGGTGCTCAACCCAGTTTGCTAGACAGGATTCGCGATCACCGCCCCGTCGCTGCGTGGGCATGAAGTGATAGACTCTGTGGCAACAACCAAAGCATCCGTGCAATACGTCTCCTAAAAGGCTGAAAGCCTCTGGCCGACAGAACAATGTAGGTAAGGGGAGTCGGCAAACTGGGTCCATAACTTCGGGAAAAGGATTGGCTCTGAGGACACATGCGGGATTGTCAGTGCGGGCTTAGGCTCAGATTGCACGGCCCGATGCAAGATAATGAGATCACCACTGTTTTTTCCACGCACGTCCACAAGACACCCTACTACACGAAGAAAGTGCAGCTTTCCAGGATAGTTAACCCTGTCCCCGCGTGAAGCGCTTCAAGGTCCACCCGTCCTTCAAAAACTACTGCGTACGTGCAATAAACGCAAGTACTACGTACGTGTCTACGAACACTCGGAATTGGCGAATAACGCAGGCAATTCCTCCCATTCTTTTGTTTCCGGTCTTGGTTTCCTCGATTGATTTTGCGTCGATAGTCCTTTGGTACCGAGAGAAAAGGGCTGAACAAAGATAAATGGCCTTCTCTTCATCAAAGAACCTCTCTAGAGGTGGGACCGCGAGTAGCCGGCCACAATTGGCAGACCGGAAATATCCATGTGCTAAAAGCCCACTTCACGACAGGGGAGGGAGGTGTATTAAATGCGGGCGGGTCTCAAGGCGGAAGCCTGAGAACGCCCTCGTCGCTGCAATGAAGCCAGCTAAGTGGTGGGCTGCACGCAAGCATTGACCATAAGGGTACTGCATGACCGAGTCCCGCCTACGCGTTTGAACCGTTCAAGGCGTTGCGTGGACGGTGTGTGGATTCATCACGAATCGACCTCCCGAGACGCATTGAAGGTGCTCAACCCAGTTTTGCTAGAACGGGTGCCAAGCCGAAGGAGGAGTCCAAAAGCGAAGCAACAACACCAACACGGAAACGCAACCCGAAGGCAGCCAAGCAGACCTCCCAGGGCAGGGGGGAACCTGCGGCGGTGAAGTAACGAAGCTCATCCGAGTGTCCGATGAAACCCCTTGTCAATACCACCCAACGACTGCGACGCGCGTGCGAAATGTCGGACGCTAGCGTCTGTCAAGAGCATGCGTGACTCAGCCGTGTTTTAAAGGTGAGATGAGAGGCACACTCTGTCAAAGGGCCATACCAGTTTGCTAGAAAGGGTTCGCGATGAGCCCCGTCAGAAGTGATAGACTCTGTGGCAACAACCAAAGCATATCACGCACAGCGCAGGAAAGGATTCGGAATTGGCAAATTCTCTTTATTGAATGCCGCACAACAGGGGAGGGAGGTGTATTGGATGCAGGCGCGTCTCAAGGCGGAAGCCAAAGAACGCTGCAATGAAGCCAGCTAAGTGGTGGGCCGCACTCAAGCATTGACCATAAGGGTACTGCATGACCCAGTCCCGCTTACGCGTTTGAACCGTCCGTGGACGGTGTGAGGATTCCGGCATCACCAAAGCGCCGACATCGAAGGGAAAGGGAGCTGCCGCCACTTCACGGGGGAAGGAGGAAACTGCTGAAACTACCCGACGAGGCGCAAACCAGAGGACGTCGCTATGTGCAGCCAACGTGGGCCTCGGGGATGGTCGCCCAGCGCCGGAGGCTACCCTCCTTGTCGCACTCCGTCCGCCTGGTTAGCATGTTCGGCGCGTCCCCGCAAATGGCGTTGGCCAGTATGTCCGAAGCCACGTTGAAGCGGGAGAGGTAGTGGATCCCGTCCCTCGAGAGCGAGGCCACGAGGTCCGTCCGGGTCATCGGCACCGTGTCCAGGACTCGGAGTCCCAAGCACGCCGCGGCGACGTCCAACGCGTCTCGGTACGCGGCCGCCTTCTTCTGATTGTTGCACGTTTTGCACAACCCGGCACTCGGGCACTTGATTTCGGGGTGGATGTGGTACAGCCTGTACACGATCAACTCCGCCCCCGGCTTCAGCATCGCCTTCAGCTTCCCCAGCCGAGAGTACGTCTCCTCGAAGAACGTCTCCGGGCCGTTGTTGAAGTGGACGCCCATGTCCCACATGCCGCCGCCGTAAATCACGTAGTCCGCGTTCCGCACTTCGTCGATGACCCACGGCCGCTTCAGCGTCGCGTTGTTCCGGGCGGACGGGCAGTGGAAGAAGCTGAACTTGTGCCCGTTGTCGGCCGCCCCGAAGCGGGCCATTTGGTCGTGGAAGCCGCACATGCTGACGGGGCAGGGCCGCCCCTTCTTGAACGGGTGCGGGAACATCTTCTTCCGCGACTTGAGCCCGGTCTCCTCCGCGACCCGCGTCGCGAGGACGTGCATGAGGGAGTCGCCGACGAACGCGATGTTCTTGTTGAGGAGACACCAGCGCCAGAACGGGATGTCCCGCTTTCTCCGGAGGGCGCACCCGCTCTTCGGGACCCAGACGGCGGGCGGGGGGGTCCCGGTGTCGGCGGCGTCGTCGAGCACCAGCTCGCCTTCGCGGATGTCGTCCCACGTTCTGCACACGCCGGGGCCGCGGCCATCGGGCGCGCCGGCGATGCCGCGGGCGGCGGCTGCCGGCGGCGGCGCCGCCGGGTTCGGGCCGTCGCCATTCGCCAGCTGCTGCTGCACGTCGTCGAGCAGCCGGTGCAGGTCGCTGCGCGAGATTAACGAAGGCGGCGGCTTGTCGGCCGGGGCGCTCGCCGGGCGCGGCAGAATCAAACACAGGGCCACCCCGAGCGCCGTCGTCGCCGCCGCGACCGCGAGCGTCCGCCTTGCGCGAAGCACGTTGAACATGCTTGACGGCGTGTTTCGGCGTTCTTTTTTTTCGTTTCCGGGGTCCAGCGGGACTGGGCCTTGTATTTTGTTTTGTGGGTTGGATGCGGCGGCAGGATTTGATTTTTTGGGCGACTTTTTTTTTTCAACTTCTTTGGCTTTTTTGGCGCCAGGCACGCCTCCTTAGCACCCAGGCGACGGGGACTGTGTGCGTCATGGGTGCCGCCTGAGAGAGAGACGAGTTAGAGTGCAGGGAGGCAGAGGGTGCAGTGGTCGGAGCAAGCTTGAACGTGGCAGGTCGGAGTTGAGTCGAACGAATGAGTTGGTCGATGTACTTGTGCGCGTTCACCTTGCGCATGCGTCCTGCGTGATCACACGCTTCCGAGGTCTACCAGAAATGATTCAAAAAATCATCAAACTCCCTCTGGAGGCTAAAGCCCGTCTTGGGGCCGCTCAGTACGGCAGACAACCGGTAGGTGTATTAGGCATCTCTTCTTGCGTACGTCCAGGAGAAGTTTGGTATCAGCAGTCCTATGGTGAGCAAGGAAATAGCAGAAGGCGGCAACAGGTTCATGGAACTTTGGAAGGCCCACGGTGGAGCAAATTCATCCCCGTACCTTGTCACAAGGTTGCCCAATATAGTTTGCACGATCTTACCAACTTGCCCTGGGTACGCCGGGCAGAGGACGTGCGGCTCAGATTAGGTCGTCGCTGCGTGCTAGAAGTGATAGACTCTGTGGCAACAACCGAAAGCATATCACGCAGCGCAGAAACGAATTCGGAACTGGCAAATACCGCAAGTTCCTCCCTTCTTCTGGTTTCCGATCTTGGTCTCCTCGATTGATTTTGCGCTGTTCGCCTTTTGGTAGAAGAGAAAAGGGCTGAACGAAGACAAAATGGCCTACTCTTTCATCAACTAATCTCTCTAGGGGTGGGGCGGCCACAATTGGCAGACCGGAAAATTCCCCGGTGCCAAACCCCTCTTCTTTCAATTGAATGAGATGAGGGTTTTCAGCGCAACACGCGGCTTTCCCGCGCGCAAACGTCGCTGCACGGCAGGGGAGGGAGGTGTGTTGGATGCAGGCGCGTCTCAAGGCGGAAGCCAAAGAACGCCCTCATCGCTGCAATGAAGCCAGCTAGTTGTGGTGGGTCACGCTCAAGAATGACCAGAAGGGGTCCAAAAGTTGGGTCCCAAAGTTGGGTCCAAAAGTTGGTGCACTGCATGGCCCAGTTCCCGCGTACGCGTTTGAGCCGTTAGAGGCGTTGCGTGGACAGTGTGGATTCCGGCATCGCCGCAGCGACCAGACGTCGAAGGGGAAATTTTCAATTTCATGTTGAGGCAGAGCACTGCCTCTCATGCATGGTTTGATGCTAGCATCAAGTCTTCCGAGGGAAGATGTTGTCTATAGAAAAGGGATGCAAGAATAGCAAAAGGTAAAAAGGAGAGTGTACCATCTTCTTGTTTCCGATCTTGGTCTCCTCGATTGATTTTGCGCTGATCGCCTTTTGGTAGAAGAGATGTGAAAACGGGTTTTTGCCTAGAGGCTTTTCGTGTATTTTGTAAAATGCTTTGAGCTATCTTTGTGTCTGTGCTTTCAGTCGTCTTCTTAACCATGGTTAAGTGCGCAAATGGTGTCAGCCGAAGCTGGTAAAGCTTCGGCGCCGCCCACGTTATGTTTGTTTAGAGAAAAGGGCTGAACGAAGATAAATAATAAATGGCCTTCTCTTTCACCGCGATTGGCAGACCGGAAAATTTCCCGGTGCCAAAAACCCTCTTCTTTCAATTGAATGAGATGAGGGTTTTCAGCGCCACGCGGCTTTCCCGCGCGCGAATGTTGCACGGCAGGGGAGGGAGGTGTGTTGGATGCAGGCGCGTCTCAAGGCGGAAGCCAAAGAACGCCTAGTTGTGGTGGAACGCGCTCAAGAATGACCATAAGGGGTCCAAAAGTTGGGTCCAAAAGTTGGGTCCAAAAGTTGGTGCACTGCATGGCCCAGTTCCCGCGTACACGTTTGAGCCGTTGGAGGCGTTGCGTGGACGGTGTGGCTTCCGGCATCGCCGCAGCGACCAGACGTCGAAGGGGAAAATTTCAATTTAATGTTGAGGCAGAGCACTGCCTCTCATGCATGGTCTGATGCTAGCATCAAGTCTTCCGAGGGAAGATGTTGTCTAGAAAAGGGATGCAAGAATAGCAAAAGGTAAAAAGGGGAGTGTAAGGCTCCCAAAGTGGGGTATGAAACCTTGAGGGACTAGCCCCCTGCATTTTTTCACCGCGGTTTGTGTGTACTGTCTGCTGAGGAGGCGCAAACCAGAGGACGTCGCTATTTGCAGCCAACGTGGGCCTCGGGAATGGTCGCCCAGCGCCGGAGGCTGCCTTCTATGTCGCACTCCGTCTGCCTGGTCAGCATGTTCGACGAGTCCCCGCAAATGGCGTTGGCCAGTATGTCCGAAGCCACGTTGAAGCGGGAGAGGTAGTGGATCCCGTCCTTCGAGAGCGTGGCCGCGAGGTCCGGCCGGGTCATCGGCACCGTGTCCAGGACTCGGAGTCCCAAGCACGCCGCGGCGACGTCCAACGCGTCTCGGTACGCGGCCGCCTTCTGATCGGTGCACTTTTCGCAGAATCCGGCACTCGGGCACTTGATTTCGGGGTGGATGGAGTGCAGCCTGTACACGATCAACTCCGCCCCCGGCTTCAGCGTCGCCTTCAGCTTCCCCAGCCGAGAGTACGTCTCCTCGAAGAACGTCTCCGGGCCGCTGCTGAAGTGGACGTCCATGTCCCGCACGCCGCCGCCATAAATCACGTAGTCCGCGTTCCGCACTTCGTCGATGACCCACGGCCGCTTCAGCGTCGCGCTGTCCCGGGCGGACGGGCAGTGGAAGAAGCTGAACTTGTGCCCGTTGTCGGCCGCCCCGAAGCGGGCCATTTGGTCGTGGAAGCCGCACATGCTGACGGGGCAGAGCAGCCCCTTCTTGAACGGGTGCGGGAACATCTTCTTCCGCGACTTGAGCCCGGTCTCCGCCGCGACCCGCGTCGCGAGGACGTGCATGAGGGAGTCGCCGACGAACGCGATGTTCTTGTTGAGGAGGCACCGGCGCCAGAACGGGATGTCCTGCTTTCTCCGGAGGGCGCACCCACTCTTCGGGACCCAGACGGCGGGCGGGGGGGTCCCGGTGTCGGCGGCGTCGTCGAGCACCAGCTCGCCTTCGCGGATGTCGTCCCACGTTCTGCACACGCCGGGACCGCGGCCATCGGGCGCGCCGGCGATGCCGCGGGCGGCGGCTGCCGGCGGCGGCGCCCCCGGGTTCGGGCCGTCTCCGTCCGCCACGTGCTGCTGCATGTCGTCGACCAGCCTGCGCAGGTCGCCGCGCGAGATGAACGACGGCGGCGGCATGTCTGCCAAGGCGCTCGCCGGGCGCAGCTGCCCCGACAGAGTCAGACACAGGATCACCCCGAGCGCCATCGTCGCCGCCGCGACCGCGAGCGTCTGCCTTGTGCGAAGCTCGTTAAACATGCGTGACGACGCCACGCGGTGTTTGGCGTTTTTTTTTTTTTTTTTTTTTTTTTTTTTTTTTCCCGACGACAACTCGTGTCAGACTAGCCTACCCGAAGGCAGTTGATTTCTTTAGGCAAGGTTTCTCTGCCGGCGGAAGTTGTTTGGGTTAGCGTTTTTTTTTTTTTTTTTTTTTTTTTGTCGGCCGCCCAATGTCCACTCTCCTTACTGTCTTTCTCCTTTCCGCTAGTCGCCTTTTTCACTGTCAAATCAAGCATGCACTAATCGAGATATCTCAAAACGAGGGATGACCAACGAGCCGCGAGCGGGTCGTCACATAGCGCTTTCACGCGCCTGGCCACGTGGCGGATTGTGGGCCTTCGTCTTGTCGCAAAGTCTTCGAGGAGTCGCCTCAGATGTGGTCGGTCTTGTGGGTATGCTTCCATGATATCAGACACATCATTGTGCGTCGCGTCGTCTGCCAGCAGTACATGCTGGGCGGTTGCCATCTCCGCGCACCGTATACAGTTGACCTTTGTGCCTCGAGGCATTACCGCACGCCGCACGATGGACTGCAGGAGGTCTGCCGCCCCGGGTATGGTCTCGAGGGAGCCGAGGGTGCTTCCCTTTGTCGTCTTTGCCGATGCCAGCTCTCGGATACTCCTCATGGCCGTCTTCGTGCGGCGGTGACGCCAGACGCGCCGCACGAAACGGATGGGGCTCTCCAGCATCGGGAACTCCTCAGCCACGAGACAGCACACAGACTTCACCCCGTTTAAAAGGTGGAGCAACTCCATGCTTAGACCCGGTCCTCTGTCCCGGAGTGCCTGGGTCGCCGCCTCGTCCGCCCGGTTGATGAAGGCGTTGTCGGCGTGCCCCTTACTCCATCGAAGGCACTGCGCGTACTCGCCTACTGCGTTGGCGACGGGGTCGCCGGGCTCTCCGCGGCGGACACGCAAGATTGCGGCCTCGCTGTCGCTGTACCACGTGACACGGTCGGGTGCGACTTCACGCCGCCGTAATGTCGTCGCTAACAGGTAGATGGCGGCCAACTCGGTCTCCGTACTCGATGTCACCGTGCCCCTCACCATGCAGCCGAACGACGTCGTGCCAATTGACACCCCGGCGGACCCGCGTGATTCGTCTTCCAGGAACCCCCCGTCGGTCGCCACCACCATTTCCCGCGGCTCCGAGAATTCATCCGTCCCCAGTAGCGCGTCTAACCGTTCCAAAACGTCCTCTCCCTCGACCGTCGGGTGTGGCGGCCTTCGCCGGAATCCTTCGACCGGCAGTGCGCTTTTCGCCTCGTCAGGTCGATGAGCCAGTACCGCCCGCGTTCGTTGTAGCGCCGCATATGTCTCGACATTTTGGCAGGCAAAGCCGTCTTTGCACCACGCGAAATCCTTTATCCCCCTGCTGTGGCGATGCTTGGGAAAGAGACTCGCGTGGGCTGCAACGAGCTTCGGCGCCCGCGGGTCGAAGCAAGACGAAAGACAGTGCATCGATACGATGGGGAGCACGTGGCTGCTGAAAAAGGCGCATTTTCGCCTTGTGGAGCGGTACACGTGGGAGTTTGTGAAGTCGACGAGGCGCGCCAGCCTTTCCATGCACTTGGCGTCATTGTCGCACCCACTCAGTCGTCCGCCCGCATGGATACACACGCCCAGCAGTCTTGCCCGGTTGGTGGTTTCACGAATGGGATCCGAGCTCCATGCGAAGGAAGACCTCGCCAGTACAACCGTCTTTTCCTCAGCCAACTCCAGGTCTTTCGATGTCGCCCACTTCTTTAGGGCCCTGTACGTTCCTTGGAGTCGTGATCTCGTCGTACGTGCAACCAGGTCATCGACGTATGCCCGTGTTTCATCCTCGGGGGGAGGCTCGCAGGTATACAAGATGTACAGCAGCACGCTGAGGGGTGATCCCTGGAGAACGCCGCGTTTCATGCCAACCGGCGGGGTGAAACCGTCATAGTGCACAATCGACACTTCCTGATCCTCGATGACCCTCGCTATCGTCCTCGCCCACTCGGGACCAAGCAACCTCTCGACCGTCCGAACCAGCTTTTCATGCGGTATCGTGTCAAATGCCGCGAGAACGTCGACTAGCAGCAGCAGGTGTTCATCGTCGGGCTCCGTGCCTGAACCCGATTCCAGCCATTCCTTCGCATAAAGCACTACCTGTGCTGCCCCGCTCCGGCTGCCGCACCCGAACTGGAATTTGTACCTGAGGACCACCGATTGCACGAGCGGCTTCATCTTCTGGTACAGCGTCGAGTGCAAAAGCTTTGCGAATAGGGGCATTATGGCGATCGGGCGATACCCCCTCGGCTCCGACATTCGCAGCGCCTTTCCCTTCCAAAACAAGAAAATCCACGACAACCGCTGACGCGCCGGGACGCCTTCACGAACCCATCTATTCAGCTCATCCGTTGTTGATTGCACGGCTTCTTCAGACATAACTCTTAGAAACTTCGGTGAAAAATCTGCCGTTCTCGCGGTGGGCCGGATGGCTTCGATTGCCGTCCTGAGGTCTTCGGTTGTCAATGCGACTGCTTCGGTGTCCGGGGGTATGATTATTGGGGGACTGGGCGTGTCGGATTTATACTTGTTTCGGAGGAAAGCTGTAAAGGCGTCGGGATTTTCCAGCAACGGAGGCTGGTACGGAGTCGTCAGGTTGGGCGGCCTCTGCTTCATCGCGACCACGTCCAACTTCTTCCGTACAGATCGTATCTCGGCGTTCAACAACTTCTTTTGCTCCGGGCCGGCCGCGCTTCGGAGAAGGATCCGTCGGTAGAGAGCGTCCTGCAGCCTCGCCACCTTCGTGCTTCTGGGTCGCGGTGGGGGGCTTGCACCCGTTTCATCCAGTGTGTTCAGCAAATCGGAAAAGGCCGTCTGGTCGAGGACTTGTCGCTTCGATGGGTAGATCATGGCCGGAGGCTTCTTCAGGAATTTGTCGAATCGGAGGATTAGTACGGCGTGATCGCTTCCACCGGTGAACCGTATTCTGTCCAAGCTCCAGCGCGATCTTCTCGGTACAAACGCCCTATCCAGGGATGACGCGGCGTTGGACCTCGCGAACGTGGTTTGCGACCGAACCAGCTCCTGCAGATTTTCCCTCCGTACTCGAATCTCTACTTGGGGGGTTGTCCGCGGATTAAAATCCCCGACAACTGCAACATCAGTCACACAGTCCCGAGCTCGCGACGCTATCCAGTCTCCAAGTCGATCCGTCAGGGCATCACGTTTGTGGCACGGAACGTATACACTTACCACTCGCAATGTCTCGCCAGCCACCTGCAGATCCGCGCTGCACGCCCCGTACCCCGAATAGCACTGAGATAGTGTAATCAGGGATTGCTTCTTTATCAGTATCGCCGTTCGGGCCAGGGGGCGCCCGTTCGCGTAGGGGCACGTACCCACTACGACGACACTCCATCCAGCACGCTTCGCGTATTCGCGGAAATTTGTGGGCTCACGACCAATCTCGTTCACCGCCAGGATATCGCCGGCGGGTAGGCGAGCGAAAAATCTCTCAAGACACATCTTCGAGGAGGCATTGCACGACAGTAGGACTAGGCTTCTTTCGGAAGGGAGAAAAAGGCGGACGTTTGTGGACGGTATGATCAGAGGAGGCCGTGGACGTAAGGGACCGGTTGTTTCGGTTGGTTGTTGTGACAGGGAGGGATTGACTGATGGGCTGGGTGATATTTCGAGGGAGGAATTGACTGATAAGGTTGACCTGACGTTGTTGGGGTTGTTTGTTTCCGTCTCATAGACCGTGGCTAATAAGAGCCCATCGGGTCGTCCCCGGGGCGCGGGTTTTCAAGCGGTGACGTCCCCCCGCCGCCTTCTCCAACCCGCTCCCCAGGCTTGCTCTTTGCCGGTGGCGACACCGACATCTCGCCCTCTCGTTCTAGACCCCTCTTCGCTCCAACTACGTCCTCTTTCTCCGCCCTTGCCTTTGCGCCTGTCTTCTCCTTCTCCCCTTTTCCCTTCTTGCCGGCTCCTCGCCCTTTCGGCGCGCCTCCCTTCCCTTTTTCGGTAACCTGCACTCCCTGTGGCCTGCATTCCTGGTCATTTCCGCTCTTCGACCGTTCGTCCGCTGCCTCGTCATCGGATGCGCTCGTCTCTCCGCGACTCGCTGCTCGGGCGTACGTTCTGGGGGTCCGCGGGGCGCCCGTCTCTCCCTCCACCAAAACGCCCAGTTCCCCGAAGCGTAGCTCCCTGGCTCCAATCTTGATCTGCAGACTCTGCAGTAGGGCCTCCTCTTCCTCCTCCAGCCCTTTCACCGCAAAGGTCGTCGTTGCCCGCGTTAGACCGTACGCCGGAATCAGTTCGAATCCGCTTGTCACCCCAGCGTGGTTCAGGGCTAGCTGGACTTCGTAGTCTGCCAGCGTCCTACTGAGTCCCACCACCCCGAATTCTCCCTTAAGCCTCTCTCTGTACGCCTCCTTGTCCCTCGCCGCCTGCTCTTTCGATTTAACGAAAACCCCATCCCGCTTTACCGCCATCCCTGCCGCGTCCAAACGCTCTGCGAAGGCGCCAATCTTCCCCTCTGACTCCCTGTCCGCGAATACTCGATACCCGGTGGCCGAGTGGCGCATAATCGCTGCCCGCATGCCAACCTTCTCCATGGCCTCGATGATGTCCTTGGGGGGGTTCGAAAACGGGTCCTCTCGCGCGGTTCGTCTCTGAAAAGCCTCCAATTCGATGCCGGGAGGGGGCGTGATGATCCATGCCGCGGGGTTGATTGAGAAACGATGTTCAGCGGCCGCTCTTGCAAGCAGGTCCAGGTCGCACCCGTCCTCCATCTCCAGCAGCTTGACCACGTTTCCTTTGTAGTAACCACCAGCGCTACGCACCTTCGACACTCCGGCCACCTTTCCAATGCTCTCCATGACCTTCCCAACCTCCCCCACCTCGCCGCATAGTGAATACACCTTCGCCAACGCCTCATGCAGCTCGTCGTCTCCTATCAGCAGTACCTCCCCGTCGCTCGGCATCTTTTTTTTTTTTCTTTCACAATAATAATATAATATCTTTAGGCAAGGCTTTTTTTTTTTTTTTTTTTTTGAAATGGCTCCAATAAAGTACAGAAACTGTAGCTTTTAAATCGTTGTTTTTTTTTTTTTTTTTTTTTTCTTCTTTTTGTTTCGCAAAGGTCATCTCGGAGGTTGTTTTTTTTTTTTTTTTACGTCGATCCCGAAGGACGCAGTTTTTTTTTTTTTTTTTTTTTTTTTTTTTTTTTTAGAAATTTTTGACGCACGACCCCCGTGTGTTTTTTTTTTTTTTTTTTTTTTTTTTTCTTCTTCTTCTTTTCTTTTCGTTTCCGGGTCCAGCAGGACTGGGCCCTGTTTTGTGTTGTGGTTGGATTTGACGACAGTATTTGATTTTCGGCCCGACGGCGGCTTATGTTTAGCACTGAGTTCTTTTAAGTACATGAACATGGATTAGCATGCACTGTTTAGCAGCGGCTCGTTCAAGGAGAATCATTGCAATCATCGATCTCCATCACGACGCAAGTTCAAAAGATTTCCCATCCTCTTCAAGGTAGCCGGAAGGCTCTCAAACTCGTTCAATGCGTCAACGTGCAGCCTTCTGCAGGCACGCGGACTCAACATCCAGGCAGTCGGAAACGAAGATACCAGGGTGCTGAGCCGGTTGCCACCCCGGCTGGTAGATTGCTGATAGACAGCAATAGCTTAGGCTAGTTGAGGTTAGAAGTATCTGTAAGCGATGGCCTGCATTGGTCACTAGATGATTACCTCTTCGATTCTGCCGTGTCGTGCGAATGCAAAGAATCTGCGGTGATAATCTGCATCGTTGGCATCGCGGTTATCTCTTCGCACGTGATGTATAGTGTTTTCGCCTCTACCAACTGGTGCAGTCACGCAGGTGACTACCTGGTCTGTCATTTACCCGTTCCAGCTTTAGTCCCGTTCAACATAATAATACTATGTTGCAATTACCGTAAGATACTCCGTCAAGCTCAAACGACAAAATAGACAGGTAGCCCACACACACTCAACTGCCCCTAGGCCAGTTTTCCGAACAAGAAAAAGTGCAGCGAAGAAAGGAAACACAACCCCCTTCGTCCTGAGCATCGCGTTCAGGCGCGCGTTTGGTGCTTCGCTTCTCCTTCGACTGCTCGACCAGGTTCATCGGTTGCGCGTCGATATAGTTGCATGGTGTTTCTTGACTATTTTGCCAGAGCATGTGTCTTTGCCGAAGCAAACGACCGCGTGAAACAAACGCCACCCACACAACAGCCCAGCGGGTCTTTGGTGCTTTGCGCCAACTGTATATACTCATCGCTCGCTAAGCAATCAGGAAGAACCGATAGTTTCAGAAACAGGAAAGACAATGGAGGAAGCATAACACAGACATACAAACGAGGAGAAGCCCTTTCCAACAGCAATGGAATGATGAAGTGACCCAGAGAAGTAGCTTCATACACTCGATGTTAACCCAACACAACATCGATACTTTGTTACCAGAGGCCTGCAACCAGGCACCAGCTTACAGGTTCTTAACAAGATCTGATGCTCCGCGTACCGTGCTAACCTATTGTATACCCGCCATACTGAATTTGTAGCGGCTTTGCTTTTGCGTCGCGCTCGAACGATCATAACTGGCCTAAAGAGTGGCACACCTACCATGCAGCAGAACGTCTGAACCCCCCACGCTCTCTACGCAATTTCGGTCTGAGAACCATACATACAAAGAGCCACGAGGCAGAGGCTTTTAGCCTAGGAGACCTATTGCGGTTAACGGTACGGCCCGATGCAAGAGAATGAGATCTCCCCTGTTTTTTCCATGCACATCCACAAGACACCCTACTACACGAAGAAAGTGCAGCTTTCCAGGATAGTTAACCCTGTCCCCGCGTGAAGCGTTTCAAGGATCAACCCTTCCTTCAAAAAGAGACGACTGCATCATCCGGGGCCTGTGGACATGGTCAACAGGATCGTCAATGTGTCACCACTTCAGATCTCTGCATCCGGGTTGCGGAATGTTCACGCATTCCCTTTCGGCAATCCTGCACGTCCGAGCAAGCTCGTCAGTGGCAGCTTTGAGGCGAGCAATTACACCTTGCCTTAGGACCGACTGACCCATGTCCAATTGCTGTTGACACGGAAACCTTCTCCACTTCGGCCTTCAATGTTCTCCATTGAATATTCGCTACTACAACCTGTGGACATTCTGTAGGACTTTACGTGGGGCTCGGTGCCCAAGCTACTGCCTTGTGCTCATTTCGAAGGAGGCCTTCGAAATGAGCACAACTACAAAGTGGGTCTTTTTTGTTGAACGCTTACGCCCGCCACTGAACCCAGATTTACCTGTGTTTCGTGTGGGCTACAGCACATTTACCTCCTTTGATCTATCGCAACTGGCAGTCTCCTCAAGCATTTCCTACAAAGCAGATGCTTATACAAAGAAAAAAGAAAGGCTCATATTGGTCAGCGAATCGGGCGTGGTTGGGCAACAGAAGAGGTGTTTGTTTGTGAGCAAGTGTAAGAAGCTCGGTACAACACAGACGCTGTCGAACACAATGACAAGCGAGCGTGGTACCAATGACATCGCCACTATTATTGAGCCGGTCCGTCCCTATCTCTTGAAACTGCATCGAAGTGCCTGCCGCTGTTTATCACAGTGAATCACGGTCCACCACGGTCTATCAGGTCCATCCCTAGTCCCTAGAGCTGCATCGAATTGCCCGGTGCTGTATTCTTCGGTCTATCACGGTCTGTCAAGAGGGGATGGACCGGCTCAATTATGGTGGGGAGAAGGGGTCGGAGGGTCGCATGAAGACGTTGCAAGAAAGTTGTAATGAGGAAATAAGAGAAGGAAATCAGGTGTTGTGGATGATCGCATTGTTTTTAGAGTGAAAGTTCGCTTGAAACTCCGGGGTTTTAAAGTCTTTTTGTGCTTTCGGCGAATATCGCGCGGTCAGTTGCTTGTGACGGCGTTCTTTATTTTTTTTGTTTTTTTTTTTTGCTTTTGATACCACTATGCGGGGCCAAGGGAGGAAGATTCTTTCGCTGAGGGGCAGCATTCAGGCGGGAATGTTCTTTATCCAGCCCAGATTCCGGGCGGTAATGATCGTCAAAGCAAAATCCTTTTTCGCGCAGGAAGCAAAACTTCTTGTTTATGAACGACCGGTAGAAGTTGCTTAGTACGATCTACTGAGGATGTAGACTGAGTCACTAGGTCATAGTAAAACAGTCCAAAATCGTAGCGTGTCTGGGAGTCCCTTCAGGCAGGGGCTCAAAGGCCAGACCTGTGATTTTAGAGTTAAAGTTCGCTTGAAATTCCGGGGTTTTAGGGTCTCCGTGTGACCGTTCATGAAATTTTTCTCGCCCGTGCCCAATTGCAGATACTTGAGGACAACCAAAAGCTGCATCAAAACATCGTTGTTTGCGGCAGGGCTTTTCGGGAGGGAGACTCTTATTGGTACTATTCGGGGTGCAGTTGGGGACTCCGTTCAAGGAGTAACATGCGTATCGTCTGCACTTCGGTCACCTCAACAATCAACACGTCGGCAGCGCTTTGAATCCGTTGGCATGAAAGACAACGCTTTCCTCGGCTGTGAAGACGAAAGAAGTGCACGGTTCATCGTCAGTGCGAACAAAGCGCACTGACATGCACTTCCACAGATACCCGTGGGAAGCCCCCTCGTCTGTTTCCGTCTTTTTTGCTCTTCTTCATCCTTCTTCTTTTCGTTGATCGGCAATATTTTTTTGCTTGCGCGATTCAACTGCTGTCATCGCTCTTTTCAACTGTAACAAATGCTATCTCCAGGATACGGGATGTCTTCACAAAGGCTGACGCCATCCTGAAGTGCAATGCCTGTGAGGGCATAATTTGCGGGACAAGTGTGTCGATTCATCGTGGGAATGCTAAGCGCGTAACGAACCACTCTCTAGGAAGGTGTTGGGCACCGGATTCAAAGGAATCGGACTACAAAAGTTCCCACCCACCCACACCGGTTTGCTTGTCTTGTTTTTCGTCCGCGTTCAGCGCGAGGTCCAGGGGACCTGGGTTCCCGCCCTCCGTCCCCCGTGACCTCCTGGGCTAGCCTGTTTCTCTCACCATTCAGCGGCTATCTCGGGGGGTTACGTTAGTAAGTGCAATTCGTTTAATTTTCTTCCTTTCGCGTTCATTTCATTGATCGGATCATTGTCACACACGAGTGAAGCGCACAAAGCATTTCTGGCAAGAGCAAGCGGCGCGTTGCCGAAGTGTCGTCCACGGAGCCAATGGGTTGGCCAGAACGCGAACCAAACCCCAGCACAACCCCATGTTGCGCAGCCTGCCGACACGCCGAGCATCACAGTGCAAAGTGACGGAAGGGAGCGCATGGACTCGGCAAGGCTGCACAGTCGGACCGCTCTTATCTATATAAACCTGCAACGCGCAGCATGCGAGCCTGCTTATTTCGGCCGAATATCCAATTTGTTTTGTGTTGTCTTTTTTCTCGTCTTTTAATTGTAATCCATTTACACCAATTACAAATACAATTTAGAACCTCTGCAGGGCAGTGATTCTGCTGGAACCAGCCAAACGTCAGACTGTTGCCAAACGCCAAACGTTTGCAAACGTCGCCGTTCGTCAATTCGTGCGAACCCGCGTTTTTTAGACGTTTTCTGCCCGAGCTTATAGTGGCAAATCATCAGGCTGGGGAAGGAGGCCTACGTCGTTTCTTTGTTTTTTGGTTGTTCGCAATGCAGGGTTGGTTCAAGCAAATCGGGGTGGCAGAGCAATACGTGCAACTCGTCAAAGCATGTGAGTTCCGCTAGTGCGCTTATACAAAAGAAAATGTCGTACGAAATAGTTTCGGTTTCGCGGCACCTGGTGGTCTGCTATGAAGACGAGAGGATTCGTATAGTGTTTGAGCTGAGTCGTCAGCATGAGTGGAAACAACTGACAACCAGTGCAGAACATCATAGGGCATGACACGTCAGGCATTGACCCCACATGACGCCCTACCACAAAAAGACAGGCGCTTCGTTTTGTTTGCGTACTGGTTGATCGTTTTCCCACTTGTATATACCCAGGTGTCATTTTGAGGACTTCTGAATTTGTTTGTGCGATTTGACCTGTACGCGTTGAGGTTAAACCGCTGTCAACGTTCCTTTTTAGCTGTAACAAGTATGCTCAGTAAGGTGGTTACTGGATATCGCAAAAAAATCACGCTGCACCGGGACAAGCCTGGTGGGCATGACCGGAGGAGCACGAATAATCACTCGTTGATAAACCGATTCTGTGCGTCCCCATTGCCAGAAACGTCGTTTGGCCGATCAGAGATTGACCAGTAACTGATGAAGCCAATCTTGAAAACAACCTGAGCTCGACTGCGCGGTGGATACACCTTCTGTCGCTGGCTACGCGGCGAATACGCAGAGGAGATCGCCAGACGGGAAAAAGGGCGAGCGCGTGTGCCACCAGCACCAGAAGGTAAAGCATTATCCCCGGCGGTCTGACGAAACCCGGCGGGCTTGCGGTTTGCCCTTTCGGTCGCACTTGCACTTGCATACCAGTGGTGAATCCAGTTTCATCGCTCCATACTCTATAGTGTCAGGTTTCTTGCTCAGAATCACAGTGGTGAATCCAGTTTCATTCACTTGCATACCAGTGGTGAATCCAGTTTCATCGCTCCATACTCTATAGTGTCAGGTTTCTTGCTCAGAATCAGCTTGGATGCACAAACCGGGCAAGATGTGAACCAAGATGCTGTCGTAAAAAGCTTCTGATCGGCAGACCTTCTAAAAATCAGCCGGCTGATTAACAGCCGGTCAGTTTTCTCAAGAAGACTTTTTAAGGCTGAGCCCAGCCGTTTTGTTTTTGTGTTTCCGACGATCCGAGGACGTACAGATTTTTATTATCGTGGTCAACTCTACATACTTGGGGGCGTGATTGAGCTCCTCAGGCTCGAATCACTGAGCTGCACATTGTAAGCGGTTCGTCCGTTCGAGTCTTCGGCTTGGGACTGCTCGTCTGCGATGGGAAAGATCGGGCGATACCCAGAGCTTTTCGTGTTAAATATGCATCTGGTACGCTCCGAAAATGAAAAATCCAGGTAGCCGACAGAGATGTTTCCATTCCCTGCACTTGACTCATTCGCTTTCCGTGTCTTGGTCTTCTTGGGCTTTGGCTTCCATGCCTCTTTTGCGGACTCTTGACCATTCAATGTACTCTTTAAAGGTCCATCTTCCGCCCTTCAGGAGGATGCACAGCTTTGGGTTGCTGTCATTCATGTGACCTGCGCGGCACCCCTGCGGAAGCACCCTTGTACAGGCTGTTGGAAACATTATCTCGGATGTGAGGCCACAGGTGATGAATGGGGCATAGCCCCCGCCATCCTTTCTTCTTCTCCGGCATGTTGCAAATGCAACCCCTAGATAAGGTGTCACCTTGTTGGTTGTTCTTTCTCGTTCTCAGAACAATGTAGAGTTCCTGTTGGAATTTAAAGACTGCGCTGTGTCTTTTCGTCTCTTTAACGTCCCGGAGCGCATTAACTGGCGAGTCAGTCTCAATTCCGCGTCTCAGCGGGATCGCTTCGTCACCGGTGCGAAGCAAGTAGACGTACGATAGAACTGCCAACTGACGAAACTCGTTTAACGAACGGTTGGAGCCGGCAACAGGGGATGTATCGTCCACAATTTTGTCGAGAAGCCGCGACGTGATAGCATCCATTTTTCGTTTTCCGGTCTGCCTCCCTCTTATCCCTCGAATTACTTCTCTCACCAAGGGAACTCTGAGCGGAGAATTGATCCCCAAGAACCGTTGGACTTTCTCGAGCGCTGATATTGTGCGCTCTGCGGTGTCCGCATTGGTGTGGATTGCTATGAACCCACGAATTTCTTCGGGGTCAATGGGGAAGTGGGGACATCGTTTAAGGTCCGCGTAGTGCGTCCAAGCCCTTACTGCGACGAAGTATTGGTGCCACGTCTCGCCTTTGACCGAGGATGCCGTGAGCGATTGAACGGCTTGATCGATTGTCGCGCGAGCGGCCAGAGGTGGCAGCCCCTCGAGGTATTCCAACTTGCGCTTTCGACTCACAGTGAAGTCAGTTATCACCGACTCCTCGGTTGCATCGCGTTCCATCTCCGCTTTCAGCATGGCGATGACCTCCGATCCAGTCGGATACTTGCGTCCAGACAGTTTGTCAGTTGGGTGGGTGGGAGGGGAAACTTTCACTGTACGTGGTGTACGTGAGTTCTTCCGTCGAAGACGTTTCCTGAGCGGTCGTAGAGGTTGACTAATCGATAATAAAATACTTTCAGTTCTAAAGAACTGAAAGTTTTCTTTTGTGTTTCCGACGATCCCGTGGGACGTACAGATTGGTGTCTTTCGACCTTTGTTTGTTTGTGAGGTTCAGCTTGGTGCGTGTGGTCGGTGGGCGGGGGGGTTGGTTAGGAAGCTCTACTGTATCGGGCTAGACTTTAATTCATGCTTGAGCCAGGATGCCCACTCCGCAGCCTTTCCGCTGGGCTCTTGGTAGCTGATCCGCTCGCATACACTTTTCATTACAGTGGCGTTGCGCGCTGCGAAGTCGTCCATGATTTGCCAGTACGTCACGTTGCATTGTCCATAAATTCTCGCCAGGTCTGCTTCGGGTCCATAACTCCGCACGTGAAGCTCGTCGTTGGCCGTGAGCACGTGCTTAGCACTTCCTCGTTCAACGCATCCTACGACGGCGCACGCCTCGCTCGTTCTAAACGGCATGATCGTCCTTCGGACCAGGGCCTGGAGCAAGTCCGTCGCGCCGTGTAGCTTCCGCAGTGCCCGGAGGGTTTGCGTGCTGAGGCACCGTGGCGGCACTTCATTCGTCAGTCGGTCGCGGACCGCCATGTCACGGCTGCAGTTGCGGCTCCTCCGCAGGAAACGGCCACTCTCTTCCAGCTGCACCAGGTCATTCGCCTCGTCGTTGTCGTCGGGCTGCTGCCGTCGGCGTCGACACAGCCTTGTGACTTTGGCTACGCTGTAGCACCACTCGATGTCGAATGAGCGGATACTTTGGTGCGCATTGGTCGCTGCTTCGTCGGCCGCGTTGATATCCGCGTTGTCGCGGTGGCCCCTTGCCCACTGGACCACCGGGATGTTGCGCAGAACCGCGGCGACGGGGTCTCCTTTCCGGGGGTTCCGCGTGCGGGCTATCGCACTCTGACTGTCACTGCGCAGAGTGACTGTGGCCTGGGGCTGCACTGCGTCTAGGGCTGTGGCGAGCACCATCAACGCGCACAGTTCTGCGTCTGTGCTGGAGCTGATCCTACCTTGGATTTTTGCCCCGTAGGCCGTCCCGTTGACGTAGACGCCTACGGACCCCCTGCCTTCTCGTTCGTGGTAGCTGCCGTCGGTAGCCACCTTGATCTCCCCGCCTTCGGCTTCGGCTTTCCGGAGGGCCTTTTCCGTCCACGTAACAATGTACGGTTTTCGGCCTCTTCGTGGTGGCCCTAGCTCGAAACCGGTCGCCGGTATGCGTCCTTCCGTGGCGTGGGGGTGAGCAGCCATGTACGCCCTTGCCCTCTGCTGTTCCGCGAAATCCTTCACAGGTGTCATCCCGTAACCGAAGGTGCATGCTGGGTAGTTTGCGATGCCCTTACTGCCGCGGTGCTTCGGGATCAGCTTGTTGTATGCTGCGAGGAGTTTTGGGTGGGAGGGGTCAAAGCACTTGGCGATCGCTTGTACCGCTAGGGTCGGTAGTGCATGACTTCTGTATCGGTCGCACTTGCCTCTCGTGGAGCAGAAGTACGACTGTGCGACAAGTGCGCAGACTCGGCTGAAGCGTTCCATCTTGGCTCGGTTGCGAGTGCAGGTTGCATGGTCCTTGTCCCCATGGAGACACCCTCCGAGGAGCCTTGAGGAGAGCCGCGTCGTGACTTCGCCGTGTCCGGGTACCGACAACTTGCAAACTCTCGTTGCGACCACTACGAGCTTCCTTTGAGCCATCTTCATCCCCTTGCGCGCCATCCAGTCGTTGAGCATCTTGATCTGGGCGGGGACAGAGTCGATAGTCGCATGAGACGTCAGATCATCGATGTAGGCCTTGCATTGTTCGATTGCAGGTGGATCGGCTGTGTAATAGAGGTATAGAATTACACTCAGCGGGGACCCCTGCAACAGTCCCCTCCGCGGCGCCATTGGCTGGGTGTAGCCTTTGTTTGTTGTCAGTGTGAACCATTGGGACCCTAGTATGCTCTTGACCGAGTTCGCCCATTCATCGCCGAAGTCGTTTCGGATGTCTTCGAGGAGCTTGTCGTGTGGCACTGTGTCATAGGCCGCCTCGATGTCGGCGATTACGACGGCTGGGTCCTCGATGTCGCTGTCTAGCCACTCTTGCGCCCGTTGGAGGATCTCAAGAGTCGCATGCTGATGCTGGCATCCGTACTGGAAGTCGCTGGTTCTTATTCGTTCGATGCATAGGTCTCTGATTTTAAGGTAGAGGCAGACATGAAGACACTTGAGCATCAGTGGCATGATGGCGATGGGTCGAAAGGCGTTTGGGGACTTCTGCTTCGCGCCAGGTTTTAGGAGCAGGAAGATCCAGGACAAAGCGTGCTCGTGGGGAATTCCGGTTTCCAGCCACTCGTTAAAAGTGTCGGCTACTGTTGCAATTTCTTTTGGACGGAGTGTGGAGAGGAATGTTGCCGACAAGTCGGTTGTTCTGGCCTTCTTCTTCACGAGCGGGATTGCCAACGCCACGTCCTGCGGGGTAATGGTGACTGCTTTGCGGCGCTTCGGGTTTTCTTCTTCGCTCTCTTCTGCTGGCTGTGTCGGTCGTGATGTTACGGCGTCGTATCGGAGTTGGAAGTGCGCGACGACGGCGGCGACGTTGGGGATGTTGGGAGGTTCATATGGGCGTCGGAGCTGAGTGGCGTGGTTGCTGTTTTCGCCTCTCGTGGCGTAGGCGATCCGTCTCCGGATGTCGTTGATTTGGCGATTCAGCTCCTTCTTTTCGTCCTCGTTCGTGGCAGTGCGTCGATTCAGTAACCTCGTATTGAGGGCCCGTTGGAGTCGTGCGATTTTGGTTGTGCGGTAGCGTGGTGGTCTGACTACCAGGGGGCCAGTCATTGTCGCCATGAGCCCGTCAAAGTCGTCTGCCACAGGTCGGTCGTTTTTGGGGTATCTCATCGGTGGAATTACCCTCACGATCGTGTGGTCGTACTCTACGGTGATTGCTGCATGGTCGCTCCCGCCTGAGAAGCGCGCGGATACGAAAACGCAACTTGTTCCTCGGGGTACGAAAACCCTGTCTAGCGATGTGCTGGCGTTGCTGCGCTGGTAGGTCGTCCGTCCTCGTACGAGTTCGTCGCCCGCCTTGTCCCTTACGAATCCTTCGACGGCGGGTGTCGTATTTCCGTTGAAGTCTCCGGTGACCACGTATTCGCCTGGGGACCTCCTCATTGTGTTCACGATCCAGCTGCCGAGGGCTTCCGCCTCTGCTTTTAGGGTGTTGTTTACGACGTATACAGAAACGATGCGCAGGACTCGCTCTCCTATCTTCAGATCGGCGTAACAGCAGGTGCGGTGCGATCCCGTGCGTAGGATGTGCGTCGATGAGCTGTTCGGGACAAGGATGCTGCTTCGGGCGATTCGTTTTGACCCCAACTCTTCCACTGCGACTACTAGCACTTGCCAGCCTTTAAGTCGCGCCATGTCTTCGAAAACGACGGGGTCCCTTCCGATTTCGCTCACAGCTAGGATGTTCGCACAAGGGAGTAGGTCGAAGAAGGCAGACAGACTCTTCTTGCAGCATGAGTTGCAGCTTACGATACGTACTTTGCTTCCAGCGGATGGGGTGACAGGGCGGTGGTTTGCGGGGTTGTATGCATCGCCTTCTTTGGAGATGGTGGGTGGGAACATGGTGAGCTGAACCGGTGCTTGATTGTTTGGCGGTGAAGAGGCTGGTTGTTGTGGTGATGATGATCGGAGTCCTGCATCCGGCTGATTACTTGTAGCTGGCGGGGCAGCTGGTAGAATTAGTACTTGGGGAGGGAGTATGATGGGGTTGTGGGTGGGGATAGGCTGCTTTGGTGAACCACGTGCTCTGGTGGGGATGGGGAGGAGGGGGACACCTGATGATGCGGGTGGGACGGGCAAGGGGAGGAGGGGGACACCTGATGATGCGGGTGGGACGGACAATGATGATGATGCGGGGGCTGAGGCTGGGCCGCGCGTGCTACTTGTTGCCTGGGTGTGATGGTGCTGATCGTGAAAGCTGCAGCTGGGCGTTTGCGACACAGAGCTCGACGTCGTCGCTGCTTTGTTAGGTTAAGGCTACAGTCTGGGTGGCGTCTTTGGCGGTGGGGTGAAACCCGTTTCGGATGAGGCTGCCCGCTTCGTCCCGCGCCTCTCCCTATCGCTTCCGGTGACAACGGATTCCTCCGTGTTCTGGGTGCCGCCCCCGGCTGCGCTCTCGTTCGTTTCGTTCGTACCTTCTTCCTCTTTTCCAGCTGCGTTCTGTGTTGCTCCGTCTCCGTCTGCGTCATCGCCGATGCCACTCTCACTGCCACTAGTGTCGTCGGCAAGGTGTTCCGGCTCCTCCACCTCTGACACCGGTTGCATTAGGGTTTCTATGTGCCCAAAGCGGAGCACGTTTCCAAACGGGGTGGTGAAGGGGGTCCGGGCGAGCTCAGCTTCGTCGATGGGGCTGAGGCCCTCCACCACGTAAGCAACAAACCCCGGCCGTAGGCCGAAAACCGGGTAAACGGTTAGGCCGCTTTCAGGGCGGATTGCTGCAGTGGCTAAGGCGCCTGAGACCTCTAAGGAGTGCCACGTCCGGTCGCATCCAGTGAGGCCGAACTTCTTCTTTGAACGTTCTATGAAGACCTTGCGCTGGTCCTCGCGTCGTGCTTTTGTCACGATGTACCTTTCACCGTGCTTCAGGGCCATCCCGGATGGGTCCAGCAGTTCGGCCAGGTCCTCCCATTTGTTCTGGGACTCGGGGCGCACCTTTATCAAGTACTCGTTCGCCCCCGACCTTATGACCCTGGCTTCGATGGCCGTGTCTTCCAAGGCTCGCAAGACCTCGTGGAAAGGTCTGACGGTCGTATCTTTCCTAGCCTCTGCTCGCTGGAACGTTTTCAGCTCCGTCCACCCCGGTTCTGCCAGCGCCCACTCAGCATAATAGGCGCTGTAGCCGGACTCCCTCACTGTCCGGAAAACCTTCTGCACATCGCAGTTCTCCCTCAATCGTACAAGCTTCACGCCGTTGGACCGGAAGAACCCGACCGCATTGCGCACGTCTTCGATAGCAGCTGTTCCTCCCATCTTCTCGAAAAGGACGGCGAAACCTTCGATGGGCCCGCAGATGGACAGGAGCCGCTTGAGGTCGTCCTTGATTGATGACAGTTCGATGATCCGCTTTTCAGACACGGTAGACATTGGTTTTTTTTTTTTTTTTTTTTTTTCACTCAGACTTTTGACTTGCAATAAAGTACAGAAACTGTAGCTTTTAAATCGCTTTTTTTTTTTCCTTGGCGCGACAAAGCAGCGTACTAGCTCTGAGCTCGACCCCCGAGCCTAAACTGGTCTGTATCCAGATTTTGTGCACAGGGGAGGGCAGACATCCCCGTTCGACAACGAATGCCTGCAGAGCGAAGTCGTACCGGATAGCGGATGGTGGACAAAGAACGAAGAAAGCCATACGCCTGCTACGGGAAACGAAGGGTAACAACAGTGTCAGTGAAGGGCCGATTGCAGCAGCCTTGGGTTAGTCATCATATCTTTGCGCATGACCCCCACTTTGTCGACGCACGCTTCATACTCCGGCCACGCTGCGAAGTTCAGCGTTCTTGGGCTCGCAATCCACGCATTGAGGTACGCCTCCATAGCGCTCCTCGGGATGCCGCTGCCACGTTCATACGGGCCATTGAGTCCGAGCATTAGCACGTCGGTCGGCGTCTGCTCGTGAAGCCTCTTCACCCTTTTCATGCTTGAAAAGACACGCTCGACCGATGCTGTCCCCATTGGCAGGACAACAGCAATGGCAAACAGATTGTTTGTCTCTGGAAATGCCGTCGAAAGGTTCGATGACTTCAGCAGCCCCAGCATGACGTCTTCCAATGCACCCGGTGGTTGAACACGGTGGTAGTACACTGTGGTACCCTGTACACACTGTAGTACACAGTGTGTAGTACACTGTGGTACCCTGTACACACTGTAGTACACAGTGTGTAGTACACTGTGGGTAGCCGGTTTCTCCAGGAAGATAATAATAGCTGAGATTTTTTTTTTTTTGACCCAGACCAGTTTCCAGACCAACTCTGGTCTGGCGGCCAGCTGACCCCCCCCAAGCTAGTAGGCTGCGACAAAGGTACCAGGGAAAGCCTGCTACACGGGAGCCAAGCTTCACGTGTTCGGCGGTACTGCAGAGCCACGGGCCTACGGGTCCAGTGGCTACCGATTTCCCATACTAAAGCATCAAGGCTTGGCGCACCTTGGGGCTTGGCGCTCGCGCTGAACACAAGCTCGTCGAGACGGTCAGCCGCAGGGCAGAGCGGACGGGGTTGTGGCACTGTGCTGCCTCCGACTCAAGCTTTGCAAGCTGTGGTTGACCGTCACGTTCCTGGACCAGGAGCGGCCTTTTTCTTTTCTTTTTCTTTTTTTCTTCTTCTTTCTTTTCTTTCCTTGGCGCGAACACTGCAGCTCTTCTACTGCTTGATTTGCGCTCTTTTGCTGCTGTTGGATGTCTTCTTTCTTGTTTTGCGTTTACTGCAGGATTTGTTAGTATGTCACCAGGGGAGTTGTCGTTGCGCGGAAGAAATACTGGACCCAGCTGCTTCGACTCCGAATGGAAAGGATTTAAAAGGGTAGAGGGGAAAACACATTACACCACAATCTGATTAATTTTAGCGTTATTTGTGGATTAGAAGGTTTTTAGTCGAAACTCCGGGGGCTTAAAGTCTCCGGGCGATCTTCGTCAATATGGGAAGATATCCTTTGTGCTCTGAGTGTCGTAAGAGTGGTGGTTACACGAGGTAAGAGAGTCTTTTTGTTCGCTTACACCACCGTGTGTTGTTTTTTTCATTCAGGACCATTTTCCTTGTCGTGTAGAGGTAGACCCGCATGACCTCACGTCCATTCAACACGTGGTTCGGTAGTCGGTTCTTTGTCGGTTCTTTGTCTGGCAGCTTCGTCGAGCATTTCCTTCCAAGCTGACGCTTCGCGCTCGTCATCGCATACGCTTTCGCGTTGAGCCTCGGTTGCTCTTGTTGAGGGGAGGAAGATGTCACAAGTCGTCACAGCTGGATTCTGCACAAGAGCAATATCCGCGGTGACTAACGCCCAGTCACCTGGATAGACCCTTGCAGAGCTGTGTTTGGTCCTTGTTTGCGGGTCGGTATTTGAAAAAATCTCCGGCTGATCGTCAGAGGTGAGCGGTGGTGGTACTTTACCTTTCTTTTGTTGGCACGCGCAAGTGTTCTTTCTCTGCATCGTTCCCTTTATCCTGATGTGGAGCACGGACTCAGTTTGCGGGGCTACTAGCACTAAACGCCCTGTGTGGCTCCTCCGCTGGCTGTTACACTTGTGTATAACGTGCCCGTGATGCCACTTTGCCCCACGCACGCGCAACAGTGCTGGTGAGTGCCCGCCAAAGTTTGCCCTTTTGACCGCGCGCGGCAGTACTGCTAGAAGGAATTACCCTTAAGTCAGACCAGCCTCCGAACCCGATCTCGCTTCCTCAAAAATGCCCGTGGGAGCGGCATGGGCGTGAGGGGACACCCGACGCTCGTTGTCCAGGCAGAGACCGCCGGAGAGGTGGGAAACGTGCAGAAGCAATTTGCCCGCAGAGTGCGCCGGAGGAACTTCTGTTCTCCTCCGGCGCACTTTGTGACCGTTGTGTTTTCTTTCATTTGGATGTGTTCCGATATGCATGCAGGGGTGAAGCTTGGTCATGGAATCGGGTCAGCTGATCATGGTAACGATGTGCTTGCCTCTGAATCCAACAGCGCCTTGTTCGACGAAGCTGCAGGCAACAAGTGCATGTGCGCAATCTGCATCCGCTTCATCGTGTACCGATTCTCGGTGTAAAAGCATGGCCCAATGATCCCTTGGCCATTGGTGGAGGTACCTCTGTTGCAACCGTTGGTTACCAAAAATGGGCAACCAACGGTTCATACATACGGCGGAAACCCTTCAGCTATATCGCGTTTTGACTCTGGTCGGATGTCACACTTCCTTCCTGGTGGGCGGGACAACGATCCGACCTGGTCTGACCCGATTTCGGCTTCAACCCCGCAATCCAAGCTTCACCCCTGCGCTACAAGTATTGCTATATGCTTGTCTGCACCATCTGAGGTCTGCACAACCTGAGATTTTTGGCCACAGACGTCAAGGCTCGTTAAGTAGTGGCAACGTGAACTCACGGACTTCGTATCGGCAGGCGAGTGTAATCGCCGCGTCGATGCCAAGTCGCTTTCACGGGGGTGACTCATCACTTTTTCTTGCAGCCAACGTGGGCCTCGGGGATGGTCGCCCAGCGCCGGTGGCTGCCTTCTATGTCGCACTCCGTCTGGTGGGTCAGCATATCCGGCGCGTCCCCGCAAATGGCGTTGGCCAGTATGTCCGAAGCCACGTTGAAGCGGGAGAGGTAGTGGATCCCGTCCCTCGAGAGCGAGGCCACGAGCACCGGCCGGGTCATCGGCACCGTGTCCAGGACTCGGAGTCCCAAGCACGCCGCGGCGACGTCCAACGCGTCTCGGTACGCGGCCGCCTTCTTCTGATTGTTGCACGTTTTGCACAACCCGGCACTCGGGCACTTGATTTCGGGGTGGATGTGGTACAGCCTGTACACGATCAACTCCGCCCCCGGCTTCAGCATCGCCTTCAGCTTCCCCAGCCGAGAGTACGTCTCCTTGAAGAACGTCTCCGGGCCTTTGTTGAAGTGGACGCCCATGTCCCACATGCCGCCGCCGTAAATCACGTAGTTCGCCTTCCGCACTTCGTCGATGACCCACGGCCGCTTCAGCGTCGCGTTGTTCCGGGCGGACGGGCAGTGGTAGAAGCTGAACTTGTGCCCGTTGTCGGCCGCCCCGAAGCGGGCCATTTGGTCGTGGAAGCCGCACATGCTGACGGGGCAGAGCAGCCCCTTCTTGAACGGGTGCGGGAACATCTTCTTCCGCGACTTGAGCCCGGTCTCCGCTGCGACCCGCGTCGTGAGGACGTGCATGAGGGAGTCGCCGATGAACACGATGTTCTTGTTGAGGAGGCACCGGCGCCAGAACGGGATGTCCTGCTTTCCCCGGAGGGCGCACCCGCTCTTCGGGATCCAGACGGCGGGATGGCCGTGAGTGGCATTGTCGAGCACCAGCTCGCCTTCGCGGATGTCGTCCCACGTTCTGCACACGCCGGCGTCGCGGCCATCGGGCGCACCGGCGATGCCGCGGGTGGCGGCTGCCCGCCCTGCGGGGGCTGCCAAGTTTGCGGGCTCTGCGGGGGGCGGCAGCCGCTCTGCGTAGCCCCCCGCCGAGTCTTGCATGTCGTGGAGGATCGTCAAGAGGTCACCGCGCGACACGATCGATGCGGGACGCATCTCCGCCATGGCGTTCGGCGAAAGCTGCTTCCCCGACAGCGTCAAGGACAGGGTCACCACGAACGCCATCACCGCGGCCAGCTGCCTGCTGTGGGACATGCTGGCGACCGACCGTTCTTTTCGGTTGGGACGGTTTTGTGTGTGTTTGTTACCTGATCGTAGTCAATTTTGTCACCTTTCATTTTGTGTTTGCGACGATCTCGTAAGGGCGGACGGATGGGTGGATTACGACCGTTGTGTGGTCGTGAGGTTCAGTTTCGTGCGTGGTGTGTGACAGCGGGAGGGGAGTGGGGGAAAGATTGAAGTACATCGGGCTAGACTTCAGCCAGGTTGCCCACTCTGCTGCCTTGCCGCTAGGCTCGTGATAGCGTACCCGTTCGTGTACACACGTCATGACTGCGGCGTTGCGTGCTGCATCGCATCACGGCGCCCGTAGGTCCATTTTGTAGTTGAAGTTCGCGCTGCGCGGGGGGGGCAGCACTCTGCGTAGCCCTCCGCCGAGTCTTGCATGTCGTAGAGGAGCGTCAAGAGGTCACCGCGCGACACGATCGATGCGGGACGCATCTCCGCCATGGCGTTCGGCGAAAGCGGCTTCCCCGACAGCGTCAAGGACAGGGTCACCACGAACGCCATCACCGCGGCCAGCTGCCTGCTGTGGAACATGCTGGCGACCGACCGGTGCTCGCGTTCTTTTCGGTTGGGACGGTTTTTTAGAGAGAAAGTTCGCTTGAAACGCCGGGGTTTTAAAGTCTCCGGGTGACCTTATTTTTGTGGGTTTGTTACCTGATCGTAGTACCTTTCATTTTGTGTTTGCGATGATCCGTTGGCGTCTTACGACCGTTGTGTGGTCGTGGGGTTCAGTTTCGTGTGTGATGTGTGACAGGGGGAGGGGATTGGGGGAAAGCTTCTAAGTACATCGAGCTAGACTTTAACTCATGCTTCAGCCAGGTTGCCCGCTGTCTTGCCGCTAGGCTCGTGAAGCACCCGTTCGCGTACACACTTCATGACTGCGGCGTTGCGTGCTGCGTCGCATCACGGCGCCCGTAGGTCTCCTTCCGGTCCATTTTGTAGTTGAAGTTCGCGCCGCGCGGGGGGGGCAGCGCTCTGCGTAGCCCACCGCCGAGTCTTGCATGTCGTAGAGGAGCGTCAAGAGGTCACCGCGCGACACGATCGACGCGGGGACGCATCTCCGCCATGGCGTTCGGCGAAAGCGGCTTCCCCGACAGCGTCAAGAACAGGGTCACCACGAACGCCATCACCGCGGCCAGCTGCCTGCTGTGGAACATGGTGGCGACCGACCGGTGCTCGCGTTCTTTTCGGTTGGGACGGGGTTTTGTGTGTTTGTTACCTGATCGTAGTCAATTTTAGAGTTAAAGTTCGCTTGAAATTCCGGGGTTTTAGGGTCTCCGTGTGACCATTCATGAATGGGTTCTCTTAGAGCAAGAAAGGGCTATGTGGTTACGGGTTGCATATTTAGTGCACGCTTTCGTTATGGGTTATGGCTAGCCATGTCCGGGACTGTTTGTGACCGACACCAAGTACATTCCGGAGTGTAGTCTTGGGCCCCCCACGTTCTACAAGTTGAGCAGGGGTTGCCTTGTAGCCCGTACCGGTCTGTTGTCCGCGTTTATATGTATTTTCTCGCAGTGTGGTGTTTGGGTTTCGCGGCACTTGCGGTGCTTCACGTGGTGCGGGTTGTTTCTTTGTCACCTTTCATTTTGTGTTTGCGACGATCTAAGGGCGGACGGATGGGTGCCTTACGACCGTTGTGTGGTCGTGAGGTTCAGTTTCATGTGTGGTGTGTGACAGCGGGAGGGGATTGGGGGAAAGCTTTAAGTACATCGGGCTAGACTTCCGCCAGGTTGCCCACTCTGCTGCCTTGCCGCTAGGCTCGTGATAGCGTACCCGTTCGTGTACACACGTCATGACTGCGGCGCTTCGTGCTGCATCGCATCACGGCGCCCGTAGGTCTCCTTCCGGTCCATTTTGTAGAGCTGAAGTTCGCGCTGCGGCAGCCGTGCGCGGGGGGGGCAGCCGCTCTGCGTAGCCCTCCGCCGGGTCTCGCATGTCTTAGAGGAGCGTCAAGAGGTCGCCGCGCGACACGATCGACGCGGGGCGCATCTTCGCCATGGTGCTCGGCGAAAGCGGCTTCCCCGACAGCGTCAAGGACAGGGTCACCACGAACGCCATCATCGCGGCCAGCTGCCTGCTGTGGAACATGCTGGCGACCGACCGGTGCTCGCGTTCTTTTCGGTTGGGACGGTTTTTTTGTTACCTGATCGTAGGTAATGTTTTCACTTTGATTTTTGTGTTCTGACGATCCTGTATGGGCGGACGGATTGGTGCCTTTCGACCTTTGTGCTTGTGAGGTCCAGCTTCGTGTGGGTGGGAATTGGGGAAAGCTTTACTACGTCGGTCTAGACTTTTTTGGACGCTTTAAATCATGCTTCAGCCAGGTTGCCCACTCTGCTGCCTTGCCGCTGGGCGATGGCCGTGTCGTCTTCAATGAAAACGCCGAGGTCAATCGTCGCTTTTTTGTTCGTGTTGTTGTCGTCTTTTCTTGAACCACTCTCGAGACGGGGTTTCGCACTTCTGTCCTCCACTTCGTCTGAAAGGGGCCGCCGAGGTCGGTCGCTTCTTCGTTCGTGTTGCTGTCGTCAAATCCTGAACCGTTCTCAAGACCGGGTTTCGCACTTCTGTGCCTTCCACTCGGCTGCTTTCGGAAGTATCAGCACCAAGTAACGCCGCTGCCGCGGGGCTTATTGAGGTTAGAATGCAGAATATCTGTAGCACTAGTCACCAGGACACGACTGTGATAGACAGCAGCAGGCACACGATTAGGGGGGCTATGCATGGCTTCTTTTGTGTACGCTCTACTTGCTTGCTTCGGCAAGCCAGGTTCGTAACAATTTTTAGCGTTATTTGTGGATTAGAAGGTCGGTATTTTAAAGTCTCCGGTTGAATTTTTGTGCGCTGTTCGTCGTTAGCCGTGAGCACGTGGTCTCTCGTTTGGAGCATCCTACGACGGACTCTTTGCTCGTTCGAAGCATGATCGCTCCGCCGGATTCGAACCCAGAACTCTTTGGTCGTGAGTGACAACTGACTGTGCCACTTTGATGATGCTCTGTGTGGTCTGCACTGTACCTGCCTGGGACGTCCCTCCTCTTTGTGGTATTGGTATCCCAGCCCTGTGCCCGTGCTTCTATCTGCGTCTCCTGTTGCTCGCACCGCCTGTGCGTCTGTGTCGTCTGTAGCCATCTGGCGGTGTCTGCTGCCTCTTGCGCCCCGCATTCACTGCCTCGTGCACACTAGACCCGTACGACTGTACCACGCGCTGCACGAATGCCATCTCTCCCAGCTTCACACTGAAGCACGTAGTATACTCATACGTGCTAGCTGAGCAGACGCCAGAAACAGAAAAGCTAATGGAGGAAGCATAGCGTCGGTCATGAGACATACAGTCGAGGAGCAGCCCCTTCCGGCTCATGAATCATCAGGCTGGTTCTTCCGGGGCGTCGACGAATCGGCAAAAGCTGTTGCAACAGGGGGCATTGGTGCGCCTGTGCGTGTGTACTTACAACAAATTACGATGTCGAATAATGACAAGCGTGCTCAGTTACCAAAAAAACATCGCCTACGGGGGCGAGAGGGGGTTGGCGTAAGAAGCTGCAAGAAGGTCGTGCAATGGAACGGCAGACGACTGTGGGTCAGGCATATTCCTAACTTCTGTGAAACCGGCTAAAAATGAAACGGCGAGGCGCGCACGCAGGCGCGCCCGTCGGAGATGTTTCCTCATAAAAGGCGGCAACGGGGCACAAACACATGGTCTCCGCAGCCAGTAAAACAGCGGATGCGAAACAGCGAAAATACTCGAGGGACTGCCTGTTTCGAGCGGAGGCTGGCTACAAGGGGGAGAAACAATACGACTGCAAAGTGGGTATTTGCTTACGCCGGCCACTAAACCCAGATTTGGCTGGGTTTCGTGTGGGCTACGGCACATTTATCTCCCTCCGCCATGAAACTTCCTCGCAACTGGCAGCCAAGTGAAACAACGAAACAGCAGTTAGGAATATGCCTGGATCGCATTTTCGTTTTTGGTGTGGTAAAAAACGACAGCCTCCATATAATTGAGACATCTACTTTCGGTGCTGGCCTAAGTGTCCTTATTACAAGCGCTTGTTGACAAAGGCCTCGACACCCCCTTGACAGCTCCAACTATAGGTATGAAATCAGGAGAACGACGAGTTTCTGCCCGTGCTGCAGACAGCGCCGACTCCTGACTTCTACTATGCTGCGAACCCGTGCCCCGTTAAAAACTCTGTCTTTCTGCTACTGGTTTCCACTCTTGAGACGTGGCCGCGCAGCATAGCCTTGCGTGTGACTTTCTCGTCTCCTTCTACTTCGGCGGATGCCAGTGGGGCCGGGTGGCGAGGAACACAGGCTCCAGCACCCGCAATTGAATGTTCCGGAACAGTTGCTACAGGACGGCGCGAAAGGCGCTCATGATATCCCCACCGCGATAGCGTTACTGGTGTGATCCGGTGGCTGTACTTGGGTGTACTCGGAAAGTACTTGAGAAGTACTTGAGAAGTTCACGGGAAGTGCGGGCTAGGAGGCATCTCCTCGCAGGCATCAAGCAGCACAGTAAGGAAAGGAGGGCCAGCTGGTGCCCGACGGCGTCTAGAGCCCCTAGCGTCCCCTTTGCTACTGGACCCCGTGCTCTAGGCCTAAACCATACCCTCATGTTGCTGTTCAGGCTTTTACCGCGGTCCACATCAATACAGCCGACGGCTCATTGGTGGCAGGTGCCTTGTGCCCAGTTGACTAAATACAAATCGCCAGAAATCGCCATTTTACCCGATGTGGGGTGTACATGGGGTGGATTTGAAAAGTACTTGGGAAGTTCTTAGTAAGTTCATGCGAAGGTAAGGTTTCTACTGTGGATCACACCAGTTTCTTCGTGTTTTGAATGAAACTGACCGGGAAGTTCTTAGTAAGTTCATGGGGAGTTAAGTTTTCCACTACCAGTTTCTTCGTGTTTTGAATGAAACTGACCTTGTAAGAGCGCGTCGCCTCTTTGGGTGGTGTTTTCCTTTGTTTAGGTTCAATATGTCAAACGCTTTGTAAACCAGCAGCACAATCAGCAGCAGCGTCGCAGACTGCACGCCGGGCTGGATCATTTCGTCCGACTTCCCGACTCCCGGCCAGCCCAGCGAGAACAGTGCACGCCGGGCCGGATCATTTTGTCCGACTTCCCGACTCCCGGCCAGCCCAGCGAGAACAGTGCACGCCGGGCCGGATCATTTCGTCCGACTTCCCGACTCCCGGCCAGCCCAGCGAGAACAGTGCACGCCGGACGATTCTTCAGATGCGAGTCCGGGAGCGGGGAGCACGTCAGCAACCCGATACTAGAGACCAACCTCTCAGGTGGCCCTAAACCGCTCCGGAAATCCCGGAAAAGTGGTCGGATGCTCGTCTAGGCTGGAATAATGGCCGCAGGGTGCGAAAACAAGGCGAACTCACCTGCACAAGGCAACTCCTATGGGAAGTCTTCAGGTGCCGGTGGCTCCGCAGTTTATCAGGAGGAAAGTGCGACAGCTCACACGACCCTACGCTCCGACGAAGCAGCGCGGAGAGGACGGCGCCCGGTCCTGACGAGTGCAACCACTACGCGTGATACAGAGGGTCCACGGGGTTCTCGCTGTGCTGCGTTGTTCCACCCACCCTTGCCGAGGGATCTAAACTAACCTGGAAAGACTATTATTGGATGCTGGTTGGTTGCATGCGTTGTTGAGCCATGCACCGAGCTGCCACGCTGCCTTTCGAGGCGTGGTAGGCTTTCTAAAGCGGGGTATTGCAAAAGTAGAAAGTGCGCTTGAAACCCAAGAAGCTTCCCCACCTTAGGAAGTTGGGCTCCGCGCTGTTTTCAGACTTATAGTTGAGCATTGAGTTCTGTAAAGTGCAAGTGTCATCAAGGCAGGCAGTTGAGCAGGAGTTGCCCGGTAATCGGTACCGGTCTATTTTCCGCACTTTTCATCTCTGCATTACTCTCAGGAAGGAATGCGTAGTTTTGTTGTGTTGCCGAAAATCAACCGGGGGTTTGTGTTTTTATCTTTTTCACTTGAACGTGTTCGGTGTCTAAACACTGTTGAATTGGAATACCTTCCTTCCTTCCTTGAGATGTGTCACTCGGGTTGCACACTGGGGTTCCCTTCTCATTCCGCTAATGTGACGTATGTTTAATGTGTGCGCTCTTCCGACAAACAATGCCCTCACGGTTACTGCCCCTAACTGGCCCACCAAGCTATGGGACAGAGCCGACCGGCGAAGTCTCACGCATTCGTCATTACGGTGGGACAAACCCGGTCCGCAAACCCATATCCCCTGGAACTGCATCGATTGGCTGCTGTCTATCACAGTGTACCACTGTGAGAACAGGTGTCCAGCGCCACGCGTGAAATCGAAGGCAGGGATCGCAGACGCGTGCACACCGGCGAGGAAGGGAAAGGACGCAAAGCGACGGCGCGAAGACGACAATTCGAATGAGTGCTAAAGCATGACACGGTCCGATCGAAGAGGTAGTCGCCTGGTGACGAAAGCAGGCTGTCGCTAGAGATATTCTGCATTCGGACCTCAAACTATCAGCCCATCCCTATCCCCTGAAGCTTCATGAACTTGCTTGGAGCTGTCTATCACGTTACACCACGGTCTGGACCGGCATAGCCGGACGGTGCTGTATTCCCCAAAAAGAAGCGGAAGTTGGCGTCATCGGACGGGAATCGTGCCAAAAGCGGGGATCAAAGCCGAGTCGGACTGGAACGAAAAGCGCCTCAGGCTAGTGGATGTGGGACAAGGCTCGGTATTCTGAAACGCGACCGTTAAGCAAGGTTAGCGGAGGGGGGGATTGCAGGAACATGCTTGGAATGGATATGTGCTCAACACCGCAGTGGTCCCGTCTGCGCCGTGTTTCGGTCCTTTAAGCCACGGACACATAAGGCGGACCATCATCAGCGTGGAACCTGAGTGTCTGCAGAAAAGACGGCGGTGTGAGTCTGGTTTGTCAGGCGGCTGTTCGTAGCTCGTCACAGCCAGGACCACTTGTGCTACCAGAGCACAGGCGAATCCGTAACGAGGAGTCGTTGTTCTTGGTGCTGGTTTTGAGGGATAAGGAAACGATCCGTCACGGGGAGGAGGTCCCTACAACCGTGTTTGAGCAAACAGTTAAAATTTTCCAAGGCCCCCGCGAATGATTATGCCTGGGACTCGCTAGGCAGCCCTGACTTTTTTTTTTACGGTGGCAAATCTGCGAAGTAAACTCCGCAAGGCACAGTGAACATGGGGTTGCCGTGTGCGGCACCAATGGTTGCAGTACCAAAAGGAAAAGAGTGCGAGGAAGTAATCCTGCGAGCTGAGGGCAGCAAGTCGCATTGTTACGCGAAGTGCCCTTCTGGAATGGGAGGCGGATGGACATTGGTTGCGCGCTCGCGTTTTCCGGCCGGAAACAATGAGGCCTCTGCGGCAAGAGACGGTTCGCTTGCTTCCGCAGGGCGACGTTCTTTCAAGAGGAGAACCCGTGGTATGCGTCAGAAGACCGGTGGACGCATGAAACTATGCGGCATGTTTCCCAAGAGGAACGGACATTCTTTCTTTCATTTTGACGCGCTACACTTAAGACTTGTCACTCAGCACACAAGAAGAAAGCAGCAGCGATGTCAACGTGTGAGGAAGAGGCGACGCTTTCCCTTCTTGCGAGTATTGGGAAATGTGCTACACGGGAGCCAAGATTCGCGTGTTTGGCGGTACTGCAGCCACGGGCCTGCTCTACCAGGTTTTCCAAACAAACGTCGAGATGTGGCTTACGTTGGGGCTTGCGATGAACACGAGTTCAAAGAGACAGTCAACCACGGGGCAGAATCGACAGGGGTTAACCCACGATCCTTCCAGAGTACAGAGGGCTACTTTTGCATCAAGCTTTGCTGCGGTTGACTGCCGCCGTCTCCTTCTTCTTCTTTTGCATTTTTTTTCTTGGCAACTTTGTTTTATTGTGGTTTGGTTCGTTCCAGACAACAACACTACAGTGCTGGGCAACGCGCAGGATTGTTAGCACCAAAAGACTACGAAAAGCTACTCTTTTGACTGCGCGCAGGGCGACGAAGCGGACGGTTTCGATGACGACGCAAATTCTGAAGTTACCCTGTTGCATCTTTGGGTTCGGAATTCTGATCCATCCCTAAAACGCCGCCCACGTCTTTGTAGCAACAAACTCATTGCAGGGCAACCCGCAGAGTCTTGGTCCTAAGTAAGCAACTGCTTCTGACAGGGCGCAGGGCCGACGTATCGGACGTGGAAGGTTTCGATGACGGTATGCATCAGAGCCTCGTAGCGCGCGAAGACGCGGCGGTACCGCTCGCGCTCTTCCGGCGAGACGGGCGGGATGTCGTGCTGCTCGGCCTGCGCCGTGGCGGAGGCGGGCCGGCGCTCGTCGTCGGCGCGGCGGCTGGCGCACAGCTTACACCCTCGCCCACAGCACGGGGCCCGTGCAATCTCCGGACTTCCACTTCACCTCCCTGCCTTCTCCGCACGGCTTCGGGATGGCGCGCATGTCGAACGCGTCGGCCAGCGTGTAGAGTGATGGCGACCCAAGGGTCACGGACTCGTACTTGACGCCGGTAAAGTGCTTCCCTTTGAAGAAATGCGCCAGTACCGCAGGCCGATCATCGGCAAAGGAGCCCGGCAGGGGGTTTGCGAGTCGGTGGCGGCGAAGGAACCTGGAGTTCCCCTGTTGCATCTTCGGGTTCAGAAGTCTGATCAACACCACCAAAAATGCCGCCAGGATCCTGCACAACAAACTCATTGCAGCGCAACCCGCAAGAATGTTGGTCCAACGACTACTCCTGACCGGGCGCAGGGCCGACGTATCGAACGTTGAAGGTTTCGATGACGGTGTGCATCAGAGCCTCGTAGCGCGCGAAGACGCGGCGGTACCGCTCGCGCTCTTCCGGCGAGACGGGCGGGATGCCGTGCTGCTCGGCCTGCGCCTTGGCGGAGGCGGGCCTGCGCTCGTCGTCGGCGCGGCGGCTGGCGCACAGCTTACACCCTCGCCCACAGCACGGGGCCCGTGCAATCCCCGGACTTCCACTCCATCTCCCTGCCTTCCCCGCACGGCTTCGGGATGGCGCGCATGTCGAACGCGTCGGCCAGCGTGTAGAGTGATGGCGACCCAAGGGTCACGGTGGTGGCGAGGGACTCGTACTTGACGCCGGTAAAGTGCTTCCCTTTGAAGAAGTGCGGCCACTACCGCAGGCCGATCACCGGCAAAGGAGCCCGGCAGGGGGTTTGCGAGTCGGTGGCGGCGAAGGAACCTGGAGTTCCCCTGTTGCATCTTCGGGTTCAGAAGTCTGATCAACACCACCAAAAATGCCGCCAGGATCCTGCACAACAAACTCATTGCAGCGCAACCCGCAAGAATGTTGGTCCAACGACTACTCCTGACCGGGCGCAGGGCCGACGTATCGAACGTTGAAGGTTTCGATGACGGTGTGCATCAGAGCCTCGTAGCGCGCGAAGACGCGGCGGTACCGCTCGCGCTCTTCCGGCGAGACGGGATGCCGTGCTGCTCGGCCTGCGCCGTGGCGGAGGCGGGCCGGCGCTCGTCGTCGGCGCGGCGGCTGGCGCACAGCTTACACCCTCGCCCACAGCACGGGGCCCGTGCAATCCCCGGACTTCCACTCCATCTCCCTGCCTTCCCCGCACGGCTGCAGGATGGCGCGCATGTCGAACGCGTCGGCCAGCGTGTAGAGTGATGGCGACCCAAGGGTCAACATACCACCAAAAACGCCGCCAGGATCCTGCACAACAACTCATTGCAGGGCAACCCGCAAGAATGTTGGTCCAAAACGACTACTCCTGACCGGGCGCAGGGCCGACGTATCGAACTTTGAAGGTTTCGATGACGGTGTGCATCAGAGCCTCGTAGCGCGCGAAGACGCGGCGGTACCGCTCGCGCTCTTCCGGCGAAACGGGCGGGATGCCGTGCTGCTCGGCCTGCGCCGTGGCGGAGGCGGGCCGGCGCTCGTCGTCGGCGCGGCGGCTGGCGCATAGCTCGCGCACCCTCGCCCACAGCACGGGGCCCGTGCAATCCCCGGACTTCCACTCCATCTCTCTGCCTTCCGCGCACGGCTTCGGGATGGCGCGCATGTCGAACGCGTCGGCCAGCGTGTTGATGGCGACCCAAGGGTCGGCGGTGGCGAGGGACTCGTACTTGACGACGGTAAACTGCTTCCCTTTGAAGAAGTGCAGCCAGTACCGCAGGCCGATGACCGGCAGGGAAGCCAGCAGGTAGCTCCGCGTGCGGGGAAAGCAGCCGACGATCAGCTTCCGCAGCTGGGGCGCGGTGTAGCGGAGGACGACGGCGTCGGGATCCAGCCGCAAGGGCTCGCACTCGGGCCGGGACCACAGGCGGAACTCCTCCTCGAGGGCGGCCGAGAACGGCGACGTGCCACCAGCCGGTGGTCCCTGCGTCCGCGCCGCCATGACCAGCTGGCTGAACGCCCTGTCGATGGGCTCCCGCCAGGACACCAGGAACCGCGGCTTTTCGGCGTGGAAGCAGTGGTCGGAGTGGACGCTCTCCGCCGCCTCCGGGCGGGCGATGTAAACAGGCGTTGCGTCCAAGACGCGCCAGCTCCGCGCGTCTGGCTCCACCGGCGGCAGGGACTCGAACCGTTTGTAGAACGCCTCCTGCGTCGGGTTGTGGAACGAGTAGAGCTGCGGGGCCTTCGGCAGGTCGAACCGGCGGAACCCGGTCCGATTCCAGGCGCCGTCCTTCAGAAACGCGTTGCCGGAGGCGATCGGCTCGCCGGTCTCGGCATCTGTGGACGGGGGCCAGCGAGCCGACGACCGTGGGTACGGCCGATCATCCGCGCTGCCCACCAGCGCTCCGGATGAGTAGCATCGCTCGAGAAACGTGGTTCCCGACCGTGTCGTGCCTGTGCCGTTGGGATGAGCTGCAGTTCTTGAAACTGGGGGGAAAGCCTGAGCCTAATGATTATCAGAGTGTAAGCATAGTTATCAGATAGAACACTGCCTCCCAGTAGGTGAAGATTTAGTAAGGGTTCTGAGGCCACTGGATTGTGGTAATGCGGAAACACAAAAACACAGGGGGCTAGTCCCTCAAGGTTTCATACCTCACTTTGTGAGCCGTACACTCCCCTTTTTATGTCTCTCTATTTTGCATCCCTTTCCTAGACAACACTTCCTCGAAGAAGACTTGATGCTAGTCAACCATGCATGAGAGGCAGTGCTGTTGAATAATAATAGTCAAAAAGGTTGCTTAGATTCGCTGCTGATCTGCTGCTTGGCTCTGCATGTAGAGTGCAGTGATGACGGAGCTGGCGGTTGATAAAGTGGTGATGGCAAGGTGTCGCGGGGATCGGGAGGGTTGACGTCTTTGTTGTTGCTGTTGTTGTTGTTGTTGTTTGTTGTTGTTGTTGTTGTTGTTGTTGTTGTTGTTGTTGTTGTTGTTGTTGTTGTTGTTGTTGTTGTTGTTGTTGTTGTTGTTGTTGTTGTTGTTGTTGTTGTTGTTGTTGTTGTTGTTGTTGTTGTTGTTGTTGTTGTTGTTGTTGTTGTTGTTATGTATATATTCGCTCAGTCAGTTGCCTGTGACGGCGTTCATTTCTTTTTTCACCGCGGTGTTGTGTGCACCTCGTTCTTCGTCTCCGGTTTCGCTCTTTTGAACGCAGACCAATCCAAAGTCAGAGCTCATCAGTGGGTCCTTTGGATGGGGATTTTCAGTCCTGTTCCGGTCTGAGCACAACTTGGTTTCATTGTGTTTTCCTTCATTCATTCGTTTTTTTTTTTTTTGTATAAGCACCTGCTTTGTAGGAAATACTTGAGGAGGCTGCCAGCTGCAAAAGATCAAAGGAGGTAAATGTGCTGTAGCCCACACGAAACACAGGTGAATCTGGGTTTAGTGGCGGGCGTAAGCGTTCAACAAAAATGCCGAAGCAACTCGACAGGTCGGGCGCGGTGAGTTGGGTGAAGAGGGTGGTCGGGACTGATGTCCCGTCCCTTCTTTCATTCACCGCAAACAACCGCCGACTCGCGGCGGTACTCAAGGTCGCGCGCGACGTCGAGGGGACCGCGGAGGCGGGGCTGAGGCGCCTTCTGGGCGCCTTGGGGTACACGGACGAGGAGGCCCCCCCCGAAGGCGTGGCCCAGTGGGTCCTCGCGTGGCTGGCGGTCGCGTCGGCTCCGTCCGCCACCGCGGACGAGTTCGCGGACCTGCTCCGCTCGTCTCCGAAGGCCACGCCCCCGCCGCAGACGCCGGGGCACATGCCGCTCCCCGCGACCGTTTCTCCCGCTGACGACTCGACCACCGCTGCATTGTTCGGCCCATCTCCCCCAGCCGCGCGACGTGTCTCTTTCGCCGAGAGCGACGATCCCCTCAGCCCAGATGACGACGATCTGAGGGAATGCAACTCCGCCGGGGGCGGCCGGGACGACCACGCGTCGGACATAGGCCGGCTGCAGCGTCAGATCGACCGCCTCACCGAGTTGGTGATGGCGGCCCTCCCAACGCGCACCTCGCCACCCGTCCGGCCTTCGCCCGCCCCTGAGGCAGCACCTGAGGCGGCACCCGCGGGCTCCCGTCCCGTTCCGCCCACGTCGGTGGGCACATGCCCCGGTCCAGTGCTGCATCAGCTTCCGGCGTTCACGAGACCACTCCCGCCGCCTCCGCCCCTCGTTGACGTTTCTCGCCTTCCGCGGGCTGTCCTGTTGCCGGACAATCCTCGCAACCTTCCGCAAGCCGTCGTGGGCGGTCCTCTGCCAGTGGGCTATCGCTGCCCGCCAGCCGCATCCTGCCACCAGCCGTACGCCGAGCCCCGCCAGCCCTACGCCAGCCATCCACTTCCGGATTTTCCGGAGGACCCGTCTTCGCTGGGGGGAGGCGGGTCGGTCCAGGGCTCCCACACGCTTCTCTCTCCCGGACCAGAGCTACTCGACCCCGAGCTCTGGGTGAGCCTCTCTCCCGTCGAGAGGTCTCTCGCGCTCGTCCACATCCGCGGCTTCTTCGCGGATATACTCGACGCCGTCCCGAGCATCGCCAACGACGCAGGACACCTGCTCAGCCACGCAACGTCCATCATGCGTCTGATGGACGACTCCTCCGACCCCGACGCCCTGGTAGAGCTGGGGAGGGACACCATCCACCGCATGATGGTCCTCAAGACGGCCTTGAAGGCCGGCTGGTCGTTGGCCGCCGGCCTCCAACACCGCCACCAGCACGAGGCCGGGTTCCCTCCGTATCTTCGGAACGCCTTTCAGGCCCTGCAGAAAGCCGAGGAACAGCCCGCCCCCAAGCCGTCCAGGAAGCGCAGCCCGAAGTCCCGCACCCAACACCCGGGCGAAGCTCACCCCGACTCCCAGCACCCTCAGCGAGCAACCTCAGCCAAGGGGAGGGCCAGGCAGTAGGTGCCTTGGACCGTTTCCCACCTCCTGTGGCGGGGCGACGCGGACGTCCTCTCCTGTCGGAGCCCCCGCTCTCCCCCGGCGAGCGGGAACGTCTTGTCCGGTCCGCGAACACGTACATTGGGGATGCCCTGGCGCTGTCCACGCGTCGCGGGATCCACTCCGTGTATCGCCGTTTTCTGGAGTTCCGGCGCCACTGGGAAGCGGTGTCCGACGATCCCCTCGACGTCCCGACGGCGCTGGTCCTGTTTGTGACTCGGCTGCTGGCCCGCGGGGATATCTGCGCAGCTTCTGCGGTGCAGTACGTCGTGAACGTTCAGTCGGCCGAGAAGCGTTTGGGGCGACCTGTCGACAGCCAGCTCGTCAGGGATTTTGTCAGGTCTCTGAAGCGGGCGGGCGCGATGAAGCCATCGAAGCAGGCCGTCCCGGTGACGAAGGACGAACTGCATCATGCTGTTCGTTTGGAGTCGGATCCCGGCGTGCGGGTTGCGTTGGCCTTGGCATGGCAGGGGGCTGCGCGCGTGGACGACGTCCTGACGAGGAAGGCCGAGCACATCACCGAGGGTGCCGGTTTCTGGGCGGTAAACTGGGTGGGCTCGAAGTCGGATCCTTTCCGCCTAGGTCAGGTTACGGGCGTGATTCTTCCGCCAGCTCAGGACCAGGAACTTCGCTCGCTGCTGTCTCAGACGCCGCCCGGCCGCCTCCTGTTTCCAGACATCCCTTTTCGGCGAGTTGTGTCCGCGCTGAAGCGCGCCAACCTCTCCCTCACGGGCCATTCCCTCCGGCGGGGTGCCCTGTTCCACCTGTTGAGAAGCGGGGTCGACCTGCGAGTGATTCAGAGCGTGTCGCGTCACACGACGCTGAGTGCTCTGATGCGGTACCTTCCGGAAGCGGAGGTTCCGCTCGTCCGGAACACCGCGGAGGCGTCGGCGAGTCTCCTATAGCCTTTCGCCTCGAACCCCCCTTCCCGTTCAAGCTACCGAAGAGGAAAGTCCCCGACCCGCTGGCGGCGATTTATCCAGGGCCGGGGAGGATCCCTGACGTGGAGCTACCGCCCTCTACGTTCACCCCGTTTGTTGGTGTCGCGTACGGAGGCGATCTCCTTGTCAACAACTCTACGCCCCCCCCGTCGCAAAGCAGAAGAGGAGAGGACCTCGCGCCCATCTCGTCGTCATTCATGAACCTTGACAGGTTGTCAGCTTTGGACAGCCAGGGTTTGCTGCGTGGCGTGCTGGATGTGATTCGCTCTTGGGAGTCCTTCCGTTCTGCCCTACTCCCGGGAGCGGAGGAAGCGCTGACAGAAAGAGGGTTCACGCGGACGACGTCAAGGCGCATGCTTCGTCATCTCCCGGATCTGGTTAAGTATGGAGTGACGGAGCTTGCTTCGAGCCCGTCAAAGGTCGTCCTCCCTGCCTTCACTGTCGACGCGTAAGCGTTCAACAAAAAAGACCCATTTTGTAGTTGTATTGTTTCTCCCCCTCTAGCCTCCTTCGAAGTAAGCACAAGGCAGCCCCTCGAGTATTTTTGAAAGGGGGTTTGCAGGGATTTATATAGCTTTTCCTCCTCTGCAGAAAAGTCCTTTTCGCCCTCGGGGTCCTGTGGTGGATCCAAAATTAATTAGAATTGGTAGTCAAGAGGCAAGCACTACCAGGCCAGCCCAGGCTAACCCACCCAACCTCAGTGTTGGAACAAGAATCAGACGAAATGGTTAAGCCAATTTGTAAGAGAGGGGGGTCTGGGGGGCAGCGCCCCCCAGCGCACGGTACGGTACAGCGAAGAATTTCCGCACCGGTCAACTTCTAGTATTGAATCCAAATTCAGGTAGAACCGGTAGTCAACGTCTGATGCCGAACCCCAAATCTAATTAGAATCGGTACTCAACGTCCAATTTCCGATTCCAAATTTAAATAGAATTGGTAGTCAACGTTCAAGGTTGGCTCCAAATTTAATTAAAATTGGTAGGCAACGTCTAGGTTCGGATCCAAAATCAATTAGACTTGGTAGTCAACGTCTGATGCCAAATCCAAAAATTAATTAGAATTGATAGGCAACGTCCAGTTTCGGATCCCAAATTTAACTACAATTGGTAGTCAACGTCCAGTTTCGGATTCCAAATTTAATTACAATCGGTAGTCAACGTCTGATGCCAAATCCAAAATTTAATTAGAATTGGTAGTCAACTTCCAATTTCGGATTCCAAATTTAATTACAATCGGTAGTCAACGTCTGATGGCGTATCCAAATTTAATTAGACTTGGTAGTCAGCGTCCAATTTCGGGTCCCAAATTTAATTAGAAATGGTAGTCTACGTCCAATTTCGGATTCCAAATGTAATTACAATCGGTAGTCAACGTCTGATGTCGTATCCAAATTTAATTAGAATTGGTAGTCAACGTCCAATTTCCGATCCCGAATTTAATTAGAATTGGTAGTCAACGTCCAATTTCCGATCCCAAATTTAATTAGAATTGGTAGTCAACGTCCAATTTCCGATCCCAAATTTAATTAGAATTGGTAGTCAACGTTCAATTTTGAATCCAAATTTAATTAGACTTGGTAGTCAACGTCTCGCCTCCCACCACCCCCTTTGGCCCTCCTGCCTCCTCTTTCCCCGCCTCCGTTTTACTCTTCCTGCCCCCATGGCTTCGCCATGGCTTTCGCCATGACTTCGCCATGGCTTCGTCCCTCACCCCCGCTGATCCCGGTTGGTAGTGACCCGGCCCTACCCCAACCCCCAGCCCAAAATTAAGGCAATTTTTTTTTTTTCGCGCTCGGGGTGGCCCCGAGCCCCAGACCCATATATAAATCACTGGGGGTTTGGATGGGATTGTGGCTCGTAACCAACGCCACGGGGCACTACTTTCAAGGATTGAAAGTGTTTAAGCTCTCTCCAGGGAAACGATGTAGTCGTTCGTTGTGAACTTGATAGCACATTCTTCCCATGAGAGGAGGGACACTTGCTTGTCGTCGTAACACACCCAGTCGTCGTTTTCTCGCAGTACGGTGTAGTAGTGTCCGGCATGCACTTTCCCTGTGTGGACAATGAAGCCAGTTGCCATGTAAGTGTCTTCCCCGGTCGTGATGGCTGGTTAAATGGGCGTGCGGACTGCTAACTTTATTTCCTCGCCTGTTCTCGTCGACCGTTGGGCTCGCTTAAGAGCCACATCCATCACACACTTGGGAAAACGTAGAGCTCTATGTGGAGCCCTTCGTTCTTCCGTGGCATGTATCGCAGTCGACGTCGGGGACACGGGTTGCCTTCTTGTTCTTCACTTTCTGTACGAGAACTTCGAGTGGCTCGGTGCAAGATTTTTCCCTGTTTTTGAGCTCAACAAGAATGGCTAAAGTGCTGGTGCCGCTGTGTTGGATCCTCCGCATTCGAAGCAGGTCGTCAGACGGGTGTAGGTCACCGTCGGGGGGGTTTGCAAGAACGTGCTTGGAATGGGTATGTGCTCAACACCGCACTGGTCCCGTCTGCGCCGTGTTTCGGTCCTTTAAGCCACGGACACATAAGGCGGACCATCATCAGCGTGGAACCTGAGTGTCTGCAGACAGGACTGCGGTGTGAGTCTGGTTTGTCAGGCGGCTGTTCGTAGCTCGGCACAGCCAGGACCACCCGTGCTACTAGAGCACAGGCGAATCCGTCACGGGGAGAAGGCCCCTACAACCGTGTCTGAGCAATCAGTTAAAAAACTCAGGGCCCTACTGGAATGGGGGGATTGCAAGAACGTGCTTGGAATGGGTATGTGCTCAACACCGCACTGGTCCCGTCTGCGCCGTGTTTCGGTTCTTTAAGCCACGGACACATAAGGCGGACCATCATCAGCGTGGAACCTGAGTGTCTGCAGACAGGACTGCGGTGTGAGTCTGTTTGTCGGGGAGAAAATCTTAGTTTCGTGTTCAGGCGCTACTTGCCTCTCATGTGTTTGATTTCACTATAGCCCCCCCCCCACCGTCGGGGGGGGGCTATAGTGAAATCAAGCTCGTTTTTGAGCCAAATTCCTTAGGTGTTTGATCCTCAGTGCTCAAAGGCCTGCGAAGAAAACCGCTCCCGTGAACGCTCCGGCCAAGTACGTGGTAGGGGTCCAGTTCACTGACAGTGAAGTCACACCTTCTGAATTCCAGGTCCAAGTGCGTAGAAAACTTACCAATCTCAGTGTGGTTTAGTCTCGTTAAGTCTCGTATTGTGCTTACGATTCGCGCAACTCGACTTGCAGAAAACTGACCAAGTGCGTGGCAAACTACAACACCAACTTCCCGCGACGTATCCACTCGTGGCTCTGAGCTGCAAACCTCCCCTCGGACCTCCCTCGGGACTAAAACCGACACCTCGACAAATAAATGGAAATTATCTTGCCGGATAAATGCTTGATATTAGTACTTACAATCTTGCGCGTTGCCCTACAACAGCGCCTGCCAACGGTACAGCTGGCGAACTTGCACTCTAAAAAATCGAGGAAAACAATTCACCCGGGAACCTCTCAACAGACCAAGCGACGCATACCTAAGATGAAAAGCGTCGGATGAATGCGGGCGTTCCAGTGGTCTGGTAGGCCCCAGCTCCGTGCGAGGTGAAGGGCCTGGTCGCCTGTCGGTGCATCTGGAGTCGCCCCTCGTGCTACGATTCTGTGGTGTGCTGAATGATTGGTTGCCGCAGGTTCCGTTACGTGCCGGGATCGCATTGAACATTCCACGGCAGTGACTAGGCGAGAAAAATAGATACTCAGGCTAGAAACCTTCCCTGGAGAAGACCTGCCGCGTCAAACCTCGCTGAGACCATCAACGAGACCGGGACTTATCGGCCCCAGCGCGAGCACTGCCTTAATTCGAAACAACTCGGGAAAAGATCCTGGCATTTGAATCGCGCAAGTGTTGGACACGCCATTGCTACAGGCTGCCATCCTTACGGATCCGGGCAACGAATCTAGTGCGGCTGGCCATTGCAGGCGAGGGGTATTGCTACTGGCTGCCATCCTTACGGATCCGGGCAACGAATCTAGTGCGGCTGGCCATTGCAGGCGAGGGGTAACAACGATGTAGTTCTGCGGGGGACGCGTGATGCAGTGTGCTGCGTGCCGGTTGATCGTTTCCCACCTTGGATTTCCCCTGTTCTCGACTGTTTCGAGTTTTAAGGACCCGTGTTTTGTGCCTAACGCTTTCCGTGATGCACCCAAGCATACCGCACACAAGTCACGCCCTTGCGGAACAGCCTTCCAGAAAGAAATGCGTAGTTTTGTTGTAGAAAGGGGGGACGCACTGCGTCAGGCACAGCTGGACGTCATCCTTCGAATCTCAAAGAAGTTGGCATACTTCGGGTTAAATTCGGCCTCCTGCGCGACCCGAGGCAGCATCCCCATCGTGAAGGCCACGCCGCCGCGCAACGAGTATTGCCTGGACGTGATAGTGTACACGGGTATCTTCTTTCGCAGGATGTCGACCGAAGGGCACGACTCGGGAATGACGACCCGGGGCACGGGGGCCATGGGCGGCATGGGCGTCGCGTCGACGACGGGCGGCGGTTTGGCCGCAACGGGAGAGGGCACAGGCGGCGGGTCCGGGCCGCTCTCCGGCGGCGGCGGCGGCGCGGTTGGGGAACCTGGCGCGCGAGCTTCGGGAACCGACTCGCCGGTTGGACGGCGGGCGGTGGCGGCTGGCGTGCCGGCTGCCTCCGTCGACGCACTATCATCTGCCGCGGCATCTGCATCAGCTATTTCTGAACGCGATGATCCGTCTTCACCGGAGGCATCGGTTGTGCTGTCAGCTATTCTTGGGCGTAAACGCGTGGGCGAGGATTCGTCTTCTTCGGCGGGATCGGTCGTACTGTCGGCTATTTTCGAGCGTTGACGCGTCCGTGGTGATTCGCGGTCGGAGGCACCTCTTGCGCCGTCTGTCGCTTGTGAGCGCAGCGAGCCAGCCGACGCCTCGCTGTCCGTTGAGATGCCTGCATCGGTTTCTGATTCGCCGCGCTCGGTTCCCGCCGGCTGAGTGTCTTCTCCGCCCCTTCGACGACCATCGAACGAGTTCTCATCGTCGGCAAAGTCAGGCAGTTGAGTCCTGATGGAGTTGCCTGCCGTTTTCGGCGTGCTCAGCGCGGCGCTTTTCTTCTCCAGCGCGGCCGTCAGGGCGGCCAAATCGCGGGCCATGTACGCTTTGTACGCCTTGGCGTCGCCGTCAGCTTCACCGTGCCTCGTCAGCACGAACAGAATCGTCGTGAGCAAGAAGCCGATGAGAAACCATCGTACCAACGTGGGCATGCGTGGGAAAAAAGAAAAGCGCGCGTGAGCAAAGGAAGGGTGCCTGCGCTCCCCCCTCCGACCCCCTTTCCCTCCTTCCCCCTGCGCACTACGCCGGTGCGCGCTGCAGCTCCGGTAGGCGCTGAGCTTCCTTTGCCGGGTCCGGCCTGCGTATTGTTGCAAGAATGCATTGCTGGTGCTATGACTTAGTCGCTGGCAAATTACTACCGTAATTGGAATAATGTTGAACTGGACTAAAGCTAGAACGGGTTAATGACAGACCGGGGTAAAACCTGGGACACCTGGGTATGTAAGACCAGCTAGCAGCACATCCACAGCTCGCGCCGCTGTCATACGCAGGACCACCACTCGTAGACCACGTCGGCACATCTTACCTTGGGTGCATCTAAGAGTCGAGCTGAGTATTGAGCAGGCGAACGTCCCCCAAGGCGCGGGCAAGCACCAGGGTCGGGGGTGTGTCTGCAAAGTACGCAGGGGGTTAGCTTCTATATCCACATTTGGATTGTCAGTCCAAATTTGGAAAGGCCGCCGAGAAAAAAGAAAAAATAAATGGCACTACACCACCAGGCCCCGGCAGAGGTAGTCAATGTGCAATTCGAGGACCTCTCAAGGTCCAGCCTTGTCGTGAAGATACGCCGCGTCGCGCTGAGCCCTTTCCTGGGCTGCAGGTCTTTTCGAAGAATTCGGCGAACACAATGTATCGGATGGGTCGGGGGTGTGAGGCAGCTTCTGTTCGCACTGTGCCTTTGCGACAGGTGGTGAGGAGGGGGCAAGCTAGCTTAAAAAAAAAAGTCTGCGCATGATGGACAACCCCGTTTCTTCGGGCCTACGCGAGCCGGGAGGTTGGTGTACCATACCGTTTTTCCCCGGCTCGCTACGCGAGCCTGGAAAATTGCTTACCGTAAACAGAAATAAGTTGGACCGGACAAAACGGTCCAACTCACCTATTTTGGGCTCTCGCGGTCCAACTTTTGTCCGGTCCAACTTTTTTCGGGGGGTCCTGTGTACTTAGTGAAATCTCGTGGCTGGCCACTGAACAGCACTCGCTTCACCTCCGTAGTTTGATAGTCGCGCATGAGTCCGCCACCAGGAGTTCCAGAACACTGCGCGGCACTGCGTAACCCGCTGTATCCCATCAAGCACTCGCAACGAAGCACCCTGGCCATGGTCCAGGCATTGGTAGCCATGGAAGCACCCTGATCAAACACCATCCAATTTCATCAAACCTTGCGATTCAATTCCAGAAGATATGCGATGCTCGTTCTCGGACCCAGGATTTCAAACAGAGCATCGATCGGGTTAAATGATCTTTGCACCGCCACATTCTCATTCAAACCGATTCAACTCGATCAACAATAATTAGCAAGCCAATCACCATCGAATCAAGAGTCGAACGCAGTCTGAGAGATTAGATTTTCAAGCGACACTCAACTGCTGATGGGCATGTCTAGAGCACGGCTAGGAGAACCTTGGAGCTTTGGCGTGTATTGAGGCTTTTGGTGCCAGCGCTGTGCACGATCCCGCAGAGGTGTCAACCACAGGGCTCCTCGGTACGGGAAGTCGGCGAACTGGATCGTAACTTCAGGGAAAGGAGGAGAGGGTAAACCCGACCTGTCTCACGACGGTCTAAGTCCAGCCCACCTTCGTTGTTGACTAATAATTGACATTATTGTCGAATGCTTTCGAAGAAGTTCGCCTGCCTACTATCTAAAAAAATCACCACTGACCCCGGCAGTCCCTATTGATCCCGAGGCTTCACGACGAAACTCAAAAGAGAACGGACGGGATGTAAGTGCGGGTTTAGGCCGGGCTCAGAATAAAGGTGCTGGTGAGTGGCTCTCGTGTGCTACCCGCGGCACCCGGTTTCTTCCGGGCCTTCTTGTGTGCTGTGTCTGCGATGAATTGTCAGCTTGCAATTGTTGCGAATAAGGGGAATTCAACTCGCCCATAAAAACACAAGGTACAGCTTGCCGCCCACCATTAAGCTTACGTCTGCGCTGAGCGGGGAGCAAAACAATGCAATTGTGATTACTTGGTTCGCTAAACCGACACCGCACGGATGCAGGCATGGCGGGCTAGGAAGGCGGGGTTTACGAGAAATCCTTTAGCGCAGTGATGCGCGCGCATGGCTAACGTTGTGTGCCCAGGGGCGCTGGTATTCGATACCACGCGCAGCAACATAAACACCAGTGTCTGGAGTCCCACGAACTCGTGGATCCCCTTGATGGTGGCCAAAGCCGGATGACTAGCAATGCTTGCCATCAACGTGGCTGCCTGCAGCTCGTCGCAGGGCTACTTGTTTGTGCGCACTTTTTTCAAACTTGTTTTGTTCATCCAACGAGAAGTGAGGATAGTACGGTGGCTTTTGTTCTTGGCAAATTGCATTTGTTTGACAAAAAGCACCGGGATTTCGGGTTCACGACCGTGTCTGATCAGCTGCACGATTCCAGCGTCTCTGACTCTTTGCGGGTCGCTGAGCTCGCTCCGAATTATCGGACAGCGTACATGATCACGCGGAAGAGCTCCCGCGGGAACTTCACTTGAAACTTCGTGCTAACGACTTCTCCGCCGCCAGCCTTGATGAGGTGCTGCATGTGCTCCGGGGAGCGGGTCAAGGACGAGTCGTCCTTATCCACGAGAAAGCCACCCCTTGACACGTTTTCCTTGACGAAGAGGACACCGTTGGGTCGCAAAGAGCGTCTGCGGGGAGGTGTGCGCGGAATGGCGTTGCTATTGAAGAGTTAAAGTTGCTTGGGAATCCGGGAATATTCAATCGGGACTGATTTATAATATCGTATCTTGCTCGAGCGGGATTTTCAGTGGCAACAGAAAGACAGCGTCTAAAACGAGTCAGGCGACCATTGCGTGTTGGTAAGGAAGCACACACCGAGCATCGGCAACGAACTTAACGAAGTCGTCGTCGGTTAGATAGATGCCGACCCATTGTAGAACGATGAGGTCGTACGTGTCGTCAGGAAGCGGGTGGGTTTGGATGGATCCTTCGATGAGAAGTCCGAGAGGAGGACTGGGAATGGAACGCTTGGCTTCTTCGAGCATGTGGCTGCATGGCTCAAGCAGGTCCACCGATTCGAACCGGAGCCGTGCTGTGAGCAGGTCCTTTGCTATGCGTCCCATGCCGGCACCACAATCCAGAGCTTTGCGGCGCTGCATGCGTTGCTCTTGAGGTGCCGTGAAGAATGGCAGCAGAAACGAGAGGCTTTCGTCCAAGTCGTCGGTGCTGACGGAGCCGTACCCGCCCAAGACGCCATCCACAGTGGCGGGCTGCGTCTTCCAGTACTCCACCGCCTTGTGGTACCACCGCTTCACGCCCGTCTCGCTCGTTTCTCGCAGCTCCGCATCCCACATCTCATGCAGGGTCGTGTATTGCTTGCCGTCCGAGTCGCTTCCGCTGGTTTCGTAAGCCATTTCGGCCACTTTCTTGTTTCCAGTCCCTCCACCCTCCATCCCACCCCAGGACTTGTCTTGCGAGCCCTCGCTCCCTCTCCCTAACAAAAGGAATGAGAGAGAGAGAGAGAGAGAGAGAGAGAGACGAGTTAGAGTGCAGGGACCATCTCTCCGAGGAGTATCCGGTCGCCCCACTAGGAATGCAATTTTTTTGTGTTATCCGACGTTTTGTGCTTCCGGCGATTCTCGCGCAGTCAGTTGCCTGTTGCTGCTAAATAGTCAAAAAGGTTGCTTAGATTCGCTGCTGATCTGCTGCTTGGCTCTGCATGTAGAGTGCAGTGATGACGGAGCTGGCGGTTGATAAAGTGGTGATGGTAGGGTGTCGCGGGGATCGGGAGGTTTGACGCCATGTGGGTGCTATGGATGTCTCGCTTGGCGTAGTGCTGATGGAATGGAGGGGTGATGAGGCGTTGACGTTATTCTGTTGAACTACCTGCTGATGACGATCTGCTGACGGACGGGATGATGCTTCGGGTTGATGTGCGGGAGGGGAAATGGCGTCGCTTCGGTGTTGAGCTTTCATCTCTCAACAGGTTGATTGACTGGGTTAGAAACGCGGGGTGCTCGATTTCGCTCGGGTTGACGTCGTTGTTGTTGTTGTTGTTGCAGTTAGAGTTGAAGGCGGTGCTCGTATTACTGTCTTGTCATACTGCTACCTCAGTCTTCGGCCATCTCCATCCTTCCGACCGCGTGCAGGGTCCAGGTTACCCACTCTGCGCATTTGTCCACCGGCAGCTGGCAGCGCACGCGCAGAGCAACACTCTTGATCGCTACCCGGTTCCCCTTCGCGTAGGCATCCAGGACCTCGGTCCTGGTGGGCTCCCTACCCTGACTTGGGGCCTGAGATCCGCCTCCTGTCGGAACCACAGTAGATGCGCCGCGTCGCACCTTGTTAGGGTGTGGTGTGAGGTGACTTTTCTTCACAATCCCAAGCAGTGTGGGGGCCAGCTACGGTAGCTGGTAGCTAGCTACCAGCTACTGGTAGCTCAGCTACCGGTAGCTTTGGTAGCTCGGGCAAGCAGTGCTCCCGCTAACAAAAAAGTGCGAGGAATTCCTCAAAAAAAAAGAGGCTCGAAAAAAGAGGGTGAGGAATTCCTCACCTTTTTCCCATTGATGGTATCGTGTAGCCAAAGCACTGCATCGTTGAATTTGAAATGGGCTGTTGCCTTCAGGAATGTGCAGCGTTTATTGTGACAAACAGACTGAGAAGTGCAAACTTTCTCCACCTGTACCGTACCGTTCGCCGGGGGGCAGACCCCCCGGACCCCCCTTGAAAGATTCAGAAAGTTGGTCGAGAAACCGAGGCAGAAACGAAGCTAATAATGGGGCACAAAAAAAAAAGTCCAGAAGCAGGTTTTTGAATTCCTCACCAAAAGTGAGGTTAGCGGGAGCACTGCGTGCAGGGGCTTATATATGAATAGCAAACTTGGGCCGTCTCCCAAGTTTACTGTTTACCCGAAAAAAAACTTGGGCGGGCGGGAAAAAAAAAAAAATGCTAATCTTCTGAACAGGCAGTTCTTTTTTTGGGTGTTGGCCAGGGTCAGTCAGGGCACCACGCCACCGAAGAAGCGGGCGAGATTCGATGGCACACTCGCTGGCTTTATAGCTCCAAATGCAGAACCTGCTGGGCATGCTAGAGCGCGCCCAGGAAGGAGGAGAAGTGTCAGCAGCACAAGTCGAAAGCGCAACATCAGCCAATATTCGGGTTATCGCACCTACGACTGCCACTCTAGCCGACTTCATGAAACAACAACTCGCTCCCAGAGGATTCGCATACCAATCGACGCATGCAGGAACTATGTGCGGGAATTATGCAACATCGCAGAGAAGTCTAGATTACGTAGACCTCTGTCTCCGTGGTGTCTTGTATTGACCGGAGCAGGTGCTGGCGCCAGGAAGATAGTTCGGGGCTAACGTTCTCAGTTGGAACACAAACAGACCCTGTTGCCCCAACGCCCTTACCCGCGCAGCGCGTTCTGACTGCCAAGTTGGCACCTGGCCGGGCGAGCATGACACACGAGAAGCGTCGGAAACTTCTGCCAAAAGGCAACATTCCAGCTGCCCAAGTTTTCACCCACCGCACTCCCAACTTTCCCGCCAAATCTCTCCGACCCATATAAGTCCCTGACTGCGTGGTAGCTCAAAAAAAAAAATCATGTCAAATTCAGGGGTTATTCTGATCCCCGAAATTCGGGAAAATCCCGGTTAAAAAGTCAACATGGCCAGAAAAAATTAGTATGGTGCTTCCGTTTGTTTGTGCGCACTAGCGGCTTTTCACCTGAGTTGGTGAGTTGCTTCTAGTACGCTGCCAACTACTAATTTTTAGTACCAACAATGCATTGTTAACACAAAAAAAATTCCCCACGCTGCGCGTGGGGAAAAAAAAGGGGCTTGTGTGAGTGAAAGTTCGCTTGAAACTCCGGTACTCCGGCAGTCTCACAAAATGTTACAACTGTCGCTTTTAAGTTAGTAGTAGGACAGATGTGAGCTGTGCAGAAGCTTCACAGTAGCTTGTGAATTGTTGCTGTAGTGACACACTGTACAAGTCGACAACCAAATGTGGCACTTCCACTGTCACGTTGTGGATCATACAAAGATGGCCAGCGGAGTCTTCAGATGTGCCTGATTTCGTAGGTGGAATTGTAGGTGGGCCTACGATACTTGGCGGCCGCAGTTACAGGTATTATGACCTATACCTGTATACGGTGAGGTCGAGTCTCAGAAGCTTGAGCTAAAGAGGGTGTGCCCGAGTCACACCCGAAAAGCGGGTGTGCCTTCTTCAGCACACAGTGAACGCCACCTCACTGCGACCTGGGCTGGCCTGCATCTCAGTGCAGGTCCGACCAGGTAAAAAAACCCGCGATGCAGTGACTCTACCCCCTGCATCAGGGTGGATTCGCTTCGACCGTGCGTTAAATTAGCGGAATGAGAAGGGAACCACGGTTCCGAGTGACCCATCTCGAGGGAGGTACTTTAAGTTGGGTCCAAAAAGTTGTTTACGGGCAGCAGCCGTGTCAACGGCGGGTGAGTAGCGACACCCCCCGCAAGCGAGCCGAACACAACGGGCGGAAACAGAGAAGACAGAAGAAAGGACTCCAGCAACGACACAAGCCCGCACGACAACCACGCCACTGCAGAGCAGACAGACGAGTTGCGGCTATACACGGCTTGCATGATCACTTCGCGCCAAAAGAACCTTTGTTCGTTTCGCTCTTCCTTCTTTTCTCAACCACCGAACGCACACACAGGAACAGGAAAACGGGGCCTTTGCCTCACGGAGACCCTGCCTGACATGAGGGAAGGCCAACCGACAATTCATAGTCGGTCCCGAGTGTCAATTAATCTGAAACCTCACGAGGTCAGAACCCCTCACACGTAACTCGTCTGACGAGCGCCAGGCGTGTGGGGGGATGCGTAACGAGCTCAGGGGCCGAAACGGGAGTCTCCGTCGTGATTCGCAGCATACTACACAAGGCTGCAAAAGCATCTTTTCAAAACACACGAACACGTCTACAGGAACCAGCGAAAGAACCCCTCCCACGGCAAGAACAATCAGCCCACCTGGCCTCTTCCTCTCCTTTCCTTTTTGGTTTCTTCCGATGACGGCACCCCCGTTCGCGATTGTGTCTCCATGTCTTCAAACAGTTACCAAAAAAGATAGGATAGAAGAAAGGTGTAATTACCTTATATCCCTAGGGTTGAAAAGGTTTTCCCTTATATCCCTAATTAGGGATATAAGGGAATGGCATTAGGGATTTAAGAGAAAAGATGTCCTGAGTACAATTGGGCTGGGATTTGGGTCGGAAATTTGGGTGAAAAGCTCTACGCCACAGGGATACTCTTCTGTTCTGCGTCCACTGTCATTGCGGTGAACAAGATGCCCCTGTGTTCCATCAACAGACACGAGAGGGACTTTTTTAGAGTGAAAGTTCGCTTGAAACTTTTTTGTGGCATGCACCAGAGCTGCGAATGACACAATGCCCACGTTTCCTTCACACCAACAACACTGCCTTCGTCATGCTCTAGCACATGGGCTGTGTATGAGCGGAGCTTTGAGAGAGCCGTTCCTGCGTCAGGACCTAACTCGTCGATTACCCTGCCAAGCAATCTTCGTTGTGACTCTGGGTGCGAAGAAGGGAGACCAGAGCCTTGGTTGTGGTCTGTGGGTTTGCCGCCACATGGGATCGAATCTGGCGAGACACAACCTCAGTTCCGGTACAGGAACACGCATCTGCCGTGTCAAACGTGTGGGTGTCGTGCCTGGAACAGGCTTTGGGTGCGAAAAGATAACCGCGCTGTCGGCGATGCGGATTATCGCCACAGATTCTTTGCATTCTAGGGCATCAGGTGGCTGATTGCAACTGGTATATCCAGTGCAGACAGTAGCCCATGTGTTCTTCGTTTGTATTCTTCCTATGATGTGCTTATGCGTGGTTCCGTGGGTAGGTCTGATCCTCCTTGAAACCCATTGCCGCCATGCCATTCCTTCATAGCTGAAACTCCGGCTACTTGACGATGCCAGGGGTGCGGTATGGCTTCTTCCCATTCGCTGCCGCCTTCCTGCAGTCAAAAAAATGGGCAAAAAAAAAAACACGAAGGACACGTGGGCAGAACAGCGAGACAAAACAATCTCTTATATCCCTAATGTTTGCTCTTAAATCCCTAATAGGTTCTCTTACATCCCTAGTTGTTTTCTCTTATATCCCTAATTAGGGTTAAAAGGGAAAATAGCTGGGGATATAAGAGAAAGTCGAAAATACCTTAGGGCTGAAGAAGAAATCTGCCTAGAAGAAAAGGTGCCTCATCTAAAAAAAAGTTGGGGCCAAAAAGTTGGGTCCAAAAAGGAGGTCACATAGCAGACTTGATAGCTGTCACAAGGTTGCCGCATTGTGGCCCCTTTTAGCCACAGAGTAGCCACAACCCTACAGGGGGGGACCAATTACAATATAGCTCAATTGTAATAATAGGATGAGGGCCTCATTGAGGCAAATGAAAACCGGGATTCTGAAAACCCCCAAAATCGGAAGTTGAATACAATTGAACTGTCCAGTTTTTCCGAGACTAGAGGTATGCCAATAGCTCTGTGACTGTCGAGCCAACCCCACTTTTTAGGGGGTCGGGGGCGAAGCCCGGGGCATTTTTTAGCGTTTATTGTGGTTTTTTTCGTAGTGTTTTTTTTTTTTTGGATCAGAATTGTTTTCAGCGGCCATAGCTTTTTTTGCCCCTGGGCCGTACCGATAACCATAGGATGACTTGGCGCCCCGGAGCCGTCGCCAACCCCTCCACCCAAGCCATGACTCGGCGTGGGTCCACTGCCTCGGTCATGACCGGTGCGGCCTGCGCAGCCATCGGGAGGCTTTGGAAGGCAGATTGAGCGAACAAAGCGAGGAAAGCGGTCTTGACCGGGCCCTCCTCAACGGTAGCGAGCAATGGCTCTTGAGCACGAGCGATCCGGTCGCGGAACTCTTCTTGAAGAGTGGTGCCAGCCTGGTGCACCGCCACTATGCAGGCGGGGCAAACTCACCCGTCCGCCGCTAAGTGGTCTACGAACTGGGGCGCCATTTCCCTTGGGAGCGCCGCTTTGAGGCAGGTGGCCAGACCCCCCCGTTTCCCGCATCTAGCGCAGAACGCCCCCGCGGTGTGGATCTTTCTAATCGACACAGCAGTCGACGTCTTCCTCCGCGGCCTCCGACTCGTCGGGGACGCGGACAACCTGGATGGGACCAATCCACGGCCTTGAACTCGCAAGCTGCACCTCCTCAACATTGCCAGGAGGAGCTGCCAACTTCGTGCGAAGGCGAAAGAGAGGAAAGAAAAAGGAAGAGAAACGAATATGATCAAGAAACGCAACGAACGCTTTTTTTCTTTTTTTTGCAAGAGCGGCGGCATTTCGGTGTGAAGTCGACATTTTCGCGCGTGCCGCGCCGTATGAAGCAAGCTGTGGCTGTGCGGTCGGCACTTCCTAATCTACTGGGGGGGTCAAATACTGTAGGTAGTCAAATACAATATGATTGGCAAATACAATAGGTACGCTGAAAAGGGGCTTTCGGTGAGCATAGTTTTGGAATACAATATTATTTGTCCTCAGTGGGGATTTGCAGGGGTTTCCACAGGCTTCCCCCCTCAGGATGTGTTGGGTTGCTTACTCCTGGTTGGTGTAGGGTGTTCTTTTTGGGTTCGGCGACAGCGAAATCAAGCAGTAAGATTGGACTCCCGGCTTCAGGAGTGTTCCACATTGAACTTCTCTCGAAAAAGAAGCTGCTCTCAACGAGGGTGGCGTGCCTTCCGGCACAAAGCGGGTGCCTCCTGCAGTAGTAGTAGTAGCAGTAGTATGTGTCGTTGCCGATGCAGCCGGAGACAGCAGGCGCAGGGGGCAGGTCTTGCTTTACTTTTCTCTTCTTCATGGAGACCCGCCCCCGGCAATCCCGACTGTCCAATCACTGTCGAGAAAGGTTTGCGCCTATCGTGGTTGACCAGGCCCCCACGAAGCCCACAACACGGCTACAACACGAGGATGCAGCCCTGCTTAGGTGTGCACTCAGCCATCAGGCCATTGGCTGCTAAGCACCCCCCGACCGGTCGATTTGCCACTTTTGTGGCCCTCTATTCGCCGGGCAAACGAAGTAGATGGAGATGTGTCGGCTCCGCCCCAAGACACAGTACATCGGCGAAAGCGGCACCAAAACACCGCCCAAAACCACCCCATAGTAACGGTCTAAATCTGCAAACACCGGAAGCCTTCAAACGAATACCTGAGCCAATTCACCCACCCCCTGATCGAGCGTAATCGAGTGTAATATGGTGTAATCGAGAATCGAGTGTAGTAGAGTGTAGTAGAGTGTAGTCGAGCGTTGTAGAGTGTGATCGAAATTGACACTAGTATTTTGGGTTCGACCACTGGTGGACCCCTGGCTGACCCATGAGCGACCATGTTGACCACTGTCTGGCCCAAGAAGTGCCAAGCACAAGCATACGAGGGACGGAAACCGCAGGTGTGGGCCTTCACCGTGGTGGAGCCAGGCTAGATTCGGGGTGGCGCCCTGGGAGGGACAGGGACGGGGGTAGTCACGCCTTAGTCCCAGGGCCTCTCCCCACCCATCTGTATGTGTTCTCCTGGTCATCGCTACCGCGCTGACCTTTCCCTCAAAGCCCGCTGCCCACTGCCCTACAAGAGACATGCTTTGCACTCTCTGAATGCCCATTGACTGTGCTCCGCTTCAGCCGACTGCTTTGGAAGAGGTACTGTGCTCCGTTTGGTGCCGACTGCCCTGCCAGAGACGTGCTTGCAGACAGAGGTCGGCCGCCGCTACTTTGGTTTTCTCTCGCGTCTTCCCAGCTCCGCCACCTTCCCAGAGGCTTGGGGAGAGCCACGTGCTCCGGCTGTAAGGGACGAGACCGAGGTGCGACGCTGGCCCCGGTCGCAATCTGTATGTGCCGGCCCGGCCCGATTAGGCCTTTGGAGTACCGCGTGAATGGCGCGATTGGGCCCACGCGCATGCAGCCTGTCTGCTCGCAGTCACGCCGGCCGGCCCGCAACCGCAACCACATTCGCTTGTGCCCACACACCAGCTCTTCTTATCGAGCTAGCAATCCAGCTAAGGAGCACAACCGAGGATCCGAGGCGGAATCATGCCCCACAGTGGCCGCACGAGAGCAGACAGCGATGAAGGCCGCAGGGACAGGGTGTGTCAGCCACAATAACGGCAGGTTCCTCCCGCAGACGCACTACCCATCGGAATGTGACAGCGCAAGTAGGCTCGATGGAAGCACGAAGTGAAGCAGGATAGACGAGCTACGGAGACGAGACGAGTCGTGTACCAGGGGCAGGCCGGGACGATGAACCGCATGAAGCCGAAGAAAAAGTTCAAGAACGAAGCAACACCACAAGCCGCGTGCAGCCAAGCAGACCTCCCGGAACCTACGTGGGCAGTAACGAGGAGCCAACAGATGAGTGTCCACTGAACCCCCTTGCCAATACCCCCAACGACTATGGCACGAATTGCGCAATGCCAGACGGTAGCGTCTGACAATGGCATGCGTGACATTGCAGTGCCTAAAGGTGAGATTAGCCTCCGTTTTCAACCGCCTTGTTGTCGCCAGGGAGATCGAACCCACAAACAGAAACTTGACATCTTCGAGGACAGGGTGTCTGCCAAGCGCTTGCCCTATCGCCTGGAACTGCCCCGCAGGGAATGCCAAAAGGCTCGAGTATTAGCTGCGCTAAATTGCAAAGGTTGCTAATACGGGAAAACGGGTACCCGAGCCCCTATGCACTCGACAACCTGCTTCCACAAGTCAGTCCGAACTTCCTCGTCCCCTGCTGCACTACCTGGCTACATCCTTTTTTCAGACGAATATGCTTCTCTTTGATCGATATTCGATGATCGTGCTATCAGCATCTTTAGCCCCAGATCGATTGTAATCGACGCGTAATCGAGTGTAATCGAGCTCAAGTCGCTTTCAGGGGGGGTAGGTGAATTGGCTCAATACCCTGCTCAGAGAAGTAGCTTCATATACCCAATGTTAACCCCAAACACCAATGGGCCTGCTCCTGCAAAGTAGTAATAGTAGTAGTATGTGTCATCCTAATCCGGGAACAAGTCAGGGAGAAGAACGGAGCAATCTTTACAAACAAACGAGTGACTTAAGGTGGCCGCTTGAGCGGCGCCAATCCGAGCGCACACAGTCGGCAGAGGGTGCAGTGGTCGGAGCAAGCTTGAACGTGGCAGGTCGGCGCCGCACCAATGAGTTGGTCGATGCGAGATCACGCGCTTCCGGGGGTCGTCCAGATCCGGTCCCACGTGCCTTCATGCCTTTCCACGTCTTCCACGGCGGCCGCACGGTTCTCTGCCTGGTGGCCTCCACCACCCGCCCTATGACTGCTGTGGTAGCCTACCCACACCCGCCAGCCCGTGGGTTTTTTTTTTTTTTTTTTTTTGAGGATGGACGGGTGACCCGCCCATCTAGACCGGCGTATAAATCCCTGGGAGCACACGCGACCTCGGCATGTCGAACACGGAGGAGATCCGGGAGCTGATGGCAGACAGGGTAGCGTGGGACGCGAAGGTCCAGGGGGGTAAAGCAGTGCCGTACGTACATCCGCAACAGGTTGTCGAACTCAACTGTGCGCCAATGTTTGTTCTTGGCGTACAATCCCCCTTCCGTGACGCCAGAATTTCTTGACCAGCTGATGAGAGAGTATCTCATGCTGGATCCGACAGTCAGGAAAAATGACAAAGACGATGCGTCAGAAAGCGAGGACTCAGAGCCCGAGCCCGAAGCCGAGGACCCGTTGCGGTACACGAACGTACGCCGAACATTATTGAAGTTCGCAAAGGCTTCGGTGTACTTCGATGCCGTGTCGGCGGTCCTCGCAAAGAGAGAGCAGTTGGCACGACGCCCCATGCCCTTATTCTCCAACTCTTCCTTGTAATCCAACTGCTGTGTTTTCCCCCTCACGCGCCCTTTGCCGGACAACTGCTGGTTCTCCCACCTCTCTGCTGCACCCTCCACCCTCTGGAACATCTGGCTCGGAATCTATACACGGTGCGCAGTGATGCACGGTGATGCACAGTGATCCACGCTAGTGCGGTGTGCACAGTGACACGATAGCGCATGGTGGTGCATAGTGATCCACAGTGGAGGACAGTGGTGGCACTAATTTTCGGGCCCTCAACGACTTTGCAGGGCTGGCTGGGGTGGCTGGACAGGCTGGACCACCACTGGGGGGGGGGGGGGGGGCAGGGTGTTTATTAAGATTTGGCCTAACCCGTAACATGTAAAAAGTGGGGGGGGGGGGGGGGGGGGCCCCCCCCCCCCCCCCTCCTGCATGGCTGGCAGGTCACCCGGTGTCAAGCGACCGACTCCGCAACTGCCGCTGGCCAGGTCAGGCTGGCACGAAGGAGTTACGGAGGGCGGCAGCTTGGGCAATGCCGACTTTGCGGAGGCATTCAACGGACGACGATCTGTCGCAGTGGACACAAGGAGCTGAGCCCTGCGCTCCTTCCCAAAAACGCCAAGCAGCTCCTTTCGCTTCGCTGCGAGGTTATCCTTACCCTAATCTTGGCATCCGCGGAGTGCCCGTCCCGCGAGCGCTGTTCCAGAAACGGGCTAAAAAAACAAGAGTCGAGGGCCGAGGAAACCTTTCGGTATTTAGTATGTACACTAAAACAAGGATTAATCATCTCTGCTCTCGGTAGCTATTTATTCCCGCAGGGAGCCTGAGATACAGTAAATACACAACAACAAACATGACGGATGCCGCCTTCTTCATTGAAGCTGTTGCAGACGGCACGTTTGGAGAGTGCGTTGAATGGAGTGAGGAAAGGGTGCTTGCTCGTATCCGCGACTTGCGTGGTTCGCAAACACAGGACGCGCAAGCCTTTCAGGCTGAGCTTGCTGCCGCAAGCAACCCATACTTGGGAATTAGCTCCAACAATGAAGGAGTGAAATTCTGTGTGTGGCACGACAAAGGAGTTACGGAGGACGGCAGCTTGGGCAATGCCGACGTTGCGGAGGCATTCAACGGACGACGATCTGCCGCAGTGGACACAAGGAAGGATGGGATAAGCACTCGCGTGGTGTACCAGCAAGCTGCCACAGCACGTGCAGTGGACCGGAGAGGTCTTCACGGAACAGGAGGGGGATTTCCACTTTGGCATACCAAATCATCAAAAGGCCGGTTGTTCCTTCATGCGAAGCCTTCGTGAGTGCCTACTTCCGTGCGCGTTTTGGTGCCGGTTCGTGCATGCTGTCAAGCAGGCGGGCAGAAACCTTTGCTGCTGGCTTCAAGCGCACGGGTAACGGCAGTTTAGCCCCCGGCTCCGATGGTCGAGATGGGACCTGGCGCTTTGCACTTGCCTCCGTGGATGTTGAACTGGAAGCTGAAGATGTCGTCGAGCCAGAAGAGGAGGACCGTGAAGAGGAGGACGACTGCGACGACACCGAAGATGAAGGCAGTGATGCATTCGGTGAATCCGAAGACTCGGATGCATTCGCGAAGGACATCGCCGACCACGTTTCGTTCCCTGACCACGGCGCGAAAGACGGTACAACGCTACACCCCGAGTACTCAGTGCGCATATCCCCGTTAACCTGCTCGAATGCGTCGGCTCTATCCGTCTTCTTCTTTCCACCAGTCTTCCCCCCATGACGACGATTCTTCCGAGAGTGCCATATCTTGGCGCCGAGAGTGCAGGTTTCGCTTACTTCTTCATCGGTCATTCCTAGAATGAGTTCGTTGCTCAGAGTCTCCACCACCAAATGGGGCCGATTGCAACCCACGCGTTGTTTGGCCTTGCTGAAAAACGACTCAGCTACGTTGCTGTTGTAGCGACTATGTGTGTGGACCAGCGCCAACACGTCAATGGCTCTCTGGTTGCCTTGTTCTTTTAGGGTTGCGAATACTCCGGTCCAGGCGTTCCACCCCAAGTCCTTGAACTGAACGGCAAGAATTTTTATGTCTTGCCAGTCCTTCTGTACGGAGCTCGCTTCAAACCTCCCGACGAAAGCAGCCAAATAGGCGTACTCTTCGTTACCGTACGCCTTCAAGTCGGCTCCGGAGAGCACCTGCATTTTTTGTACGTCAAGAATGAGAGAGAGAGCTACGGCGTGGTCATCCTTCTTTATCTTTTCCTCGACGGCTTCGAGCGCCTTCGCGACCTTCGCCAAGCGACGTTTGTTTTCGTTGCCATCGGTCATCCCTTCGATGGCCATACGAGCTCGGCTCAACCGAAACTGCAAATGCAGAACGGTGGGCTCTTGATGCTGCGAGGCCAGCGAGATATTGCGCAACATCCTTAGTACAGGGTACCACTGCTGGAACTGCTGAGCCCTGCGCTCCTTCCCAAAAACGCCAAGCAGCTCCTTTCGCTTCGCTGCGAGGTTATCCTTACCCTTCTTGGCATCCGCGGAGTGCCAGTCCCGCGAGCGCTGTTCCAGAAACATCTTCCAGAGTGGCCACAATGCAGCGGCCTTCTCCCACAGACGAAAGGTTTTTGGCAACCACCGAATAGAGCAATGGAGGGATGGTTTGGGACCCGCAGCAAAGCCTTGCAGCTTAGCGAAACGCCTGAGTCGGCGATAAAGCTTTCCGGACGTTCGCAAGTTCGCCTCCATCGTAAGAATTGCTTCCGTGATTTCTTCAACAACGGATGAATCGAAGGCTCGCTCAAGTTCGGTCTCCAGTCGGTGCGAAAAGTCCGGAACACGGGCACACTGAGGGTTGAAATCTTTCTTCAACAAACCGTATACCCCTGTGATGTGCCCCGCTAGATTCGATCCCGAATCACTGCAGGTTGCCGTTATCTGCTGTGCCGCAACGCCGAAATCTGCAAGCATCGCACGAGACTTCAAGAAGATGGTGTTGCCATCTGTATCGTCGGAAGCCTCGAACCCCACGAGTCCCAAGGCAGTTTCTTTAACTGCGCACAAAGATGAGACGAAGTAGCGTAGGATAACTACATACACCTCCATCTGCATTGCGTGCTTCAGTGTCGTTCCGTCCAAGATCAGCACAAAGGAGCTCGATACACTTAGTTCCTTGGCGATGCGCACTTGTGCGATGGAAGCCCAGGTGCCCACCATTTCCGAGACGTGTGAAGTGGTGTTGTACTTCTTGGGTATATCAATACCCCGCAATCGGTCGGCTCTTATCTGCCGCACGGAACTTCTGTGAGACACTCCTTCCGTTGAATGCCTCCGCAAAGTCGGCATTGCCCAAGCTGCCGCCCTCCGTAACTCCTTTGTCGTGCCAGCCTGACCTGGCCAGCGGCAGTTGGGGAGTGCCTTGACACCGGGTGACCTGCC